>VDFB02353493.1:301915135-302515135 GCA_007258455.2 Sequoia sempervirens | reverse complement strand
TCATCATTCACCTGTTTGATCACTAGCTAAGAGTCTCCAAAGACATGTCTCTTTCATTCTCCATTCAATAGCCATTTTCATCCATGTTATAAGAGCTTCATATTCTAAGATGTTGTTCATGCATGGGGATGCAATCCTATACGCCTTGGGTATACTATCTCCCTGAGGTGTGAGAAATAGAATACTTTCTCTAGATCCCTATTGAGTATGGGACCTATCAAAGTATGGAGTCCATTGGCTTGTCTATTCTGTCATCAAGATACTCTCATCTAGAAAGTCCACTATGAGAGGTTTATGTGTTGGCCTTGCCATTGCACCAAAATATCAAACTTTCAATGCCCAATACAAGCTTCAGATAAGATCCACAAGAGGTATTTAAACCATGTCACAAGCCCAAGTGTTGTGTTGGACAAGGAAGACCAAGGGACACACCATCTTGCAACAATCCCCCTAGCACAAGCGAGGGGTTTGAACCTATGACCTCTACTCTAATACCAATTGTTGGCCTTTCCATTGCACCAAAAAATCAACCTGCCAATGCTCAATACAAGCTTCAGATAAGATTCACAGGAGGTGATTAAACCATGTCACAAACCTAAGCATTGTGCTGGACAAGGAAGACCAAGGGACACACCATCTTGCAACATTATGATCATTTATGGGTGCTTTGGCCAGTTGGTCCACTATAATTTTTCCCTTGATAGCTATCCTATCCACATAATCTATATCAAATTCACTTAGGATCATCACCCATTTGGCTATTCAACCTATTAGGGCTACCTTTGCTAGTAAGTATTTGAGTTGGTCTACTTTTGAAATCAGCTTCACCTTTCTGTTTAAGATGTAATGTATCAGCTTTTGTGTTGAAAACATGACTAAGAGACATGCTCTTTCAATGGGTGAGTAGTTTATTCATATCCCACTAGTGTTTTTCTGATATAGTAGACTCCCCTTTCTTTATTGTTATCATCTAGTTGGGCTAAGAGAGCTCCCAACACTGCTCATGTGGAAGACACATAAAGTATCATTTCCATTTCTGAGATAGGTGGCATAAGTATAGGAGGAGTAAGTAGGTACTCCTTGACTTTTTGGAATGCTTGCTCACATCTCCCATCCCACTTGAAGGTGATGTTCTTGTGTAGGAGATGAGTGAAAGGATGAAACTTGTCTACCAATTATGCAATAAATTTCCTGATGGATTACAGCTTCCCTTGTGGTTGTACTTGTAAAATCCATGGCCATTTCATTTGTTGTTCCCCCCTGAGACTCTATGTTTCCTCCATTTTGTCTGATTAGGGTTCAAAAGTTTCATAAAGAGGTGAAACCCTTATATCCTAAAACTCTAAACCCTTGGCATGCACTTTTGTTCTAAAATCATGTTGGCATCTTACGTCTAGTTAGCCTTGTCCCTTTAAGTTGCAACTTTATGTCATTGGCTCACCATTTTCCTAGCCACGACCCCTTCAAATATTTTGTCATTTTCCTAAGTCATGGGTTTTCAAGTTTTTCTAACCTATGTCATGGGGTTCTAGAGTTTCATAACCTTATGATTTGGTGATCTCTTTGTTATTGAGAAGTCATGAGTTTTCCTAACTTCATAGCCTCCAACATGAGGTTCTATAGTTCCAGTTTTGGATGACTCAGCGATTTCCCTATTATTAGTAGTTACTAATCATCCAGGTTATGACTTATGTCTAGGCAGTTGTGTGTTCACCTACCCCTTTACCTTGTCTTTGCAGTCGCTACCCCATTTGAAATATTTGATCTTTTCCTAAGTTGTGGGCCAAAATATTTTTTCCCCCTAAGTCTTATGTCCTAAGGTGGCCCCCTTTTAACTCATGAATTATACATATGTGCATATTTACCCTTTAAATGTGTAGGTGGGCCCTTGATTGAATGATGAATGATAAAGTGAATGCCTTGAATGCATCTTGGTCATTCCCTACAAATCCCACATGAATAAGATAATGCATTCCAAAATCTTCTAGGGTTAGTGGGCTGTTGAGGTGTGTCTGTGGTGGGACATATAGAGGAAACATAAACAATAGTGGAATGTGATGCCATCGTGACAGTTGGAAAAGGATCAATGGTTGAGATCAAGAGGTTGCAATGGTGCTTATTTGTTTTGCTGAGTTTTTGGTGGATCCTAGCTTGGTCCCATGGGGTTAGCAGAGAGTGGTGGAGATTAATTCATGATGGATGCATGTTGATCATTGATAAAAATGGTGGGACCCAACAAGAGGGTGATGATGGTGGATGATGATGAAGGCCAACAGGTGGAAAAATATTATTGGTGTTATTCTATATGACACATCATTATTGTGAGTCAAGTGATGTTATAATGGTGATGATTGAATGGACTAGATTTAAAGCAGTTAAATTTGATGACCAGGCTTCAAATTTTTGAGTAGTGAGCAATATGCATTGGATCTTGGTGCAATTGGGATAAATCGACGACCACAATTCAAAGTGCAATTTCTCAATGGTTAGCTGCTCCTATTCATAGGTATTGACTGCATAGTAATGGTACATCTATTTCTCAGCTACCGGATCAATTCTAGATGGCCTTATATCAATTTCTTACACTTCTTCCAAGTCTAAAGTGACTGTTGAGTGATGCCATTTGTTTCTTGAAGTGTTGCAATGGTTAAAATATTTGTCAAGGAGTGATCTTCTTGTTGTGTTTGTGGATTTTCTAGGAGTGCCATATCTATTTTTAGAACACCATCAATGCTGGATTGTGCTCAAGGTGTCAAAGGCCTTTATGGTCAGTTGTTGCTCCATTTTTGGGGGAAATTCTTACTGTTTGTAATCTAATCAGAGTTCATTCTTTTGTAACCCTAGTATGGTTAGGGTTTAGAATTTTGAATTCAACTTTGAGTTATGCCTACACTATAAAGGAATTTTTTAATTTTTTTGTATTGTTCGGACTTCTACTCTCCAACCTAAGTAGTCTGGTGTAGTGTTTCCCTACCAATTTTTGTTTCTTTTCTTTTAGTAATTCTTTAATTTGAGTAAAGTTGAATAGGATAAGTCCTTAGGACATAAATAAGGAATGTAATGAGATATGCTCTATAATAACAACCAATGACCACCATACAACATTTGTATTCTCCTTCATTATATATGTCAATCTATATGTTCTCCAAATATTATGTGCACTATCTTTTGAATCAATATAATCAAGGGTTGTGTTGATGCTTCAAATACATTTATTGTTTGAGTTATGTTTAGGTTTTCCTATCATTCAAGGAGTGGTGTCATTGCTTGCATAGAGATAACGAGGGTATTTTAGTGTAGTCTAGATGACTAAGTAACATGTTGATTGTCCTTTTGTTGATTTCTTGTTGTAAGGTAGTAGGGTTATGAGAAGGCATGGTTGGTCTGTTGTAGGATTTTATTTCATTCCTGACTCCATGTGGATTAGGCATTGGTCAAGGATATTCACAAAGTATGAAGTTAGGGAAGAATCAAAATTTTTAATTAAAAAACATTTTTTGCTTTCTTAGTTTAGATTTGCTTTTATGTTTCCCTTTCCACACTACCACAAGCCATTGTTAGTAAGTGAAGGTTGTGTAGATGATTTATCCCATTGAATTCCTTCCGCCATTATAGTGTGATGATTTGTGTTAATGTATAGGGATACCCATCTTGGTCCTGCAGAGCCTAAAGTGTAGAGGAGAGGCTTTCCAATCAATCAAATCATGTTTGTTGGCCACTAACCCAGGGTCTCTTAATATAAGTGGACACTGAAAAATGTCCTAAGTCCACGAGCATCATTTTTCTTGGTCGTTGTCCTTTGATAATTGAATAATTTTAATTATTCAATTAAATTTGATCACATTCCTCTATTAATTAAATAATTTTTAATTATTTAATTAATTCACCTTCTCATCTTTATTCTATCCTAATCAATTAAAATTATTTAATTGCATCGCTAATATATCATTTTCTTCAATCATTAAATAAATCATTTTTTATTTAATTATTTATCTTTCATCTATAGTCAGATAATAATAATAATCATTATTTTACCTTTTATTCTTCTATAATTAAATAATTGTCAAAATTATTTAATTGTGTTTCATTCCTCTCTTTTGGATAAATAATTCAAATTAATTATCCATGTCTAATTTCCACCTCCCCATTTAATTAAATTGATTAATTTAATTAAATGCTCCTTTTGTCATTTTCTCTAAATAAATAATTTGGATAAATTATTTATTTGCCACTTGTCATTTTCCTCCATTTTGAAAAAATAATTTAAAATAAATTATTTATGCACCTCCACTTAGTCAAAGATACCCTATCATTATTTCATGTCATAGTCTGCAAGTCCCTGCATGTCTGTCATAGCCTGCATGTCCCTGCATTTCTGTCATAGCATGCATGTCTTTGCATGTCTGTCTATCATGATTCCTCCAAGAATAGCATATTCTTGGTGCATCAATTTTGGACCATTGATCTTAGAATCCTTCTAGAGGATTAATCTCAGCCGTCCATTCGAAGGGTTGTCTATAAAAGCAACCTTCCTTCTCCGTTTTCACCTTAACAACTAATTGTCTCCAACTTTCTTGCTACCATTTGTAGGTTTTGCACAAGTATTTCAACAAATTTGAGGGAAAAGTTGCATAACAAGAAGAAGGAAAGCAAGATAAGGTATCAACTACAATATGGGGAGTTCTTTATTTTGTTTGCTTTCATTTTGATATCTTCATTTGTTTGTATTCTCTTGTTTAGATGAGGTTAATAGCTTAGAAATGTTGGTTATCACTTTATCTATGCTATTTTATTTTTAACCCCATCTCACATTGGTGAACCTGATGTGAATCTTACAATTTTGTAGAGAAATTTGTGTGTTTTCTTCTTTATTTTCACTATTTTGTAGGTTATAGCCAAGAATTCATATGAAATCTTGTCATTTTATTTTGAGCGCAAAAAAATTGGCACATAAAATATTTTAAAATAATTATTTGGGTTTTGTAGGCCTTGTTCTCAGCTTTCTAGAACTTCAAATGCTTTAAAATTTTGTTAAGATTTGAGAAAGTTATGGTCATTTTAGTGAGCACAGCTTTTTAAGATTTAGTTGTTAAGACCCGAATTTTTTTTTGTTTATAACACTTTTGTCTTGCAGGATTTTGCAAAAAAAATTCTAGGTTTTGAAGGTATATGTCTTAGCTTTCCATAGATACCTACGGTTTAAAATTTTGTTTAGTTTTGAGAAAATTATCACTATTTTAGTTTGTTGTTTTCATTCAAGTTTTTTTTTTTTTACTAATCTTTTGTTTGTAGCATGTGGCTTTGGAGTGGGGCTCCCAAAAATTGCTTCTTTTGGAGCAACAAAAAAATTGAGCTCTTAGTTTTTAGTTTTCTTTGATTTCATTTTCTTAGTTTAGTTTAGTCTCTTCATTTTCTAGTTTAGTTATTTACTGACTTTTAATTTTTAGTTTGGTTTTTAATCTCTTGTCCTAACTTAGTTTTTTGCCACTTTCTGGTTGGTCCAAGACATTTATGAAACTACTAACTTGTGGTTTTGTAGTTTCGTTAGTCGAAGACTCATTTCTCAAACAATGTGTTCATGATTTCTAGTTTAGAAAACACTTCCATTGGTGCATTAAAATGAACATGTGCTTGATTCTATCTGACTATGCTTGAAGGTGGTAGGCGATTATGCTCTCACCTTGTGAAAACTAGGTGATTAGAAAACTAGACCCACCTTATTTTGTGTAACCCTTAAGACTTAATAATCGAAGTATCCTCTCCCCTTGTGCTTTTGAGCGATCCTGGGTGTAAGAGAAATGGTTATTATTTCTAGAAATGGGCCCGCCTTAAGGGAAAAAGTACTCACCTTAAGGGATGACCCGATCGGTAATAGGCTAAAGCCAAGCAACTTCCAGCTAGGATATAAAATGGGTGCTTGAGGAAAGTTAAAGTACCATGTGTGCAAATGTGTCACACAGATGGACTAGTACTCCCATAAACCTTGTTGAGCATAACTTCTTCAGGCTGGAGTGCCACCTAATCAGTGATTAATCTCTTGCCCCATGTGTGGCCACTTGAATAGATGCCCTTACTAGACACCTATAGTTTTAGAAGCCAACCATTTTCAGTCGTTGCTTGGTATAGTGTAGGGTAAAATATCATGCCCGAAGATACTCACTATTGACTCCCTTGAGTAGAGATAGTAGTTCTTGGGAAGTGACTACCCAGGAATCCAAATTTGGTGTGCCCGTAGAAGTGCGTGCCAAGGAGGGAGCCTATGCCACCAAAATTCTAAGCTATCTACTCTCAAGGAGAGGTGTTTAGTACCAATTTGGGGTATATCGGTGGGCTATACCAAGTATACAAACCCTTGGCCTGTTAGGATCGTGCTTGTCTTACGTGCATTTTCTTACACTAAAACATTGTGCTTGTCAAGTGTTATTTGGAGTCTCAAATAGTATTCACAACATTCATAAATTTGGACATACACATTTGACCTTTGACAAATCAGATTTTTTTTCCTCGAAACATCAAAAAACAAAAAAATTGCAACCTGTGACACAACTATTGAAACACATTTGTTGAACTAAAATGCATTTGACAATTCCTGAGATGTAATCGCTTTGATAAACTGCATATGTTGCTATAAACACTACATATGCTTGCATCCTGATGCATTTGACATTCACAGAAAAACATTTGCAAACCTCTATCATAACTATTATATGCAAAACTGCATTTGCTTGAATTAAAATGCATCTGCCATACTGTGACACATTTGCTGCCTCAAATGACGCATTTTCCTGATACACACAAAACTCTGATACAAACCATAATTTGAGTCCAAATAGTCTCAGCCCATTGTCAAACATTTTTTTTCCAAGAGGTCTCTGTTAGAAACTAGCCTTGAAGTTGCTCAAAATTTTCATCAGTCAACCACTAGTCTGCATTTTTTACCCTAGGCTTAATCTTTCAAATTTTAATTTTTTCCATTAGGTTCATAATCATCATTTTTAGCATTAGCTTGACCTTAGGTTTTCATTTTTGCATACTTTGGATTAGGCTAACCTTATCACAATTTGCAAAATCATTGCTTTCAAAACTAGGTTATCTTGGACTTCGTCATTCATTTCTATTTTTAGTCATTGTCGTTTTGTGAGGATTTCCAACTCAATAGTCTAGTTAGGAAAACTCACTTGTCATCTTGAACTTGTCACTTTGTCATTTTCAACAAGTCCTTTGGTAACTAAAATCGAAAACAAAGATTAAGCTTAGAGTGCTTAGGTACTCCTATCTCCAAATTGCATTCATTTTAGTTCCTACCTTGCATACTTTATTTCTACAAAAAATCCAAAAATATCATTCATCCTAGTTGTCATTTTGAACCTACACCTTGCATTAATTAACTCATTAGTCCTCATTTTGCACTTTTTCCATTTTCTTAATTGACATTATCATTGTCCCAGTCAACATCGATATCCTAATTGTCACTTTGGATTTTGGCATATTTATCTCTTCGCATCATCAACCTTTATCACACAGAAATTCAAAAACATAGACTAGTGTCATACTTGCATTGTCATCATCTTCATTTGAGCAATTTCCTTGATGGTGGAAACGAGACTTCAAAGAAAGAAAAGAAAAATGGTAGACTTTGGACAAGACTTTGACAACAACACCAATCCCAATGACTAGATTTATGACGACCCATTTGGCAGTTTGAACGTACAATCATCCATGAGCATGTCAACTTCCTTTCAAAATCCACTTTTTGAACAATTCATACAGAGAGATGAAAATGGACAAGTACTAGTTGTGGATTTAGATGTTGCTGCTCAAAACCATGACATAGCTTGATTTGTAGAAGAATTGGTCTTGAACAATCTCAACGGATACCTTGCTATGCTTTTGGACCAAGGGGAAAAACTAGAAAAAGTCTTTGACATTAATACCATAAGACCTTATTCTCTGGACAATGTGACACAAACCATGACATCTCAAAAAAACATGAACAATGCCTCCAATATCAATAAAATTGTGGTCACCACACAAGTTGCTACTAGCACCATCAATGTGACATCTAGTGGTACCACAAGTCAAAACATCTCCACCTCAACTAATACAACATCTATTGGAGGAACATCTGCTATGTCCATGCCTACCATGTCCACATCATCATCCCAAACGATAGGAGTAACCATTGGGTCCACATCAACGAGAGAAAATCCCACAAACCCTATGTTGGGATCTTCATCTATGAAAATGGGGGCATCTTCATCACAACCTTATGGTGGAATCTCATTTAATCCCTTTGGAGGAAACCCATGACGAGTCTTCATTCAAGGCCCTCAACACAACATTAATACATCATCACAATTAAACATCCCACATGGACAAGGACAAAATATGAACATCCCACATGGACAAGGACTAAATATGAACATCCCACATAGACAAGGACTAAATATGAACATCCCACATGGACAAGGACACAATATGAACATCCCACATAGACAAGGACTAAATATGAACATCCCACATGGACAAGGACAAAATATGAACACCCCACATGGGCAAAGAAAAAATATGAATATCTCACATGGACAAGGATAGAATATCCACATACCATATGGACACTTCCAAGGGCCAAACCCCAACATGTCATATGGAAAATTCCTCCAACATGGACAAGGAACTCAAATGACACAACCAATGCATACCTTTCGACATCAAATGGGTCAGGGATTTTAGATGCCTCAAATATAGACACACATGGCTGGTTCACATATTCCCACATATTCATCACAGATTCATACTCAATAGAAAATTCCCACTCAAAATTGGCAATACCAATAAATACCTAATCAGCACATACCTTACATCTTGCAACAATATGTGTCACAATCAAATCCAAACTTTTAGGTGACCAATGATCCCATAGTACACGCCTTGCTAGCTAAAGTGGATGACCTTCACAAACAGATGGAAAATATGAAAACATCTGACAAAAATACACCGATGTCCTATGACTTATGTCCTTATCCTTTTGACATAACTTTGTACATGCCACAATTTCCACCTAGTTATGTCACACCCAATTTCACCAAATACAAGGGAAAAATAAATCCACTTGACCATATTTGTGAATTCACCACAAGTTTTGTCGATATTTCCCATGAACACACATACCTAATGCAACTATTTCCTAAAAGTATCGCTGGCCCAACATTAGAATGGTTCTACACATTGAAACCCGAAATTCAATCATGGAAGGAACTTGCTAAAAAAATTGTGCAAAATTATACATACAACATTGACACTGACACTTCCATCACTAACCTATGCCAACTCACACAAGAAGAGGTGGGACTTTCATACCCTTTTTCCAAAGATGGAGAGGCTTGGTAAGCCATTGCCACAAAGATATTCCTAAAAAAGAGAAAGTGGATATGTGCGTACAAACACTCCTAGGCCCACTGAAAAATGGCTTGCGTGTCCATTGTTGTACAACTTTTGTGGACCTAGTTGAATGAGGTTTCCAAGTTGAATAAGCCCTCATAGTTGAAGGAAAAATGAAATATGGTCCTAAAAACACAAACACAAACCCTCCTCTTGCTGATAAAAACAAATACTAGGTTAAGAACATACATGTCACCAACAATTGTGTAGTTGATGCTAAGGTTGTCAATGCTATGGGTCCTATGATTACTCTAAAAAGGACACAACCACAAAACACATAGATGATGAAACAAACCTATGTTGTTAATGTTGTCTTGACAAATCAGAATAACCAAGGCAATCAAAACAATAAAATTCAAAGGAAGCCTAGACAACCCAAACAATTCCCTAGAGGGCATACATACACTCCCTTGGGTGAGCCTATTGAAGAAGTTCTCAAGAAATTCCTTTAGAATGGTGTCATCACACTTGAGGACCCCAAACCATACGACCCTGGGCATTTTAAACCATCTTGGTGGGATGATAATGCATTTTGTGACTATCATCGAATAAAAGGAGACAAAACCTCTTCCTATAGACAACTGAAAAATTTGGTACAAGACCTTATTGAAAAGCATATCATTGAAGTTGGTGGATCATAGTTTGCTTCTAATGTGAATCATACAATACACAAGAACCCACTTCAGGATCATGGTTCTGGAAACCCTTCTACGTCAAATAAAAATAAAAATAGTCAAGCCAACTATGCCCATATTGGATATGACTATTCTGGGGACCTATCATATATCACATTGGAACAATAGATGAACATTTCTACACAATCATCATTAGAAAGGCCCCTAAATGCAATGTCACCACCCATGAAAGAAAGGTCACCATAGCCGGCCCTCCTCCCCCTAGACAACCAAAGGTAACAATAGCTGGCCCATCCACTTTGTAGTCGCAATCGTGTCCACAAAACAAGCAGTCCCAACCTAAAGGAAACTTTAATCTTATTGACCAACTTGGAAAAACACTGACACAAATCTCTACCCTTGATTTGTTATGCATCTTGCCTACCCATAAGGCCATCCTAGATAAAACATTGCAAGAATCCTCCATTCCCCAAGATATTGATGTCAGCCAATTTGAAGCCATGGTAGGATATCTCATGACTCCCCACCATATCACATTTTCTGACCAAGACTATTCGTCATCCAAATCCAACCATAATTATTCCCTTCATATCGAAGTTTTTGTTCATAAACATAAGGTCAGATGAGTCTTAGTAGATGATGGAGCGGGACTGAATATACGTTCCTTAAAATTGGTCAAGGTACTAGGTTTTTCTAATGCTTGCGTAGATGCCACAAGAAGCATTGTTATCAAGGCATATGATGATGAATAATGTTCCTCTCAGGGTGTAATTACACTTCCAATTTGAATTAGACCAGTCATTGTCGACACCACTTGTCAAGTTCTGGATTTGGACCTCCCATACAACATTTTACTTGGTCAACCTTGGATCCACGCACTAAAAGTTGTCCCCTCCACGTATCACCAATGTTTGAAGTTCCCTTTTGAAGGCATTAAGATTACTATATATGGAGACCCTGATCCATTCCAATATTATACCAACTCAGATGGTGTCTTAGAGCATCAAGTTCCTATCAATAGGGAAGCTTTGACATCTTTGTTTTCCAAATTCATTGACCCATTAGCAGTTGTGAAGCCTTCCACCTCTTCATCCACCACATCCACTTTGGCTTCTTCAACCATCATGACCACCTCCATTACACCTACCACTTCATTTATCTCCCCAAGCGTCGACTTGAGCTTTCACATTCAGGACCAAGGATGTGGAGAGTACAAGTTGAATACAACCTATTGCATAACCAAGATGCCCAAGTCTCCCTAGGTATATGGAAAACCCTACTTTAGAATATAGGAAAAATAAATTTTCAGGGTTCCTCCAAATACAGTTTTCATAAAAGTGGGGTGAAATGAGTCAAGAGGACACAAATGATATACTATCCTAGATTTATATAAAACCACAAGACTTGACTCCCTTGCTAGTAGCAATATATGGAAAAGGATACAACATGATAAAAGCAAAAGGTTATGATGGAAAAATTGGTCTTGGCAAGGATAAACATGGAAGGCATGAGCCATTTTCAGTTTCAGAAAGAACAAAACATCTTGGGTTAGGGTTAGGTCCACGAGAATATGGAGATTCAAGTACCAGTGTGCTTCCATGTGAGTTAGTGTATGCTTCAAACTATGTTGAGACAACTGAGGACATCTCCTCTGAAACCAACTCTCACGAATGAGAATTTGGCTCTCAATGATCCTTAAGTGACTGTTGCCTTGATGAATTATTCCTTGAACTTGGCGAGCCTACATTTGAAGAATGATTCTGGAAATTTTTTAAGATCGATACAACATCAAATGATGCCAAGTCCAAATCATATTCTATTCACATTCATCCTAGCCCCGACATACCTGCCCAGTCATCCCAAAATGATGACCATCATGCGGAACCACCTAAACCATCACTTGCCACTACTGACCTTGACCCTGATGCTACTCCCTTTGTCCCTTACTTCACTGGTGAGTATGAAACAAGCAAAGGAGAATATTGGATAGAATTTGACATAGAGCTAGATGATGACAACTTCATTTTTAACATCTCGGTGTCCATTTGAATTCTCTTCGTGTCATATCCTCAATTTGTGAATGTTGATGATGGAATATCCTTAGTTTACCTTGACCTAATTGACTAGAACCATCAAGGCCCACTGGTAATGGAAACTTTTCAAAATGATGAGGCTCTAGTAGAATTTCTAGGGATACGTGAGGGCATTCTAAATGGGGATCGCAAAGCTGGATTTTCTATTGACTTGGATTGTGCTGCTTATTTTAGGGATACTACACCATCCTCTAGTCACAAAATTATAAAGAAAAATAAAACAAAAAAGGACACGTCTCTAGGTGAAAACCGAAAGGCGCCTTCTGACAGAAAAATAGTAAAAATAAAGGACGTATCTGAGGGTGAAAACCTCCCTGAGGCGCCCAAGGGTCGAGGATTGGACTTTCTCCCCGTAGACAAAGAAAAATCAGCAATGATTGGAAAGGACACCATAGCAATTAATATAGCTACTATGGAGAACCCCAAAATGGTTCTCTTTGCGACATCATTGACAGAAGCTAAAGAGCCAAAATTTTAAAAGTTCTTCTCAAAATGAAAGATAAACTTTGCATGGTCTTATGCCAACATGTCGAGATTAGATCATAAGTTAGTACTACATCACTTGCCATTATTGCTAGATGCCAAGCTAGTAAAACAAAACTTGAGAAAAATGCACCTGCAAGTTGCATTGTTGGTTAAAGATTAACTCAAAAAGTTGTTGGATACAGGTTTTGTCAGGTCAATTGACTATATAGAATGGATATCCAACCTCATCCCCATCACGAAGCATATTGGATAGATTCACATATGCACAGACTTCCGAGATCCTAATAAAGCATGCCCTAAAGATGATTTCCCTCTACCAAACATTGACATCATTGTGGACCTTACAATTGGATATGAGATGCTGTCTCTTATGGATGGTTTTCTTGGTTATAATCAGATTCGTATTACCCTTGAAGACCAACACAAAAATAATTTCACATGCTGTTGGGGTACATACTATTGGACTGTAATGTCATTTGGTCTTAAAAATGTAGGTGCTACATATCAAAGGGAAATGACAACAATATTCCACGACATGATGTACATGTTAATGGAGGACTATGTGGATGACCTTCTAGCAAAGTCATTGACAAGAAAAGACCATATTTTAGTATTAGACAAAAAATTTAGGAGGCTGGAAGAGTATAAGGTTCGGTTGAACTTGATAAAGTGTGTTTTTGGTGTAACATCAAGAATTTTTTTGGGGTACATAGTCTCTCGTAGAGGCATTGAAGTTGACCCCATGAAAGTCAGAGCTATATTGGATTTTCCTCCTCCTAAGGGAATCAGTGACATAAGAATGCTACGAGGCAGGCTTCAATCTATCATACGGTTCATTGCTCAACTCGTAGATAAGTTCCAACCATTCCAGTATCTTCTACGCAAAGGGATCCCCTTTGTGTGGATAGATAAATGCCAGGAAGCATTCAATCAGATCAAATAGTACTTATTTTCACCTCTAGTTCTCATGCCTCCTATCCAAGGAAAACCATTAATTCTATACATCTCTGCAACTACTTCAACAATGGGGGCATTACTAGCACATAATGACTATGAAGAAAAGGAAGAGCCATATATTATATCAGTCAAACACTGGTGGGGTATGAGCTAAATTACACACCCATTAAATGTGCTTGTTTGGAAGTTGTATTCGTGGCCAAAAAAATTAAGGCATTACATGTTAAACTGTAAGAAACACTTGGTAGCCATGATCGATCCCTTGAAGTACCTCTTGAGTCGAGCAGCATTGACAAGACATCTAGCAAAATGGGTCACGGTCCTCAGTGAATATGATATTCAATATGTGGAGTGGAAATCCATCAAAGGACAAGTAATAGTAGACCAGCTCACAAATGCACCAATACCAGAAAATCATCCTCTTACAACAAACTTTCCAGATGATTCTTTATTTCACGCGGAGCCCCAACAACCTTGGCAATTATACTTTGATGGATCTCATACTAATCATGGCTTAGGAGCATGAATACTATTCATTACTTCACAAGGAGATTCCATCCCAGAGTCATTCCACATCGCATTTCCATGCACTAATAACATGGAAGAGTATGAAGTACTAATCATAGGACTCTGAATGGCTATCAAGTGGAAAATCAGGAATCTGCAAGTCCTCGATGATTCTCAGTTAGTTATAAACCAATTCAATGATGAGTATGAAACCAAAGATGAGAAGCTAATGCCTTATAAACAGATGGTTGATAGTTTTTTGACATATTTTCATAGGCTATCCTTTGAATTAATTCCAAGAACATAGAACAAGGTTGTTGACGCTATGGAAACAATTGGATCTTTGCTTGATATTCCTAGCAATGTCCCACAATTTGAGTTTTTGGTTGAGCAGTTATTGGTTCCCGCTTATGATGTCCCTGAATCATAAATGGTTTGTGAGTTTGTTGGTTGTAGTTCCCCCTGGTATAAGGACATTTTTTACTACCTTCATTTGAAAATCCTTCCCCAAAACCTTTCCAATAACCAAAGAAAGTCCTTTATCCATAGAGCTGCACATTATAGCATCATCAACGACACTCTTTATCATCGTAACTTTGACAATACCCTTCTTTGTTGTCTCAACAATAATGAAGCTAAAATGACCTTACGAGAAGTGGATGAGGGTATATTTGGGTCCCATTTGAGTGGCCTAACCTTAGCTAAAAATATTATGAAACTTGGGTACTATTGGCTGACAATAGAAAATTATGCATTGGAATTTGTAAGAACATGTCGTCAATGTCAGATTCATAGTGATTTAATTCATGCTCCAGCACAAGAGTTGAGGCCAATCACTTCTTCTTGGCCTTTTTCACAATGGGGACTTGATCTCGTGGGCAAGATTCACCCTACATCCTACAATGGACACAAATTCATTATCACTGCCACTGAGTATTTTACTAAGTGGATCAAAGCCATTCCACTCACTTACATTACCAAAAAAAAAATCTCCAAATTCATCCTCAATTATATCATTTTTTGGTACAACATTCCACAATCCATCATCACAGATAATGGTCATCCCTTCAAAAATTAGGAGGTCTGTGAACTATGTCAACATTTCCATATCAGCCACTACTTTTCCATGCCTTATTATCCACAGAGAAATGGTTAAGCTGAGGCATCTAATTAAACCATTATCAAACTTCTCAAAAAGACTGTCAATGACCCTGGTCATGACTAGCATATCCAACTCAACCCTGCTTTGTGGGCATACCACACAAGCATTTGTACCCCCACCGGTGCCACTCCTTTCGCCCTTGTCTTTGGAGCCAAAGCCATCTTACCCATAGAGGTCAAAATTCCATCTTCTCCATGAAAGGCCTCATCACTGATGAAGAATACAGACAGTCAAGACTGCATGAGTTAGAAATGCTAGATGAACGCAAACACAATGCATTGAATCATTTACAAGAATACCAAAATCATCTTTGCAAAAGTTATAACAAAAGGGTGATGACTCAATAGTTTGACATTGGAGACCTAGTTCTCATGCAAAATCCTAAGAATCAGTCAAATAGGGAGAAGCCAAGAAAATTTGAGCCAAATTGGTTGGTCCCTTATGTCATCATAGCATCATTTGGTTCTGGAGCATATTAGTTAGGTACTCTTGAAGGTGAACAATTGATGGAGCCAATCAATAGTTTACATTTGTGCAAATTCTATGCATAGAATTAGAAAGCCTGCCCAGAAACTAGTTAAAAATACAAAAAATACAAAAAATCATCACCTTGATGAAAACTTGGCAAACAGGCGTCCTAGTGACACCCAAAAACAAAAGAATAAAATGACAAAAATAAAGAGAAATAATTCATCCAATAGTGAAAACCTGGTAAATAGGTGCTTTGGATAAGTACCATGGTGAAAACCTAGCAAACAGACACCATGTGTAGTTAGTCATTGTTGTGCCATCTACTGTCACTCTATCTACCTTTATCCCTAATAAACATACTCTTTTCTGAAATTCTTCATAACACTTCACCTCCACATCATGACATTTCTGTCCATGGCTGAAAATGGTTGAAATCAAGTCTTGCATACTGTCCACTATCCATGCTAGTCATGCCTTTTCTTTACATTCCATTTTTCCTTGCTCATTCCCAACTTGACTAGGGGAAAATTTTTATCGTGAGACTGCAGTGAGTACCACACATGATCCTGAAAATAATAAAATGTCTTGAAAAAAGACCTAAAAATTGAAAAATGTCCTGAAGAAAACACAAAAATTCCAAAAAACAGTCATGTCAATCAACATAGTCACATCAATTCAATTCTTGATTAGTCTTTTTCATTGTTGAACTACGTTGTCTCTGCGCATTTGCTACATAGGCAAGGTTCATCTTCAAGCCCCCGACACATTAGGTCATTCCTAGTAGGTTTTTCAAAATAAGTCATGACTAAATCTTTGGTCAACAAGACAAAGTCATTGGTCGTGTCAAACTACGAGGTCTCTGAGTGTATGACGTGGGCAAGTACACCTATCGATGAGCCCCTAAGGCCACACTAGGTCAGTCTATTAGGGTTCATTGCACAATTTTCTCACACATGAAATAGTCTTTAAATTTATCATGGTCTTTGTCAAAATTCAAATGAACAATCTACACAAGTGAACTTCTACAATCTATCAATCAAGCACAACAATCATCTTGGCATATGAAAATTGGTCAAACTCAGTCAAACTTAGTCAAACTAGTCAAATCTTGCTTATTCTATAGATGTGTCCTTCTGAAGGGTAGCCCATTATTTAATCATTCCTAGGATGTGTCCTTCTTAGGCATCGTCATGTTCATCTAGCATTTTGAGGATTCTCACGAAATTTGAGATACATTATGTTGTGCATGTTTTGCACACACGCCCTGCTGTAGGCAGGGACCCCCTTTTTTTTTTGCTCCTAGCAGGATGCTTTGCTCCTGTCTTTTTTTGTGTGCCACATTTTCCAAGTCCAAATTGGTCATGTGCCTTCAAAAAATCAAATTCCCCTTACCAAATTCACCTATTTAGGGTATTCAAATCTGCAAAGAAATGAAGTCCCTTATCCCTTTTTCTTCCTTTTGTCTTGTTCCTGCTAACTTCATCCTTGATCACTTGATTCATTTTTTTTCACATTTTTTGACTTTGGGGCCAAATTTTTGGTGGATTTGGGATGTGTTCCTGGTGCCTAAATGAACTTCCAAAGTTTCGTCAATGTTCTATAAAGTTTCGGTGGTTTTAGAACTTTCCCTCCAGAATCCGCTTCCTCTTTGGTTGTTTGGAAACATCCGAAGACCCCTGTCGGTCCGGTTTCCACATTTTTTACTTTGGGTGCAACTTTTTGGTGGATCTGGGATGTGTTCCTAGTGCCTAAATGAACTATCAAAGTTTCATCCACGTTCCGTTAAGTTTCAATGGTTTCAGAGCTTCGTCCCCCTTTGGCTGTTTTGGAACATTTGTGGAGCCCCAGTGGCCCAGCCCCTCCATTGCTGTTTCTGGGACTTTCTCCCTCTTTGGCCATTTTGGAACATCCATGGAGCCTCAGCGACCCGGCCTCCAGAGCCCGGCCCCTCTGTGGCCATCTTTGGGACTTCGTCCCTCTTTGGTTGTTTTGGAAACATCCATGGACCCCTACTGGTCCGATTTCCACATTTTTGACTTTGGGGCCAACTTTTTGGTGGATCTCGGATGTGTTTGTGGTGCCTAAGTGAATTGTAAAGGTTTCATCAACACTCTGTTAAGTTTCGGTGGTTTTGGAGCTTCGTCCCTCTTTGGCTGTTTTGGAAACATCTGTGGACCGCTGTCGGTCCAGTTTCCACATTTTTTACTTTGGGGCCAACTTTTTGGTGGATTTGGGATGTGTTTGTGGTGCTTAAGTGAACTATCAAAGTTTCGTCAACATTTCGTTAAGTTTCGGTGGTTCTGGAGCTTCATCCCTCTTTCGCTGTTTTGGAAACATCCGTGGACCCCTGTTGGTCCGGTTTCCACATTTTTGACTTTGGGGCCAACTTTTTGGTGGATCTGGGATGTGTTTTTGGTGCCTAAGTGAACTGCCAAGGTTTTGTCGATGTTTTGTTAAGTTTCAGTGGTTCCAGAGCTTCATCCCTCTTTGGCTGTTTTGGAAACATCAGTGGACCCTTATTAGTTCGGTTTCCACATTTTTTACTTTGGGGCCAACTTTTTGGTGGATCTGGGATGTGTTTGTGGTGCCTAAGTGAACTGCCAAAGTTTCTCAACGTTCCGTTAAGTTTCGGTGGTTTCGGAGCTTTGTCCCCCTTTGGCTATTTTGGAACATTCGTGGAGCCCCGGCGGTCCAGCCTCTGAAGCCTGGCCCCTCCATGGCCATTTCTGGGACTCTATTCGTCCGTGGCTGATTTGAGCTTCCAGTTTTGTCAAATGAGTCCAATCTTAAAGAAGTTTTCTGGGCACTCTTCCTTCCCCTTTTCCCATGTGCTATAATCGAAAAAGCTTGGTTTTGCTAAGTTTTGTGAGGTCCAGGAACTTCCCTTCCAGTTTGTCGTCCCTCATTCATTGCCTGACCCCTTGGGCCTGCATTAATGTTTATGGTCCAAATGAGCTCCAAATATGAATATTATGATCTTTTGATGATGCATGGATGGATCTAACAAAGATTTTGCAAGATTTAAATAACGTTTTCCTTAATTTTTGTATGAAAGCACTTACGACACTTCATGTATGCAGGATTCAAGAAGCCTACTGCAGGTCCATCAGGAGACCCAACGTGAAAGCTGAACAAGGAATGTGCATAGCTCTTGTCACCATTCATTTCATGTCCGTCTCTCCTCCTTGCACCCACCAACAGGGTCAGCATTAGAAGAAGGCATGTGCCAAGGAGGTCAAGGACAAAAATGCAAGGGGGTGGCCTTGAAGAAGGCATGAAGTAGTTGTCCTACTTTTCACCAAATGATGATGAATTGTCCGCCCGAATCAGGGGCAACCAATCCATTGATGTCAATTGTCGACAGGCTCATTTGATCCAAGGAAGAACACTGCAAACACATCAAGAAAGAGGGAAGCTTTTAGGCAGTTTCTGCTACATTGAAAAAGACAATCAACTAAATGATGAAATTGCTACAACACCTAAGCACTAAATAACAAAATAGGGAAAAGACAAGGATTTATTTTAAAATTGTTGAATATTGTGGGGTAGGTGAAACCCTAATGTAATTGAATCTGGGCCATTCGTTGTAAATTGATCCTAGCCATTCATTTGGGCTTTAGAAAACTATAAATAGGGGTTTTCCCCTCATTTGTAAGGGTTGGAGAGCTGTTGTAAAAAGCATTTGCAGCAATAGAAGACAACATTGCATGATTTTATGGATGTTCTCTTTGATTTTTCTCATCTTGCATGCATGGTTCAACTTCCCTATTAGTTTAGGTGTTAGTTTTTTGAATGGAAGTGGTGATGGTGTTTGTTGTTTCAGTATTTGATGAATTTCCAGCTCATGCTTTTTGTGGTTCATTAATGATGGATCACTTTGCAAAGCTAGTATGAGCCTCCTTCTTTTATTGCTACAACTTAGTTCGATTGCATGTAATATGAAAATCTGCAGTCCTTCGAAGATTGCACTAGTTTTGTGCAACTGTAGGTTTCTCTTGGCCAAGGAAAACCCAGTTTAGGGAGTTTGTCTACTGTAGCAGCCTCCATAATCATTGTTCATTTGTAGTTTCAGGTCTAGGAATCTTCTCTCTTCCCTACCCTTTTTCCTTTTTTTTAATGAGTGACCTATGCTAAGGTTCATTGCACATTGTAAAGCTAAATCCAATGATAAAAATGGAGTCCAAGACTGTTGTTTGAACCTACAACAAACACACAACTTCCCCATCTTAGGAACTCCATTTGAAGACCCAACTTCCCATGCTTTGTAACTCATCTATAAGTCCGCCTTGTGATTCCAGCAAATCACATAAATCAATTGAGATATTCCAAGCACTCTCAAAACCTGACATTAGAGTCATTGGGATAGTAATCTGCAATCTAATTGTGGAAGATTGTCTTTCAAGAGAGGTAGTGCACCTACGCATTGCCTGTGTTGGGAAGTGCATAAAAAATACATGAACAAAACTGGCGCTAGAAGGAGGGCATGACATGTTGAGGCTACAAAGCTGAAAGTTGGCACTTTGAAAAGAGCACTTGCAAATAAGAAATATGAGATAGGGAGATCTCTTTTAATGCTAAAAATCAAAAAAAATTGAAGGCAAGTAGAAGCTGAGTCAAAATGGAGCAGCATGCACAAATTGACATCACTCAGCTTCATGTAGATTTGAATAGGAGATTGAAGAAGCCATTGCAACAATTTGCATTGGCGAATAGATGTCAGATCCATTGCACTCATAGACACAATGAGTTGGGGTGTCTGACTTTCTTGAGCAGAAATGAAAAGGTCTTGCAAGGAGAAATTCCTTTTTGGGAAATATACCAGCCCTTGGCTCCCGAAGACTTAGAGGAAGAATTGACAACCATGGCAGCCAAAGCATTCAAGAAGTTGATCCAAGAACATTTGAGCAGCAAGGATGGACCAAGATTGGAGGAAGTACTAATGGCAAGTTGGTGTAGATTTCATAATGCACCACATTCAGAATTTATGTGTCCATCATGTGACATCATTGCTCAAGCCAAAGGTTGTTCAAACAAGTTGGAGTAGCCAACTCCCAATGAAGAGAAGTTATCCCAAGAGGAAAAAGAGTTGTCAACATCCGAAGGACAAAAAAGTAAGGATGAACCAAGAAATTTGATACAAGTTGATGTTGGAGCAGCAGACATTGAAGTTGAAAACTAGGAGGAAGAAGCAGATTTCACTAGGACAACAAGATGCCTTGGTGAAAATCTAATTGAAACTAATTTAGAAGGCCTTCCCTCCACCAATTGAAGGAATTCCTCCACTCCAGAAGAAGAGAAATTGGTAGGTGACGATGAACCAATGAAGTCTGCAATCTTGCATGCTGGGACAGCCAACGAAGATGTTGAAGAACAAGAAGAAGAAAAGGTTGACAACATTGGAGCAGCAAAAAATGATGACGAAGGTATAAGTGAAATTAGATTAGAAAGCCTCCCCTTCACCAATGACAGTGATCAAGGATCTGAAAATGCAGATTTGGAGGAGTGGGAGCAACCACTCACCATAGTTGTCTACCATCAAGCTTCTTTTTCAAGTGATGATGAGGACCTGATCACAAAGAGATATGAACAACTCATCTCCAGGTTAGCAAAGGACTGGTCAGAGCTGAAATACCAAGTGGATTTGGAGGTACTACTATTGCTGAATTGGTGCAAACTTCATGATTCATCACACTCAGAGTTCACATATGACCTATTCCAAGAAGCCATCAAACAAGTCAAAGAATAAGCAAGGCAACCAAGTGCCCGACCTCCTCTACTTGTTGCTCGGATCGAAGTAGAAAACCAAGAGCTTGAACTGAGTGATGGCTCAGTTAAAGGTAGGCCTCAAGAGGATGTTGGGGCAGAAATAGAAGAAGGACAACAATACAGTCTCAGACTTCTGAGTGATGAAGTAGATCAAGTGGGAATGTTTCCCACCAGTCATCAAGAAGTTCTTCCTCTTGAAGAGCAGTTGTGTGCCATGGACGATGGAATTTTTGGCGAGTCTTTGGAGGGAGATTGCATAGTGAATTTTGGTCCCCTTGATGAGGTGCCATTGATTGATGACTTCTTTCCATTGGGAGTTGCACTACGAAGGTATGCTCATGCCGAGGAAGAGCACATCCCAGAAGATAGTAGTGATGAATACATACTCGTTGAGCCCTTGAACAGTGATGCACTAGAGTTTACATATTGGGAGAGGAGCTCCTTCTCCATTTATAGCGATAGTGAGCATGAGGAAACGAGTGAACGTCATGATGAGATGCATGAACAGCAAAGGGAAGAAGACAAAGGTGGGGGTGTTTTGATGGCTTCCAACAAGTATGACAGAATTGACCAACTACAAGATGCAACTTGGAGCCCTTCCGCCATTGTTGTTATTGATCCTCCTTCGCATTCAAGGAGCTGCAATAGGACATATTTGTCCATGTCATTATCCCATGACATTGAACATCATAAAAAGGAGGTTGACACTTGGGGAAGGAGATGAGACAACATACTACCGTTTGAGGACAGCAACCAAGTGGATCCCAAGTTTGCAGATGATCAATGTGGAGAAGTATTTCTTTTTGAGAAACTACTAAACATGGTTGTAGATCCCATTGGTAGATTGGAAGATTTGTTTGTTGCCCCATCCTCCCAGCCTTATGCAAGCTTAATGTCTGAAGTGCTGCACCCTCCACCGCGCCCGCTCGAGGCTACCGATGCAACGATCAACGATGTTGTGCTTGCTCTCGACTGTCCAATGCTGCCACCTCCATGTGATGACATCCAGGTTATATCCTTCCTTGCCCCTATTATTTCTCACAACTTCACTTATTATTTTTATTATGGGAATGAGGGAAAACGAACATGTTTATGGATTAACCATGGGTTCAATAAGCCTCCTCAATTGCTGATTTTTCATGATGACATGATTGAACTTGAGTGCTGCAACATTGAATTTCTTTTTTCAAAATATAAAAATAAATTTGCATGGTTAAGAACGACAACAATCGCCCATTTGCTTGTGCATGCACTGCAAAATCCAATGAATGTTAATGTCAATTTGCCCTGCCTGAACATAGTGCTTTGTAAATATTTTTGTACATAACATGTTTCGAGTAGTATAGGTTTCCTGTAAATACTCTGCTTTCCTGCTTTCCTTAGGTTAGTTGGTTTGATGTAGGTTGCTTTCTTTGTTGGATGTTTTTTTTTTTTTTCTTTCGCTTTGTTGTTGCTTTGCTTGGGGTCCCTCTGCTTTTAGCTGGGCACATGTGTGCGCACAACAAACATACTTATCACCTGGGGTTGTTCTATGTATCTTTGTCAAACTCTAATCAAGTCTTCAGAGTGGATGGTGAAGGTCTTATGTTAGTGTCAAGTGATCTAGGTGTTTGATTCAAATAGGATAAGTTGTTGGTTTAATCTGACTCTAACGTATTCTAAAATCTTACAGCTCTTACACATCTTAAGAATCTGACAGTCACTATAGGGCCTTTTGTGAAGTCTAGTTAAGTGAAAAATCTAAAATTTTGCTCCAGCACTATTGTGATTCTCAGCCCTGAGTGCGAGCTTCGATGCTTGCGGGTTGAAATAAAAGATGTTAAAAGAGGAAAGAAAGAAAGAAAGAAAATATTGAAAATTAAAAGAAAGAGAAAATTCAACTTTTTTGGGGTATCCAAGCAACTCTACCGGGGCTATGGATGCATGGCTAGTAGTAGATTAATGTTCAAGAGAATCACAATAACAACCTCGTTGGGGCTATGGATGTCTAACTGGAAAAGAGGCAATATCCCGGATGCTTTTGGAGTTAGAATAAACTACGTAACTTAACTGGACAGAACTTGGGTTCCTATAGCAACTGAACGATGGAAATTAACGCAACTCCACACACTTGGATTTTCAGCATACTGAAGGGTTGGTTGGCTAGTGGTTTTGATCCTTTGGTTGGGTGTCTGGTTTGTTTTCCCTAATGTGAAAGTCAGAACCAGGGATTCTAGGTTCATGATTCCAGTTTGTCATCAAAATGCTTTGGAGTATTTTCCCAATGAGTTGCCATTTGTTGTGCATGTTTTGCACACACGCCCCGCCGTAGGCAGCGACCCCCCTTTTTTTTTTGCTCCCAGTAGGATGCTTTGCTCCTGTCTTGTTTTGTGTGCCCCATTTTCCAAGCCCAAATTGGTCATGTGCCTTCAAACGATCAAATTCCCCTTACCAAATTCACCTATTTAGAGTATTCAAATATGCAGAGAAATGAAGTCCCCCATCCCTTTTCTACCTTTTATCTTGTTCCTGCTAACTTGGTCCTTGATCGATCGATTCATTTTTTTCCACATTTTTTGACTTTGGGGCCAACTTTTTGGTGGATTTGGGATGTGTTCTTGGTGCTTAAATGAACTATCAAAGTTTTGTCAATGTTCCATAAAGTTTCGGTGGTTTCCGAACTTTCCCTCCGGAATTCCCTTCCTCTTTGGCTATTTGGAAACATCTGTGGACCCCTCTCAGTCTGGTTTCCACATTTTTGACTTTGGGGGAAACTTTTTGGTGGATCTGGGATGTGTTCCTGTGCCTAAATGAACTACCAAAGTTTTGTCAACATTTTATTAAGTTTCGGTGGTTTCGGAGCTTCGTCCCCCTTTGGCTGTTTTGGAACATCCATGGAGCCCCAGCGGCCCGGCCCCTCCGTGGCCGTTTCTGGGACTCTGTCCCTCTTTGGCTATTTTGGAACATCTGTGGAGCCTCGGCGACCCAGCCTCCGAAGCTTGGCCCCTCCGTGACCGTTTCTAGGACTCCATCCCTGTTTGGCTGTTTTGGAAATATCCATGGACCCCTACTGGTCCGGTTTCCACATTTTTGACTTTGAGGCCAACTTTTTGGTGGATCTGGGATGTGTTTGTGGTGCCTAAGTGAACTGTCAAGGTTTCATCAACGTTCCGTTAAGTTTTGGTGTTTCTAGAGCTTCATCCCTCTTTGGCTATTTTGGGAACATTTGTTGACCCGTACCGGTCTGATTTCCACATTTTTGACTTTAGGGCCAACTTTTTGGTGGATCTGGGATGTGTTTGTGGTGCTTAAGTGAACTGTCAAGGTTTTGTCAACGTTTCATTAAGTTTCGGTGGTTCCGGAGCTTCATCCTTCTTTGGTTGTTTTCGAAACATCTGTGGACCCCTGTCGGTCCAGTTTCCACATTTTTGACTTTGGGGCCAACTTTTTGGTGGATCTGGGATGTGTTTGTGGTGCCTAAGTGAACTGCCAAAGTTTCGTCGATGTTTCGTTAAGTTTCAGTGGTTCTAGAGCTTCGTCCCTCTTTGGCTGTTTTGGAAACATCTGTGGACCCTTGTTGGTCTGGTTTCCATATTTTTTACTTCGGGGCCAACTTTTTGGTGGATCTGGGATGTGTTTGTGGTGCCTAAGTGAACTGCCAAGGTTTTGTCAACGTTTCATTAAGTTTCGGTGGTTTCAGAGCTTCGTCCCCCTTTGGCTGTTTTGGAATATTCGTGGAGCCCCGGTGGCCCAGTGTCTAGAGCCCGACCCCTTCATGGTCGTTTCCGAGACTCTATCTGTCTGTGGCTGATTTGAGCTTCCAGTTTTGTCAAATGAGTCCAATTTTAAGGAAGTTTTCTAGGCACTTTTCCTTCCCCTTTTCCCATGTGCTATAATAAAAAAATCTTGGTTTTGCTAAGTTTTGTGAGGTTTGGGAACTTCCCTTCCAGTTTGTTGTCCCTCATTCGCTGCTTGCCCCCTTGGGCCTGCATTAATGTTTATGGTCCAAATGAGCTCCAAATATGAATATTATGATCTTTTGATGATGCATGGATGGATCTAACAAGGATTTTGCAAGATTTGACTAATGTTTTCCTTAATTTGTGTATGGAAGCAGTTACGACACTTCATGTATGCAGGATTCAAGAAGCCTACTACAGGTCCTCAGGAGACCCATCGAGAAAGCTGAACAAGGAATGTGCATAGCTCCTATCACCATTCGTTTCATGTTCATCTCTCCCTCTCGCACCCACCAACAGGGTCGGCGTTAGAAGAAGGCATGTGCCAAGGAGGTCAAGGACAAAAATGCAAGGGGGTGGCCTTGAAGAAGGTATGAAGGAGCTATCCTACTTTTCACTAGATGATGATGAGTTGTCTGCCCGAATCAGGGGCAACCAATCCATTGATGTCAATCATCAACGGGCTCGTTTGATCCAAGGAAGAACACTGCAAACACATCAAGAAAGAGGGAAGCTTTTAGGCAGTTTCTGCTACATTGAAAAAGACAATCAACTAAATGACGAAATTGCTATAGCACCTGAGCACTAAATGACAAAACAGGGAAAAGACAAGGATCTATTTTAAAATTATTGAATATTGTGGGGTAGGTGAAACCCTAATGTAATTGAATCTAGGCCATTCATTGCAAATTGATCCTAGCCATTCATTTAGGCTTTGGATAACTATAAATAGGGGCTTTCCCCTCATTTGTAAGGGTTGGAGAGCTGTTGTAAAAAGAATTTGCAGCAATAGAAGACAACATTGCATGATTTTATGGATGTTCTCTTTGATTTTGCTCATCTTGCATGCATGGTTCAACTTCCCTATTAGTTTAGGTGTTAGTTTTTTGAATGGAAGTGGTGATGGTGTTTGTTGTTTCAGTATTTGATGAATTTCTAGTTCATGCTTTTTGTGGTTCATTGATGATGGATCACTTTGCAAAGCTAGTCTGAGCCTCATTCCTTTGTTGCTGCAACTTAGTTCGATTGCATGTAATATGAAAATTTATAGTCCTTAGAAGATTGCACTAGTTTTGTGCAACTATAGGTTTCTCTTGGCCAAGGAAAACCCAGTTTAGGGAGTTTGTCTACTATAGCAGCCTCCATGATCATTGTTCATTTGTAGTTTCAGGTCTAGGAATCTTCTCTCTTCCCTACCCTTTTTCCTTTTTTTTAATGAGTGACCTATGCTAAGGTTCATTGCACATTGTAAAGCTAAATCTAATGATAAAAATGGAGTTCAAGACTATTGTTTGAACCTACAGCAAACACACAACTTCCCCATCTTAGGAACTCCATTTCAAGACCCAACTTCCCATGCTTTGTAACTCATCCGTAAGTCTGCCTTGTGATTCCAGCAAATCACATAAATCAACTGAGATATTCCAAGCACTATCAAAACCTGACATTAGAGACCTTGGGATAGTGTTATGCAATCTGATTGTGGAAGATTGTCTTTCAAGAGAGGTAGTGCACCTACACACTGTCTATGTTGAGAAGTGCATAAAAAACACATCAACACATTCCTCTTGATATCGACATCATTCAGGATGTGTCCTTCCTGAATTCAAAAATCTTGACATTGACATCATTCAGGATGATTGATTCCTAAACTTGACATCAACTTGGCATCTTGACATCAACATCATTTAGGATGTGTCCTTGAATCTGACATCTTGACATCAACCTCGTTCAGGATGTGTCCTTCCCAAATTTGGCATCACTTTGACATCGACATCATTCAGGATATGTCCTTCCTGAATTCGACAATCTTGACATTGACATCATTTAAGATGTGTCCTTCCTGACCTTGACACCAATCTGGCATCTTCATATCATCAACCCTAAAATTTTGACACTAAGACATCTGACATTCCACCACACTTGAAAAATTTGATAAACTTGACATTTTGACATTCAGACATTTGGCAAGCACTTGGCATTTAATTTTATGATGCTAGTTCCCCGAAGATGTCCCGACAACAGGATTTAGAGGAGCAATGACGTTTCATGATTTTTCTTGCCTATCTTTACTATTTGTGGTTGATTATGACAAAAAGACTAGGGCAATCACTCTCTTAGTATGAGTCATGATCATCCTTTTCTGCGACTGCTTGTCTCACGTGATGGTACAACCTTGCACACCTTGGTCTACGTCATATCATGGTGTTACTTGGCCATTACAATAATCTTCCCAATGATGATAAATATAATAATGTAAGCATGAAAGTTGGTTCCCTTATCATTTCTCATCTAGCTTTCCATCTTCATCCTCCTTTCTCTTCCACGCTAATATTCATCCCCTTCCAAGCTAACATTTCTTCTATCCTTCATCCTCTAGTCTTATCATCCATTTTGAGAGCACATTCATTTTCTTTGAACTCACCTATCCTCTTGAGGGGGCATACACAACCCTCCTCGTCATTCTTCTTTCACTGGGGCATATTTTAGAATTAAATTTCTTTGACACAATGCGATGAACTGCATTATGTCAAAGAGGGAAAAAATTTAAACACTAAAAAAATGTCCTAAGTCCACGAGCATCATTTTTCTTGGTTGTTGTCCTTTGATAATTAAATAATTTTAATTATTCAATTAAGTTTGATCATATTCCTCTATTAATTAAATAATTTTTAATTATTTAATTAATTCACCTTCTCATCTTTATTCTATCCTGATCAATTAAAATTATTTAATTGTGTCGCTAATATATCCCTTTCTTCAATAATTAAATAAATCATTTTTTATTTAATTATTTATCTTTCATCTATAGTCAGATAATAATAATAATCATTATTTGACCTTTTATTTTCTATAATTAAATAATTGTCAAAATTATTTAATTGTGTTTCATTCCTCTCTTTTGGATAAATAATTCAAATTAATTATCCATGTCTAATTTCCACCTCTCCATTTAATTAAATTGATTAATTTAATTAAATAATCCTTTTTTCATTTTCTCTAAATAAATAATTTGGATAAATTATTTATTTGCCATTTGTCATTTTCCTCCATTTTGAATAAATAATTTAAAATAAATTATTTATGCACCTCCACTTGGTCAAAGATACCCTGCCATTATTTCATGTCATAGTCTACATGTCCTTGCATGTTTGCCATAGCCTACATGTCCCTACATGTCTATCATAGCCTACATGTCCCTACATGTCTATCTGTCATGATTCCTCCAAGAATAGTATATTCTTGGTGCATCAATTCTAGACCAGTGATCTTGGAATTCTTCTAGAGGATTAATCTCAGCCATCCATTCGAAGGGTTGTCTATAAAAGCAACCTTCTCCATTTTCACCTTAACAACTAATTATCTCCAACTTTCTTGCTACCATATACAGGTTTTGCACAAGTATTTCAACAAATCTATGGGAAAAGTTGCATAACAAGAAGGAGAGCAAGAGAAGGAATCAACTACAATATGGGGAGTGCTTTTTTTTTTTTTTTCATTTTGATATCTCCATTTGTTTGTATTCTCTTGTTTAGATGAGGTTAATAGCTTAGAAGTGTTGATTTTCATTTTATCTATGCTATTTTATTTTTAACCCCATCTCATAATAAGGAGTAGCTACCCTTTAGGAGATGCTAGAACATCAACTGGAAACACCAAAAAATTGGTAACTTCACTGGGGATAACTTGAGAAGATTAGGTAGAAGACCATATTTCCTTAAACGGGTCATTCTCTACTGGGGAGAAAAAGAAGAAATATTTGGGTGAGGAAAAGAATATATGCTCTACCTCTTTGTTAACCAAATGCTTTGAGGAAGATAAAGATAAGTGTGTGAATCTCTAGGTGAGAAACTGTAAATATACTTTACCTTATTGAGGAAGATAGAGATTTGCAAAGTGACCTACATACTTGAAGAAGGAGGTTGCTACAACATTCTTGTATGTTCTTAAATTCTGGTGCTCTACTAGTGGAGAAAACTTAGAAATATATTGATCTTGGAAGGAGCTCTCTGCTTATTAAAGATCTTTCCTATTTCAAAGAGGTGGCGACTCTGCAAAATATTCCACATCATCAAAAGAGTTGGTTGGAGTAGTTTTCAGGTATTTTTCTATTGCAATATTTTGTATGAAGGTCTACAACAAAGTTCTAGTAAATATTGTCCCTTATTCAGTGCTTTAAGGTACTAGTTCAAAAGGGAAAAGAGAAGTTGGATATTCTATGCTCGTTGTAGAGGGTTGAGATTTAAAATATATCGTCAAATGGATTCCCCCTTTACTATCTATTTTTTCATGTGTGAACCACAGGAATATCCTCGAAGAAAACATGTTTCTTTGGAGATATATAACCCTATAGATTTCAATAAAATAAATGGTTATCCACACTCTATTCCAAGAGAGATAAAAGAGTATTTGCCTAAGTTTAGAGGTAGTTTAGAAGAATCAACATTAAGACATTGGAAAGATTTCACTAACTTGTTAGTGGACAGTTAGATAGAGGAAGACAACATTGTCATGAAGTTATTTGTGAGAAATTTAGAAGATTTTGCTAAGGAATGGTTTTTTAATCTACCTTTGCATTCTATTTTTTCATGGTGTAATTTTAAAGAAATATTCACTGAGCAGTTTGGTGAAGTGAATAAAAATCATCTATCTGATGGTAGTTATCTATATAGTTAGGAAGTTGAAGAGGAATATGAATCTGAGGTTAAAAATTTCTCACCTCTAGATGCATTATGGAACATAGAAAGATATGGGGATGAATCCACATATAATTTTCATGATAAGTTCATGGAATGCTAGTTTTCTATACCACAATTAGAAAGGCCAGATGAATCAGTATGTGTTGATTTATTTTATGAAAGACTTGAGCCATGTATGAGTACAATGCCACAAATATGGAATCCTTGAGGAGTTGGAAACATTTATGGTTGGCTTTCAATGATTGGAAAGTTAATAGAGAGGCATGGATATTGCTTCCTATCTAGACCATGTGATGGTATTTACTCTAGGTTTCTGGATGGTATAGAAAAGAACAATGATGCATCTTGTAGTGGTGAAGATTTTTCTTTTGAGCAGCCCATAGAGGAATTTTATGTAGATGTACCTCTTGATGATGTTGAAACAATGGAGAAAGAGAGCTTTCTCTCTATATCAGATGAGTGTGATAGTTTGTGTGGTAAATTTCAACTGTAAGAGAGTAGTAATGATGAGTCTAATGATGATTTCTAGTTGGATGGCATGGGATGTGACTCTGCTAGTTTGTGTAGTAGTAGGGAAGAAGAAGATGTGTCTACTATGGGTGATGAACAAGAGGTTGTTCCCTTGTTTGATTTCTCACCTTCTTTTATCCCTAGTTTTGGTTTTGAAGTTTCCACTAATTTTTTGCACGAGGATAGCATAGATGCAACTATATGTGAAAATGAAAAGCAAGAAATAAATGTTGCTACATATAATAATAGTATTTATGATGAGTCTATACCTAAGGAGTAGGATTTTTTCAATCATATGGATTCCTATGAAGACTTGTTTTTAGGGGGTGTGGTTCATAGTCTTTCTCATGAGCAATGGACTTCAAATTTTTCATGGAAGAGCAATGTTACTGAGGAAATTTTCATAGATGTGTGTCAGGATTCTATTTTTTGGGACACATATGCCTCAGCACATTGTAAAGAGGATGAAACAAAGAGGCAATCTAGAGGGTATATATCTTCATGAAAAAGTTCCTCATGATCTGAATGGATGTGTTGATGAGGCCTGCATCAACATTGAGAACTTTAAGAATGTTGCTTGTAGTTTTGAGGGGTAGAAATAAGGTAATTTTTTGGATGCTCATGTCCCTTGTGTGCCTAAGCTTCAAAGTTTTCAATTTGACTTATCTGAGGATGAGTGTCCCTCTACTTGTTAGCATGAGAGAATGGCACAAATTTTTGTTCCTTGTGAGTTTGAGGCTTTTTATTTTGGCCTTGATTCATGTGAAGTGATCAAGAGGTGTGAAGAGACAAAGATTTTTTATGGTACTGACCAGTGTTCTCCATTTTTTCTCACCAACAACAGAAGCAAAAAATGCAATGGGTGGTAGTGCGGTGGCTTATATGATGTGGTTACCATGTAATAGAAAGGAAAACATGGAGCAAGTTCTCACTTTTCCAAGGGTAATCAAATTTTCTTTTTGTAGGAAGGAGGCTACTTGCTCTGCTATGGTGTGACAAAAACAATTACTGGTTAAGGGAGATTGGCTCCTAGGTTGGTGTTTGACGTGGGTAAATGTTAATTCCACTTTTTCATTTGGTGGCATGGGGCTATCAAATGAGGTGGTATGTTTTGGTTTAACTCCGTAGCCCAATGGTTGGCTTGGTCTACTTCTCTAGAGACCTAAATTCTCACTATGCTTTGTCAAGTAGACGTCCCCAACTAGAGCCACTAGTGGTACTTGTAAAATCTATTGCCATTTCATGCATTTTTACCCCTTGAGCCCTTGTGTTTCCTCCATTTTGTCTAATTATAGTTCAAAAATTTCATAAAGGGGTTAAACCCTTATATCCTAAAACCATAAATCCTTGGCATGCACTTTTGTTCTAAAATCATGTTGGCATCTTGCGCCTGATTAGCCTTGTCCCTTTAAGTTGCAACTTTATGTCATTGGCTTGTTGTTTGCCTAGCTGTGTCCCCTTCAAATATTTTTCATTTTCCTAAGTTGCGGGTTTTCAAATTTTTCTAACCTATGTCATGGGGTTTTGGAGTTTTGTAACCTTCTGACTTGGCGATCTCTTTGCTATCAGCAAGTCATGAGTTTTCCTAACTTTGCAACCTCTGACATGAGGTTATGTGGTTCAAGTTTTGGGCGACTTAGTGATTTCCCTATTATTAGTAGTTACCAGTCATCCAAGTTTTAACTTATGTCTAGGAGATCACGTGTTCACCTGCCCCTTTACCTTTTCTTTTTGGTCATCGCCCCATTTGAAATATTTGATCTTTTCCTAAGTCGTGGGAAAAAATATTTTTGTCCCCCATAAGTCTTATGTCCTAAGGCAGGCCCCTTTTAAGTCATAACTTATACACATGTGTGTATTGACCCTTTAAATATGTAGGTGGGCATTTGATCAAATGACAGACGATAAAGTGGATTCCTTAAATGCATCTTGGTTTTTCCCCATGCACCCCATGTGAATAAAACAATGCTTTCCAAAATCTTGGGGGGTTAGTGGGCTGGTGATGTGTGTCTCTAGTGGGACCTACAGAGGTAGCATATGTAGTAGTGGAATGTGATGTCACCATGACAAGTGGCAAAGGATCAATGGTTGAGATCAAGAGGATACAACATTGCTCGTTTGTTCCACTAAGTTTTTGGTGGTTCTCGGCTTGGTCCCATGGGGTTAGCAGAGAGTGGTGGAGATTAATCTGTGGTGGATGCATGTTGACCATTGATGAAGATGGTGGGACTCAATAGGAGGGTGATGATCATGGATGATTACGAAGTCCAACAGGTTGTGAAATATTATTGGCATGATTATGTATTACTCACATCATTTTTGTGAGTCATGGGATGTTATAATGGTGATGATCGAATAGACCAGATTGAAAGCAGTTATATCTGATGACCAAGTTTTAAAGTTTTGAGCATTGAGCAATAGGAATTGGATCTTGGCGAGATTGGGACAAATTGATAGCCACAATTCAAAGTGTGAATTCCCAATAGTTAGCTGCTCCTATTCATAGGTATTGACTATGCAGTAATGGTGCATCCATTTCTTAGCTACTAGATCGATTCTAGATGACCTTAGATCAATTTATTGCACTTCTTCCAAGGCTAAAGTGACTGCTGAGTGGTTCCATTTATTCCTTGAAGTATTGTAGTGGTTATATTCTTTGTCAAGGTGTGATCTTCTTGTTCTGAGCACAAATTTCCCAGGAGTGTGATGCCATCAATGCTGTATTATGCTCAAGGTGTTAGAGGCCTTTATGGCTAGTTGTTGCTCCATTTTTGGAAGGAATTATTGCTATTTTGAATTCAACTCTAAGTTATTCCTACAATATAAAGGATTTTTTTTGTTTTTGTACTATTTAGACTTATACTCTCCAACCTGATTGTTTTGGTGTAGTGTTTCCCTACCAAAATTTGTTTTTATGCTTTCAGTAATTCTTTGCTTTGAGTAAATTTGAATAGATTAAGTTCTTTGGACATAGATAAGGAATTTAATGAGCTATGATTTGAAATAACAATAGATGACCACCATACAACATTTGTATTCTACTTCATTATATATGTCAATATGTATGTTCTCTGAATATTGTGTGCACTATCTTTTGAATCAATATAATCAAGGGTTGTATTGATGCTTCAAATGCATTTGTTGTTTGATTTATGCTTATGTTTTCCTATCATTCAAGGAATGGTGTAATTTCTTGCATAGAGATAATGAGGGTATTGTAGTGTAGTGTAGATGACTAAGTAACATGTTGATTGGCCTTTTGTTGGTTTCTTGCCGCAAGGTAGTAGGGTTATGAAAAGCCATGGTTGGTTTGTTATAGGATTTTATTTCATTCCTGACTTTGTGTGGATTAGGCACTGGTCAAGGAGATTCACAAAGTATGAAGTTAGGGAAGAATCAAATATTTTAATTCAAAATCATTTCCTACTTTCTAAGTTTTGATTTTCTTTCACGTTGCCCTTTCCACACTACCATAAGCCATTGTTAGTAAGTGAATGTTGTGTAGATGATTTATCCCTTTGAAGGCCTTCCACCATTGCAGTGCGATGATTTGGATTAATGTATAGGGATACCCACTTGGTCCTACAAATCCTAAAGCACAGAGAAGAGGCTTTCCAATCAGTCAATGCATGTTCATTGGCCACTAACCTAGGGTCTCTAAGTATAAGGTGTAGCTATCCTTTAGGAGATGCTATACCATAACACCAACAACTTGTAGGCTCCTTAACTATTTTAGTGTCTTTGGCAGAGGCATCTCTATTATAGCTTTTACATTTTCAAGATCACCTTCAATCCCTCTTCTTGACACTATGTACCCCAACAAATTTCTAGATGTTATTCAAACACACATTTTTGAGGGTTGAGTCTTAGATTATACTATTCAAGCTGATCAAAAACCTTTTCCAAGTTTTTCAAATGGTCCTCCCTTTTGACTAACTTTTCTAGAATTTCATCCACATAGTCATCTATAATTGTGTGTAGCATATCATGGAATATGGTTGTCATTTCTCTTTGATATTTCACTCTTGTATTCTTTAGACCAAAGGGAATTGCATTCTAGCAAAATGTCCCCCAAGAACAAGTAAATGTTGTTTTGTGTTGGTCATCTAGAGAGATCTTTATCTAATTGTATCCAAACAAACCATCCATTAAGGATAACATCTCATGCCTTGTTGTTAGATCCACAATTATGTCGGTACTTGGCAATGGAAAGTCATCCTTTGGATAGGTCTTGTGTAGGTCTCTGAAGTCTATGCATATCCTTATGCCCCTAGTAGGTTTGGATACTACTACTAGATTTGATATCCATTATGGATAGTTGATGGGTCTGATCAAACCTACATCTAGTAGTATTCTTTAGCTCTACCTTTACTATTAATGCTATCTAAGGACACATTTTCTAAGTTTTTTCTTGATAGGCTTTTCTCTAGGGACTATAGCTAAATGATGTACCACTAGTGTTAGATCTAGTTCAGGAATGTTAGCATAAGTCCATGCAAAATTTACCTTTTGGGCATTGATGAAAATTGTGAAGTTTTCTTTTTCTTTAGGGTCAAGTGATGTTGCATGGTATGTTATCTTCGAGTCCTCTACCATGCCAAAATTTTTGGACTTTGCTTCTTCTACTAGGAGTGTTGATCTTTCTTGATATTTTGCTATGGGGAGATTGAACCCTCCATCCTCTGGTGCCTTTGGGAGGTTTTCACCTTCAACAGTATTCTTTATTTTCCTCTTTTCTAAATCCAATAGAGCCACAGTGTGGTTTTCCCTAGGGGATCATATTTTTATGTTTTTTCTTTCATTTTTGCAACTGGAAGATTTAATCTCTCCACCAAAGTAGGTCTCCTATTCGAGCTCCATGAAAAACCCTACTTTTTGATCTCCAACTAGTATTTTTGTTTGAAGTCCCACTAAGTATTTAGTTCGTCATTACTAGAAGTGGGAGAATCATATCCGGTGATGAAGGAAGGAGAATCCAATTCATATTCATTAGAGTCCATTCCAGAATGGTAGTAGATGTTGGGAATGGTATGAATATAGTGGAGAGGGAAACTATAAATACTAAAGTTATCAAATAGGTCTTTAATGGGTAAGTCATTTTCCATGATATGATATATATCTATATATATCTAGTGCCTTAACGCTGGGAGAAGTTTCTCATTTCTTCCAAGAGGTTCTTCTGATTTTTGGAATAACCACATCTTTTGGCTTAAAACCTAGCCCAATATTTTCTTCCTTTGTTCCACTATAATAGGCTCTAATCATCCTTGTTTGTGTAGCCCAAGGTCACCCTTTCCATTGTATCCCATTTATTTAACTAATTGATAACCTCTAGTGTTAGGATCAATTAAAATGGGTTGTGGCTTTTTTGGTTCTTCTCGGTCCTCCTTATAGATCGTGGATGAGAAGTCCTCAAATATTTCTTCTTCTTTCTTGTCTCCCCATCTAGTAAAGATTGTGGGATTAGCTATCATTTGCACTATCTTTATCTCCTTTGGAACTCCATATACTCTAGTGTTGGTGGAAGCATCCTGATGCAGAATGCTTGGTTAAAATGGTAATTCCCATTACCCTTGTCAAGTACTTGAACCTTGGAATTTTTTTTGGTTGATCACTTGATGTGTTCTTGGTTGAGTTTAATGAAAGCGTGGAAGAGTCAACATAAGAAAAGGAGTGGAAGGCTATGTTGTTTCTAGGAACACATTGGATTTTATTGTACTTCTCTTCCAACTTTGCATAGAAATGAAAAGGCTCAGGATCGACATATAGTGTTACTTCTTTTCCTTCATGGGGAAACTTTAGGCATTGATGAAAAGTGGAAGGGACTACTTGTAATGCATGGATCCAAGGGTGTCCCAGGAGGAGGTTGTATGGAAACTCAAGGTTCAGTACTTGAAAAGTAGTTTCTGTAATGGTCAGTCCTATTTATACTGGAAACTTGATTGTTCCTTCATAATTTCCTTTAAGGTCATCATAGGCCCTTATGGTGATACTCTTTCCTTTTTCAATCACATCATCAAAATACCCCAACTATTTGAAAAATTTTAAGGTATAGATGTTTAAACCTGCACCATTATACATCAATACTCGTTTGACCATGGTTTTGTGAACACCAACCTCTATGTAGAGGGCTTGGTTGTGGAATGTTCTTTATCATAAATATTTCTCAAAAAATATTAAATGATTACTTGTTTGGATCTTTCCAACCATGGCTTCAAACTGACTAGAATCAAGGTTATTAGGGATCGACATTTCTAATGCCTTTTCATATATTTCCCTATGTGCTGGTGATAGTTTTAAAAAATCTAGGATTGAGATTAGGGAAGGTGTTTTATTCAACTATTCCATAATGTTTTAGTCATTTGGTGACTTGATTGTGGGTTTGGGTGAGAATCCTTGAATTGTAACTCTTCCTTGGTGGGTAGTTAAATTATAGTTGTTGTCTCCACCTCATATAGTCACTATGTTTTCCCTATTGTCATAAACTTATGAGAGGGTTCCTAAAACCATGTCACTATACATGTAATTATAATTGTGGTATTCTTGTTCCTTCCCTTTGTCATTTCTTTTGGCATGATTTCGGATTGGGTTTGAGTATATTTGTGGGTCTTTATTTCTGGGATGATGTTCGTCTACTTCCCCTTTGTCTATTAATTCTTGGATAAGATGTTTGAGTCACATGCAATTGTTGGTTGTGTGTCCTTTGATCTTATGGAATTCCCACAATTCTTTCTCATTATACCATAGTGTCTTGATGCTAGGTTCCTCATAGTTTGTATGATCAATATTTTTGAGGAGTTTTTTTTGTACTAGCTTGCACATGACTGTTTCAAGTGACTCACCTAGTACTGTGAATTTCCTCCTTGGTTGATCATACTGCCTCTATTTCCCTCCCTGATTCATTTGTCGGTTTACAATCCAATTTTTCTTGGGTTAGGTAATTTGGTTGCTTTGTGTGTTGTTGGGACCATAGCTTATTTTTGCTACTTGCAGTTTGTTTTGAGGTGTGTTTTGTGCATTCCATAGTTCTCTAGCATCAACTACTCCATCTTTTGTACGTTTTTGTTTTTGGCCCATAGTTTAGGTTTCTTTTTTGAATTGAAAGGACTTTATTTTGAGCTATTTTATTTAAGGGTTCCTCTTACAATGATGGCTCTCTTAATATGTAATCCCTTTTCGATTGTTTCCTCAAAGTCTATAGGATATAGCATAGTAAGTTGGCAGTTTATTTCAGGTAGAACATTCATGATGAAAATATCCACCAACTTGTTGTCTAGAATGGGCCATTTGAATCAAATCACTTTGTGTCTCCATCTCTATAGGTAGGAGGTAAGGGAATCTCCTTGATTCTTCTTGATTGTGGACAAAATTGTGATGGTGACATCTTGCTCTATGTTAAATGAGAAGTGGCTTATGAACTTGCTAGATAGTTCATCAAAAGTTTTAATTCTATATTATAGATGGGTGAACCACTCCATAGCATGACCTGTATGGTTGCATGGAAAGAGCCTCATGAGATAGGAATCATTTTTTTGTACCTTAATACATGATACTGAGAAGTATCGTATATTCTCTACTAGATCTCCTCTTCCTTTATATTTGTTTTCAAACTTGGGTATTTTGAAATTCTTTGGAAAAGGTAATGCAGTGATAGAATGATCAAATGGGAATGGACAAATTTTTAGAGGAGTGTAGGTCTTCTTTTGTTTTCCTACCTGCATGTCTACTATTTGTTGGGTGATGACATCTAATTTTCGTTCCATCTGTATTTTTGCTATGTTTTTTTGCAAGCCTTACATGAAATACCCTTGTTGCTCTACCATGTTTTGGTCATATATTGGGTATTGTGAAGGTATAGGACCTTGGTAACCATATTGAGAGTAAGGAGGGTTATCTCCTTATTTATGGGATGGACTATAATAAAGGATTCCCTAATGGTGCATTGGTGGGTTACCTTGTTGATGGGATGACCGAAGAAGGGTGCCCTGGGGCACACCTTGTTGGGTAGGACTATATTGAAGGTTTCCCTAATGATGCATTGGTAGGTTACCTTGTTGATGGGATGACTACAAAAGGATGCCTCGGGGTACACTTGTTGTTGGGAAAGACTATACTGAAGGTTCCCCTTATGATTCTTTGGTGGGTTACCTTGTTGATGGGATGACTGAAGAAGGGTTCCCTAGGGCACATCTTGTTGGTAGTATTGTTGGATTGGAAGGGGACCCTATGGTCCACCTTTTTGATGGTACTGATTCAGAAGGGGACCTTGTGGTCCACTTTTTTGGTGGTACTGAATTAGAAGGGGACCCTATGGTCCCCTTTGTTGGTGGTATTGATTATTCGAAAGGGAGCCCTATGGTCCACCTTGGTGGTGGTGCTAATTATTCAGAAGAGTACCCTATGGTCCACCTTGTTGATGGTACTAATTATTTTGGGAAGGATTGATATTTGAAGTGTTCTAAGGTACATACTGTCCAGGAGGAGGATTTTTGTTTTGCAGTATGTATTGTCCTGGAGGAGGATTATTTTTCTATGGTTCAAACTAGGATGACACTCCTTGATATAGTTATGTCACTGCTGCTTGTTCAATATGAGTTGGTTTTTTGAACAAAGGGTTTTCTTTGGGTGGAATGTTGGGAATCTTTGAAATTTTAGTTATTTGTCTAACAACTAAGTTATCCCCTAAGGGAATAAGACTGGGATCTTTGAGAGTCTCTATGTTGAAGTCTATTGGTAATTTAGCACCACTTTGTGCTAACTTGAAGAAATATGAGTTTTGTTCATTTCTTGAAAACTTGTCCATTAGTTTGAGAACCTTAGGGTTGTTAGAATGTTTGAATAGTTCCTCATCATTTATTTCCTCCTTTGTATCCACCTCCTCTACAACCACTATGTTTGGGTCCTAGTTGTTTTGTTCTATCACCTCCTTTTGTTTGTTGTTTATTTCTTCCTCACTAAATGTGTCCCTATACATGGCTATTTTTTGTGGTGTTTCAAGGTCACTTGTCCTATAGCCCCATGGGCTACTTTCATCATACATGGTATTTTCTAGTGGGATGTTGGTGTTTGTTGATGGTGTTTTCTGCATAGCAACAACTAAGACAAAATATAATATCCTATCTCTATCAGCAAGCCTCAAGAGATAACCCCAAGGTATCTAATGTTAGGTCTTGACAATGCATAAACAACTCAGTGACAAATGTGAAAATGTTGGTAATCACAATGGGACCTTACTACAAGAAAAATACTAAATCAATTTTATCAGATCTAATAATCTGATGATATTTTGGTCCAAGATCTAACCCAATAATAAAAGAAATAGAAAAATATAAGGGTTTCAAAGAGATTTCTAACTTGATACTAAACCTAAGATTAACAATGAAAGTGACCAACACCCGAAATAGACCAATCCCTCAAAACTGATCTCTACTTGACCCAGATAAATCTGTAATCTTATAGAAATAGTGCAATCTTCTAAGGTGTTAAGATTTTCAAATCATGAGCATTCATTCAAAAAAACCTATTGAAATTGAAATGAATAAACCCTCATAATTGAACTTAAGCACAAGGAATATGAAAAGTCCAGGCTAACTTTGCAAAGCAACTAACAATCAGTTGGTTGTGAAAAGTATGGACTTAGAGATTGCTACAACATTCAAGTATCAAATCACAGACATTATTAAATCGAATCTAATCTAAATATTAACTTCCTCAAAGCAATTTTAAAGATAGAAGAACAAGAACCATGCAAGAGAATACCAATATGGCACCAAATCACAATGTCATTCCTTGTATTCAAATTATCCACTATAGCAACAATTCCAGCTTTCTGTTACAATATTTGCTTGAGAGAAACTACTTGCTAACTTCCCTAATTGATTCGATTCTAACTATTTATGCCCTATTCTACTTCTATCTTCTAACTTCTTAACCCAAAAATTTCTATCCCTTACAAATGAGGCGAAATGCCAAATATATAGAATCCAAAGAAAAACCCGTCGGCCCAGCAAGAGTTTCACAACATTAATGGCACAACAACCTAGCCAAGAGAACCTCAAAACTAGTCAAACAAGCATTAAACGCACCTTCCATCCAAGTCAGCCAGGCATCCAGAATGTAGTCGAACTGACGCGCGAGAAGATAATAGGGAAGCACAAATCACATTGCAGCCTATCATTAGCTCCCTTCCCTATTATCCCTATTCTGACCCAGCATTTCATGAACCTTCAAAAGCATCCCATCCAAGTCAGCTATTGATGGAAAAAGCAAAACTCTAAGTCAATTTTTGATGGATGCAATTTGTTCCCTTGAGTGTTTGACCGACTTATCTCAGTCCACCCTATATGTCATGTGCTTATCAATAACTGCGAGGTAGGTGGCGACATTGTCCAACAAGTGCTCAGAAATAGAATCATCATCAAGTAGTGCATAAACATCCTGCCACCAACTTCTCAACCGCTCCAGAGTCAAAAATTCAGGAGAAATCTTCATTCGTCCCATCATAATCTCAAAAAAAGTGATGCAACCATTATAGACACCACTTAGGGTATCATCAATCTGCCTTCTTTGCTTGTAAATCTTCTTCAACACTTTTTTCCTGATTTGCAATGCCTCGAACCACTCCCAGGGTTCGGTAGCCCTTGAAAAGGGAAGGATCCTATCGTCCACTAATCTATCCTTGGTGTATTCCATGATGGTCTTGGTTTTCTGCAGCAGTAGGTCTATATCTTCCTTATCTTGTGCTAACACATGTTTCAGCCAATGCATCATCCTGGCAGTATCCTTCCCCATTGATAGGATTTCCTTAATAGTGTCATCACATTTTACCTACACTCCTTTCAACCAATTGGCAATGGCAAGGGTGGAGGATTTCATCTTTTCTAGCTCAGTGATGGTCTCTTGAGGCAGAGGATTTGCAGCAGAGGAAGAAGGGTTAATGAATTGTAGGGGCTTCATTAATTCCTCCAAGCATTTCCCAAGATTTTCATTTTCTCTCTTCAGTTCCTGCTTGGTCTGCATCTCCTTTCTCAACCTACCCATGATGATTGCACTAGAACCCTCATAATCCTCAATGTCCTGTTCGACTGATGTAGGCGAAAGATTGAAAGTCTAAATATTGTAATCCTTTCCAACCACATCATCTCTATTTTTTTTGGAGCAGGGGTGGCAATGTGAACAACTCTATCATGAGCTTCACCTCTTTCAATCCTCGAGATCACCCTGGCCTTCTTCTTACCTTTATCTTTTCCAATTTTGGCTAGTAGTGCATCCCAATTCGGTAAACTATCTTCCATAACAATTTCTTTTCTCTTTATCTCTTTGTCCAGCCAACCAGGGACAGTGGATTCCAATTACACCTCACTTTTTTTCTCCTCCTCTTGATCTTTAGGTGCTTCCTCATTCAAATTATGTTTATCAGGAGTTTCATCTATCTTACTTTCTTCTTCTTCAACATGCTCATCCTCATGTATAGCTGAGGGAACTTTCATTGCTTCTTCTTCTATAGGAGGAGATTCAATTTCTTCATTTGTGACTGGCGATCCTGCATATGCAACCAAGGGAGATTGCATTACCTTTTCAACCTTAGCCTCTGCACTATAAAGTTCTCCTTCATGGAACTCTTCCCCTTCAGTGTCTGGATGCTCATCAACTCCTTTAGCTTCACTGGGTTCACTCTAGGCTTCATGAAAGGGAGGAACATCATCACGTTGCTCATCATGAGAAACAACTAGAGGGAGGTTAGCCTTAGGAACACTGTCCCTGGGAGAAGGAGTCCTAGACCTCCTTGTATATACCTTAGACTTCTCCCCTAAACTTTCAACATCTACCACCAGTGGGGCAACTTCTTCCCCTTCAACCCCTGAGCTAGTCTTCTTTGACAACTTTATGATTCTTCTCCTCTTGGGCACTAGCACATCAACCTCAGGAATCTTCCCTGTTTTTCTCTGTTCAGACTTCTTAGATCTTATCCTCTTCTTAGCCTTTGGTCTTCTATGTTTTTCTGTTTCCTGAGCTTTTTCTCCTTGGACACCTTTTATCTTGACTTTGAAAGGAGAATCCAACTTACCCTTGCCCTTAGGATCCTGCCCGATAGATTCCTCAAAGGTGGAGTGGGGATCCAAATCACCCATTAGTGCATAGTTGCACTGTACACCATTATTTTCCAGCTCCCATAGCTTATGCCTTAGCCACATCCTAGTGAATTTGATCACATGATCCATTAGTTGCTTCAATTATATCCCTTCCTCCTCTAAGCAATCCACATCACCAATTGGTCTGTCTTTTATGGCCTCATAAGCATGATCTTGGATCAAGTTCCCATCATCTTCCAATTGATCGAGAACTACCTTTACATTGTACAATTGAATTGATTCTACTAGAAGCTAGGAGAATTTCTTCTTTCTGACCTCAAATTCATCACCGCAGTTGACCCAGTAGTCCTCCAAGTTCACCTTATGGTTATATTCCCTACTGGCCTTCTTGTGGGCTTCTCCTATAATATCATACATTGATCTCTCAGAATGAAAGGATAGATTGAAGGTATTCAATTCTTCCTCTAAAGCCTGGGCAGAAATAATGGAAGGACATGCCTCTCCAGTGCCAATCCTTAGGGAAAAATCTCCACCAAATCATGTCTTGTGTTTTTCCTTCTTGACAATAGCATCAAAGTCACAAATTTACCTAGTTACTTCCAACAAGATAATGTGATCAGTGGGGTACCTTGGAAGTTTTTATGGGGCCCTCTGGCAACCATCAATCCAAATGTAGGAGAAGGTTGGGAACTGAAAAAACCAAGCCCCATATTTCCTAATGAGTTCCTTGGCTTGATCTGAAATCCTGACACGCTCCACCTCCTGAAGCATTCTGGTGATATACATGGTAAAGGCATCATTTTCTCTCCTATAGTTCAAATCTCCCAAGTACAACTGAGGGAAAACTTCATAAATAATATTCTGCCCAAAAATTCCCTTTGTATCCAATCCTTTGTAGGAGTAGAATCTTGCAAGCGCATAGACCAAATATGAAGTCATTGTGAAAGTCTTGGTCTGCAACACATTGGATAACTACTCATGGAGTACTCCACTAATGACCCCTGCCCAATGGTAATTAATCTTCTCTTGCTCCATTCTCACAATCACATGGCACATCCAACTCTCAAACATGCAGGAATTCTTCAACCCAACCACCCCACCGAGAAGAGTGATGGCATCATAATATTCCTTCTTGAACTTTGCTTTGAACAACTGCTTGGGTAGTTTGGAATAATGTGACTTGGGCTTTTCCAACCAAGAGTTGATGAATTGCTAAGATTTCATAGTTTGTTCTTCATAGAACTCCTGAGCTACCTGCATGTTGAATCCCACCACATGAGACCTATCTGGCATGTCAAATGTTTGGGAAATGGAGACAGGGTTGAGATTTGCTACAACCCTCCCCTGAGGACCAATTATTCTCTATGTGTCCTAATCATAGTGCCTAGCGCACTCAAGGACCAGCTCATAACACTGCACTGCAGAAGGGAAACCAGCCACATGGGACAAGCCTGATTCCATCATCCTTCGAGCCACCAAAGGAGGATCTTGAGCCGCCATTCTTTCCTTAAACTCTTCATAATCCCATGACCTGACATGAGTATCAGTCACCCCCAACCAAAATGAAGTGATTTTTCTCTCAAGGATCTTGCTCTTAATGTCCATTTTAATCCTCTCTACATCAGACATTGAGGACCCAACTGTCATCTTGCTAGATTCAGCCTACATTCAACATGGAAATCATAATAAGAACCATAGGAAAGGGAAGGTTAATCCATCAGGACAGCATTAGAATGAACCTCATACAATCAAGGGGCTATTAAATTTCATATGAAATGATCACAATGAATTTTGGGTTTCAAGACCATCAGCGGAATCTGAGCCAGAGAGGAATTTTGGCAAGTTTCAGACTGACCGGATTCCAATGGAATAGCCAAGAAACACCTACTTAATCATCAAACCTGATCATAATCAATCAACAAGTCACATGGGAAATCCAAATATGATATGAAATAATCATCAAATGCATCACAAATTATAAACAAATCCAATTATCTCACGTTCTTTTTCATTTCATCAAAGTTCGGGAAAATACATGAGGGACATATTCCCATGAATATAGACTCGGGGAGGGCTTTCGGTGTAACGTCTCACTGATGGGGGAAGTCACGGTGAAGCAAATGGATGTCTTGGTGTTAAGTTTGAATTCAGCCAAAGGTCCCAGTGACTACATAATGTTTCATCGACAAACGGGCTCATCGGTATAACCTCTGGCCGACAACACATGATCTCTCTGAAAGAGGATCTAAGCTCGCCAAGATAGGAGGGATTCGTTATAAAGTCCTAGTGACCGTTAGGAGTCTCACCGAAAGCAAAGATCTCGGCAAGAGTAGTGAGCTCACTAAAAGGTCTCTCCGAACAGACAGAGTCTTCCCGACTTCGAAGGGTACTCGACAAGAACATAATATGTTCAATGAAAGGTCTCACCAAAAGGTGGAAGTCTTAGCGATAGAAGAGATTATCGGTAAGATGAATGAAGGTTGTTATGACCTCTTGGCGATGAGGGTTTGTCTTGTTGACATAAAGAATTTTTGGCGTAAGAATTACATTGTCCCAGCGATCAAATATGAACCTAAGAAGGTTTCGGTGAAACGTAGGATGATCGATATAACATCTCCCTAACTTTAGAGGGTCACAACGAAGGAAATCTGGAAGGGATGGATTATCTCAAAGGGACAAAAAATCCCGCACTACGACTCAAAGTCACGACTTAACCCCAAACACCGAATCAATCATGAATTTCAAACATTTAAAATTAGAGCAAGTCAGGGATGGACCTTCAAAATATTTTCTTTGCGTTCTAGGCCCGATTGAGAGTGAACTAAAGATGACTGGCGATGCCCTAGGTTTAAACTCCACTAATCCACCAGTAAAGCACAAGCGAGCTCAGACTTAAAACTTTTGACCGCTTGAAAATCCTACCAGGGACAACTCACAATTTCCAAAGCATGACTCCTCACAAGGTGAACAAATAGACGAACTTAGGACTTGCTTGGAAACCCATAAATCAAACAATTACCACGAAACCCTAGTCATGAGAACATCCAAATAATGCAAAAAATAAAACCCAAGTAGGATTTATAACTTCAACATGTTATCTGCAATCATCAATACAAAGCAGGGCAATCAAACATACCATGGTAAAGCAGAAATCAATCCCAGAACTAGCAAATGTGAGGAGAATGGTGTCCACAAAGAAAAACGACATGAAAGTGTCAAAGAAAACACCAGAAAATTGATCAATTCAAACTCAATAGCTCCAAATTGGATCAAACACTCCCAAGAAAACACTCTTTAGCCCAAATGACGGTAAGCAATAAGTATGATAGCACAAAAGACCTCAAAAATCCAATTAAAAAACATCCTTCAAAGCACGTACGAAGAAATTAATGCCATCGATAAGATAGCCAGAGAACTCAGAATCCGACAATAGGGTGGAATGTGGGAAAATCCGGCCCACTTAGAAATTCGCGAGTATCAAAAATCCTCGAACAACAGGGTCCAGATGGAGTCCAAGTGGGATCCGAGAAAATCCGACCAGGGCGGAAAATCCCGAATTAGAGCAAAAGCCCGAAATTCATCCCGAACTTAAAATTTTTAACGAATAACCTGGGGAAACACTTAGGAAATCAAAATAAAAATTTAAGCACGTTCCTAAGTAAGGAAAAACCTCAAAATGAAAGGGCCAAAACACCAAAACTGAAGCGAAAGAGGGTCCCTGCTTCCAGCGGGGTGTGTGTGTGAAAACTGTACAATAAGTGGTGACTTCTGCTGGGAAAATGCTCTAGAGCATTTGATGATGAATAGGAATCAAGAACCCAGAATCTCTAGTTTCAGTCTCACCATCAAACAAATAAGTCAAAATGCGAAGATTTAAAGAATCAGGACCAAAGGGTAGATCAAAACCTTCCATAAACTGAAAAATCCAAGTGTGTGCATTCGAGTTCATTTCCCTCCTTAAGCAACTACATAAACCTAGCTCAGTTAAGTCAGGCTACGTAAGGATTCTAACTTCAAAAGCAACCTGGATAGGGCATCGCTGCCAGTTCGGCGTCCATAGCCCCAATGAGGATATCGATGTGACTCTCCTGAACATAGCTCTACTGCCAACCAGTCGTCCATAGCCCTAGTAGAGATATTCAGGTACCTCTGATGAGTTAAATTTATTCTTTTAATATTCAATATTTCATTTTTATATCTTTTGATATTCTTTATATGTAACTTTCATTTCAACCTGTGAACAACAAAGTTCACACTCAGGGCTGAGAACCATAGTGGCGCTGAAGCAGAAACAAGATTTTTCACCCGAGAAAACTTCACAAGGATTCCTATGGTAAAATAAGGATTTTTTAAGATATATGAGGGATATAAGATTTTTCAGAATACTTCAAATTCAAATAAAAACTAGTGACCTATCCTCAATAAATCAAACATTGAGATTGTTGGTAATAGAAAAGACTTCAACCGCCCTTTCAAGATACAAGACCACCATCCACTGACAAATACTTAGAAAAATTCTAGATAATGATAAATTTGCCATGCAGGTGCAACACATCTAGGCAAAAATAGAAAAACCCCCAAAGCAAGAGTGCAAGCAAAAGAAACAAAGCAAAAGAAAATTGGAAAGGGAAACCTACTCTAACCAACGCAAAGCAAAGCAAACAAAATAGAAAGGGAACCTAATCTAACTATGTACAAGACAAGAGCTGAAAATAGCTCAAGACTGGAAATAATGTTTCAAATACTACCCATTGAAAGGCAGTGGGATATCCTCTCCAGTGAGAGTTTTCAAACAGAAAGCATTATCTCCAAGAATTTCTAAAATCTGGTAAGGACCAAGCCAAATTTTATCAAAATTTCCATGCTCTCCCTTACGGTCATGGGCTTTATCCCAGTAAAGAACCAAGTTAGAAATCCTAAAAGCTTTAATCTTGGCTCTTTCATCAAACCATCTCTTGACTACCCCTTGATTTTTAGCAAAATTTTCCAGGGCTTCGTCTCTCTTTTCCTCAAGGTGCAACAGTTCAACAAGTCTAGCCTCATGTTTATCTCCCTCATCATAATATTCATTAATGAATTGCAAGGTGGGGATCTTTATCTGTATGGGAAACACAGGCTCTAATCCATAAGCCAGGTGGTAAGGTAATATCCCTATGGAAGTCTTATGTCTGGTGTGATCTACCCAAAGAACAAATCTAAGTTAGGTATGTCAGTCCTTCAGATTTCTTTCTAACAATTTGCGGATAACAGTCAGGAGATTTTTGTTGGATGACTCAACTAAACCATTACCCTGAGGATAATAGTTGGATGCAAATTTAATGATAATCCCATGGTCGAAATCCCAATTAGAAAATTTTAACGATGAAAATGCAGGACCATTATCACAAACTAAAGACATAGGACATCCAAAATGATTGAGAATACCGGATTCAATGAAGTTAATTACTACCTCTGAAGTACATTGTTTGCAAGGAAGGGCCTCAGTCCACCTTGTAAAATAATTAGTGATAGTAAGGATATACCTATGTCTTACAGAGGAAGGTGGATTAATGGGACCTATAAAGTTCATTCCCCATTGCGCAAAATGTTTTACCTCAAAGACCGGCTGGAGTGGGAGCGCTGCATACTTCTCTCTGGTGGCCGCAGTCTGACACACATGGCATGTCCTGACATGACTGTGGGTGTCTTTGAATAGTGTAGGCTAGTAGTAACTCGCTCTAAGAATCTGGTTCACTGTAGAAGGTGCTGATCCATGGCTTGTACCATATCTTTCATGAAACTCCAACATCACTCTTTCAGATTCTACCCTTCCTAGGTATCTCAAATAAACACCCTCGTGATTTTTCTTGTATAGGACAACTCCTTTCAGCATGAAACTATCACTCTTTAAGTGCAATGTCCTTCTTTGTACTGAATTAAGGTGATCAGGGCACCTCTGAGTCAGGAGATAATGGACAATATCATCATACCACTCACCAGGAGAAACATCCTCTAAATTGTAACTTTGAGCTGTGAGATTAGGGCTGGTTTCTGCCATTGTGTGTGTAATCCCTTGCCCTCTTACCAGCTTCATGGGTTGAATTTCCATATCATACTCTTGTATCATAGTTACCCACTTTGCCCTTCATTCTCCCAGCTCATTCTGCATTAATAACAGTTTAACTGCAGGATCAAGAACTATGGCAAAGATTTTGTTTCTGAGGATATAGTGCCTGAATTTATTTACTGCTCTGACTAAGGCATAAGCCTATTTTTCCACACTTGGATACCTCAACTCTGCATCTTTCAATGGTGCACTCATGAATGCTATGGGATGCTCATTTCCTTGATCTTATTTTTGAGTTAACATAGCAGCACAAGAATGATCAGAGGCAAACAAATATATATAGAATGGTTTAGCATAATCTGGACTTACCAAAATAGGAGCTTCAGCAATAGCCCTCTTTATCTCTGCAAATGCTTCTTTCGCCTCTGCATTCCATTCAACTCTGGCTTCCTGCTTCAACATCGCATTCAGTGGCTTAACTATTTATGCAAACCCAATGATGAACTTCCTCACAAAGTTAACCTTGCCAAAGAAGGATTTCATTTCTTTCTTACTAGCAGGCAGTGGGATCCTAGAATGGATTCTATGCATTCTAGATCAATGGAAATTCCCTTTTCAGAGAGAACATGCCCCAACAATTTACCTTCTGTTACTCCAAAGATGCATTTATTTGGATTGAGAGATATCCCAAACTCTCTACACTTCTGAAAAACTTTGCATAAATCTGAGATATGATCACCCCTCTTCTTGGAAAAGATAGTTATATCATCCTTATAAATGATTATGCACTTACCAATGATGTCCTTGAAGGAAATGTCCATAGCTCATTGGAAGGTGGCTCCAGCATTAATTAAACCAAAGGGAATCCTCTTGTAGGAAAAAGTCCCCCACTTGGTGGTGAAAGCAGTCTTGTGTCTATCCTCATACTACACCATGACTTGGTTGTATCTAGAATAAACATCCAAGAAGGACATCATCTAAGACCCATTAACAATCTAGAGCACCTCATCTAGTGAGGGCATTGGATAATTATCTTTCTTTGAGACCCTATTTATGTTCATGAAATCTACACATAGCCTGATTTCACCATTTTTCTTCCGCACTAGAACTAGGTTTGTGACCCAAGTAGAATGTTTGACTGGGAATATTATCCTTGCAGACAACAGTTTCTACACTTCCTTATGTATTATGGGTTCCAGTAAAGTATTGATGGGCCTTTGCCTCTTTCTGAAAGGTTTTATTCCTAGAATGAGAGGGATAGTAAGGGTTATGATTGATGTATCATAAGTCTTTAAGTCTTCATAACTCTAGGCTATCACATCTAGATATCTATTTAGTGCATTGAGGATTCCTTGCCTTTCCTCAGAAGTGCATACTTTACCAATAAAGACATTTTTGACATCCTCTTGAGATCCCATGTTAAATTTATTAAACTGTCCGCTAATGGACTCCTTCCTAGTGCCATGTTCTTGCTCCTTGACCCTGTCTAGGTCAAAAATCCTTTCTAGTTGCACCATCCCCTTGGGAATAGTATTGGTCTTCAAATTGATTACCCCTTCAAGGTCTATCTCTGCTTCTTGGAGCTTAGTTTCATCAATGATTTGAGAAGCAAAAACATCTGTACTTGTGATAAAATCTAGAATATGCTTATCGTCTTCAAATACTTGGAAGTTGGTGATATTATCGGGTATTGAGGGTACTAGGGTTAGCTCCATAGTAAACTTCTTTAGTCCAGAAAGGGACAGAGGTTGCAATGTACTGGCTGCCTGGGCCAAGGAATCAACTATCTGGTTCTTGTTTTGTGGAATCAAATGAATGTTGAAGGCATCAAATCCTTCAATAAGGTCCCACACTCTGTGTCTATAGTTGGTCATTCTCCAGTCATGGCAAGAGTATTGTCTCCTAACTTGCTTGACTACTAACTCAGAATCTCCAAAAACTTGCAAGATTTTAACCTTTTTCTTCAATGCCATTAACAGTCCATGCACCAAGGCCTCATATTCGGCTACATTGTTCGTATAGTGAAATTGAAGTCTGTGAGCAGAAAAAAAATGTCTTACCTCTTGGGCTAATTAGCTCAAAGCCTGCCCCAGCTCCTTGCTTTGATTTGGACCCATCAAACCTTAGAGTCTAGCAACCAACAACTATAGAGCTCCCTGCCTTTTCACTTGCATTGTTACTATTGGATGGATTTTTAGAAGGCATCACTCTTTCTCCTTTAGGATCTTCTTGGACATTCAAGACATCACTTTTGACTGTAGGAGTGGGGTTGATACATTTATGTATTTGTTCCACTACAGCTTGGCACAAGCAATAGTCCAATTCCAAATGAGAAGCATTATGCACCCTACACCAACTGGGCAAGAGTAGCTCTCCAAAGTTCATTCTTCTTCCCAGCTAAACTTGATCTTCGATGCACTTCCGAATGAACTCTTGGAAATTACCTAGCAGACCAAGCTATCTATCTTCCAGACCACTATCGTCTTCAGCTGGTTTATCATTATTTTTAACTGGTTCCACTAGGGCTTTAGTATCGCTAGAACTTTTTGTAAGGTCATTAGACACTATGTGGAACATGAGGATCTCCTCTATATCTGGCTCTTCAAGAGGAGCAACAAGCATATAGTTACCCATAATTACTTCTGATACCAAAATTTTAGCAGAGGTTTTCTAATATTCTGTAATAATGTACTTCATTCTGGGTTCTCTCTCAATTCTAATATGGTTTGGCACTCCCTTCTAGGGAAGCCACATATGGGAGTGATCAGTTGAGACATTCATTCAAGGCCCTGGTAAAGTCTCTTCCCAGGATTAAGCCATAAGCGTCAGGTATGTCAGCTACCTGTATATTGATAACCTATTGAATCCTAGGGTCAGAAGCAATCTGCATATGAATCATATTTATCTCTCCTACAACAGTGACTTTGGTCCTATCCAATTGTGTGACTTTCTTTTGTGATTCAGTAGGAGTAATCCCCATAGCCTGACATATGCCAAAAGGCATAACATTGGTGGAAGCACCAGAATCTAGCAGACAATTATGTAGATTCTTACCAAATATTCAAACAAAAATCAAGAATGGAGTTGTGTATGTCTTCCCTTGAAACAAAGTCAAGGGAGTATCTACTTGGACAACTTGAGATTTATCCTTTTCTTTCCTAATGTCTCTAGGGGGCACATGGACTTGATTATGGAACTGATTTTGTCCTCCTACCAATAGAGGACTAGATACTTTGTTGACACTCTTGCTAACTGATTTATCTTGTGACATGAAATTTGAATTATAGGATCCTAAGACTACATTCCTAATGGATGGAACTCTTAATAACTCAAAGGCAGATAGATTTACCTTCAATTTTTGGAGTTCTTCAACAACATATGTGGCCAATTGCTCATTGTTTAAATCAGTAGGAGTCTCCTTGGGGTATTCCACCATCCTTTCTTTATTTGCATCATCATACCTTCCTTTTGGTACATCAACATGTCCTGGATCTTGAGATAAATATTGCTTGGACACCTGAGGGAGTGATGGATTATTGCTAGCATTAGGGTCTAGAGGCATGTTGAAATTGTTCGATGGAATGGGAGTAGTAAAGGGGCCTCCAGCCTATGGGCACCTGTGTGGCAACTCCCTCAAGCCATACTTCTTGACAGGTCTTTGGAAGGTCTACACTTCTTTAATGTAAGCTTCCTCTTTAACACAAACCTCTTCTTTATCTCTAGGACCATTATCATTCTTCGGACTCTCGTCAAATAGCTGTGAAATTTCATCTCCATTGCATACCTAGTCTGCCTCTTCCTCGAACTGATCAGGTTCCTCTTTAGGTACATTCTCCTCGCTTTGCAAAAAAGGAGCATGGTTTAAGACCAACACTGGTGAATCATAAGGAATAGAAGGTAAAATTTCCTGACCGTTTGCATTATTCTCTACTTCATACTGAAAGATCGAGGCTGTTGTTTAGAATTCTTGATAGTCTAACTCAGAATGTTGACTCATTTTGTGGAGCCTACACCAGCCTGATAAAGCAGCCTCAGCTAGATATACACCGTTGGGAGGATTTTCTTGATTAACTGATAGATTGGCAGACTGATTAACAGGTTGATTAACTAGTTGATCTAATGGGGTGGGGACTCCTCCATTATTGGGTCCTGTGTTCCAAGTCCTATTTTGTCCTGTTGCTGCCTTATACTAAATCCTTGTCCACCACCTCTGTCAAAGTTCTGACCCAAGGGTTGTCCTTTATCATAGTTCTGTCTTCTATCATTATTATACCCTCTGTCATTGTTGTAACCTCGGTCCTGGTTATATCCTCTATCATTATTATATCCTCTTTCATGACATTGCCCTCTATCAAAGTTTTGTCCTTGTGGATTCTCTATGTTCTGATTGGACTGCATATTTCTCTAAGCAACTTGTAACTAACTATTCTGGTTCCTCAAGTAAGTCACCTCCATATTTAGCTTCTTTATTTTTTCAGACAATTCATCTAGTCTTTCCTTGTTAGGATTACTATATGGAGGTTGATTCGCGTTATTCTAGGAATACCCTACTGTAGTATTAACATTTAGTGATTGGTTCAAGACTTCATAATTCTGTAGGTATGAAGGATAACCAGCCTGAGGCTAGGTATGCAGGGGTTGATTCACATTTTGTTGTGGGTAATTAATCATGGATAACACCTGTCCCATAGGTGGTCCTGGGTGAGGAACCAAAGGCAGTTGAGGTATCAGATTCATGATAGGAGTATGGTGTGCCAGAGCTTGGTTGAGAGCTAGAACTTGTCCAGGGTGAGCAATGGGTCCTAACGAGGGTAAAGGCCCAGACAGATGTTGCCTCAAATTAGTGCTAACTTTCACAGCTTCTACATATGCATTGAGTAGACTAGCAGGAGGGTTATTACTCCACTTCATAAAGGTAGTTGTCAAACTATCAAGTCCCTCATAATAAGCTTCTAAGGCGATGGGCTCATTGACAGTATAAGGGGCATGTAGTCTAGTATAAGCACTATGAAACCTATTGTTGAATGACCCTATAGGTTCATTGACCTCCCTCTTCACATTAGTGAACTGATGGTAAAGCTCATTGGAACTAATGGGGATTTGAAACTTTTGCAAAAAGGCAGCCTCTAGCTCAGTCCAATGTTGGATAGATCCCGCAAGAAAATGGTTATACCAATAGAATGCATCTTCCCCTAGTGAATAAGGAAATAATCTACACGCTACATCCTTATGGTTTATCCCTCTATCTTTAAGGCCAATTTGAAAGATCCTGATGTGTTCCTCAATGGTCCTATTTTGATCATTAACATGGAATTTTGAACAAAAGTGTTCAGGGTTTTTGGGCATGACATTGTAAACGACAAAACTCAATGGAGATGGGTTGGTTGCCAGGAAAGCCATTAGTGGAGGTGGGGGTGGTAATGGATGATTTATAACTGCTGAGGTTGTGGACTGGGGATGTCCTCAGACACAGATGAACCTGATGAAGATGGAGATAATGGAGATGTGGGAGGTGGATGTGATGATGATGACTCTCCCCTTCTGTTGGTCCTTCTTGACCTAATAGGGTCTGGTAATTCCTAAAATTATTCCTCTCCTGGAACAGATCTTGTTCTTCTTCTGAATCTCTCAGGAGAGATGGCGTTCAAAAATTGATCCATCTTGCTTAATCAGGCCCTCCTTCTAGCGCCAATCCTGTTGATGGTGTTTTCTGCACAACAACAACTCAAACATAATACAATATCCTATCTCTCTTGAAAGGTAAATCTCTATCAGCAAGCCTCAAGAGATAACACCAAGGTCTCTAATGTTAGGTCTTGACAATGCATAAACAACTTAGTGACAAATGTGAAAATACTGGTAATCACAATGGGACCTTACTACAAGCAAAATACTGAATTGATTATATCAGATCTAACAATCTGATGATATTTTGGTCCAAGATCTAACCCAATAATCAAAGAAATAGCAAAAGATAAGGGTTTTAAAGAGATTTCTAACTTGATACTAAACCTAAGATTAACAATGAAAGTGACCAACACCCGGAATGGACCAGTCCCTCAAAACTGATCTTTACTTGACCCAGATAAATCTACAATCTTATAGAAATAGTGCAATCTTCTAAGGTGTTAATATTTTCAAATCATGAGAATTCATTCAAACAACCCTATTGCAATCGAAATGAATAAACCCTCACAATCGAACTTAAGCACAAGGAATATGAAAATTCCAGGCTAACTTTGCAAAGCAACTAACAATCAGTTTGTTGAAAAAAGTATGGACTCAGAGATTGCTGCAAAATTCAACTATCAAATCACAGACATTATTAAATCGAATCTAATCTAAATATTAACTTCCTCCAAGAAATTTTAAAGATAGAAGAAAAAGAACCATGCAAGACAACCAATATGGCACCAAATCACAATGTCATTGCTTGTATTCAATATCCACTATAGCAACAATTCCAGTTTTTTGTTACAATATTTGCTTGAGAAAAACTACTTGCTAACTTCCCTAATTGATTCGCTTCTAACTATTTATGCCCTATTCTAATTCTATCTTCTAACTTCTTAACCCGAAACTTTCTAACCCTTACAAATGAGGTGAAATGCCAAATATATAGAATCCCCAGAAAAACCCGTCGGCCCAGCAAGAGTTTCACAGCATTAATGGCACAACTCGGCCAAGAGAGGATCAAAACTAGTCAAACAAGCATTAAATGCACGTTCCATCCAAGTCGGCCAGGGATCCACAATGCAGTCAAACCGACATGCGGGAAGATAATAGGGAAATAAATCACGTTGTATCCTATCATTAGCTCCCTTCCCTATTATCCCTATTTCGACCCAGCATTTCATGAACCTTTAGAAGCATCCCATCCAAGTCAGCTATTGATGGCAAAGGAAAAACTCTTTGTCAATTTTTGATGGATGCAATTTGTTCCCTTAAGTGTTTGACTAACTTATCCCAGTCCACCCTATATCTCATGTACTTATCAATAACTGCGAGGTAGGTGGTGGCATCGTCCAACTGGTGCTTAGAAATAGAATCATCATCAAGTGGCGCATAAACATCCTGCCACCAACTTCTCAACTACTCCAAACTCAAAAATTCAGGAGCAATCTTCCTTCACCCCATTATAATATCGAAAAAAGTGATGCAACCATTATAGACACCACTTAGGGTATCATCAATCTACCTTCATTGCTTGTAAATCTTCTTTAACACTTTCTAGCTGATTTGCAATGCCTCAAACCACTCCCAGGGTTTGGTAGCCCTCGAAAAGGGAAGGATCCTATCACCCACTAATCTATCCTTGGTGTATTCCATGATGGTCTTGGTTTTCTGCAGCAGTAGGTCTGTATCTTCCTTATCTTGCACTAACACCTATTTTAGCCAATCCATCGTCCTGTTAGTATCCTTCCCTGTTGACATGATTTCCTTAATAGCTTTATCACCTTTTACTTGCACTCCTTTCAACCAATTGGCAGTGGCAAGGGTGGAGACTTTCATATTTTCTAGCTCGGTGATGGTCTCTTGAGGCAGAGGATTTGTAGCAGAGGAAGAAGGGTTAATGGATTGCAGGGGCTTCATTAATTCCTCCAAGCATTTCCTGATATTTTCATTTTCTCTCTTCAAATCTTGCTTGGTCTTCATCTCCTTTGTCAACCTACCCATGATGACTTCACTAGAACCATCATAATCCTCAATGTCATGTTCAACTGATGTAGGCCCAAGATTGAAAGTCTGAATATTGTAATCCTTTCCAACCACATCATCTCTATTTTTTTCCGGAGCAGGGGTGGCAATGTGAACAACTCTATAGTGACTTCATCTCTTTCAATCCTCGAGATCACCTTGGCCTTCTTCTTACCTTTATCTCTTCCAATTTTGGCTAGTAGTGCATTCCAATTCGGTGGACTATCTTCCATAACAATTTGTTTTCTCTTTATCTCTTTGTCCAGCCAACCAGGGACAGTGGATTCCAATTGCACCTCACTTTGTTTCTCCTCTTGATCTTTAGGTGCTTCCTCATTCAAGTTTTGTTTATCAGGAGTTTCATCTATCTTACTTTCTTCCTCTTCAACATGCTCATCCTCATGTATAGGTGAGGGAACTTTCACTGCTTCTTCTTCTATAGGAGGAGATTCAACTTCTTCATTTGTGACTGGCGATCCTGCATATGCAACCAAGGGAGATTGCATTACCTTTTCAACCTCGGCCTCTACACTGTAAAGTTCTCCTTCATGGAACTCTTCCCCTTCAGTTTCTAGATGCTCATCAACTCCTTTAGCTTCACCAGGTTCACTCTAGGCTTTATGAATGGGAGGAACATCATCACATTTCTCATCATGAGAAACAACTAGAGGGAGGTTAGCCTTAGGCACACTGTCCCTGTGAGAAGGAGTCCTAGACCTCCTTGTATATACCTTAGACTTCTCCCCTAAACTTTCAACATCTACCGCCGGTGGGGAAACTTCTTCCCCTTCAACCTTGGAGCTAGTCTTCTTTGACAACTTTATGATACTTCTCCTCTTGGGCACCGAAACATCAACCTCAGGAATCTACCATGTTTCTCTCTATTCAAACTTCTTAGTTCTTGTCCTCTTCTTAGCCTTTGGTCTTCTATGCTTTTCAGTTTCCTAATCATTTTCTCCTTGGACACCTTTTATTTTGACTTTGAAAGGAGAATCCAACTTACCCTCGCCCTTAGGATCCTGCTCGGTAGATTCCTAAGAGGTGGAGTGGGGATCCAAATCTCCCACTAGTGCATAGGTGCACTGTACACCATTATTTTCCAACTCCCACAGCTTATGCCTTAGCCACATACTAGTGAATTTGATCACAGGATCCATTAGTTACTTCAATTTTGTCCCTTCCTCCTCTAACCAATCCACATCACCAATTGGTCTGTCTTTTATGGCCTCATAAGCAAGATCTTGGATCAAGTTCCCATCATCTTTCAATTGATCAGGAACTACCTTTACATTGTACAACCGAACTGATTCTACTAAAAGTCGGGAGAATTTCTTCTTTCTGACCTCAAATTCATCACCGCAGTTTGCCCAGTAGTCCTGTAAGTTCACCTTATGGTTATATTCCCTACTGACCTTCTTTTGGGCTTCTCCTGTAATATCAAACCTTGATCTCTCAGAATGAAAGGACAGACCAAAGGTATTCATTTCTTCCTCTGAAGCCTGGGCATAAATAATGGAAGGACATGCCTCTCCAACCCCAATCCTTAGGGGAAAATCTCCACCAAATCTTGTCTTGTGTTTGTCCTTCTTGACAATAGCATCAAAGTCACAAATTTTCCTAGTTACTTCCAACAAGATAATTTGATCAGTGGGGTACCTTGGAAGTTTGTATGGGGCCCTCTGGCAGCCATCAATCCAAATGTAGGAGAAGGTTGGGAACTGAATAAACCAAGCCCCATATTTCTTGATGAGTTCCTTGGCTTGATCTGAAATCCTAACATGCTCTACCTCCTGAAGCATTTTGGTGATATACATGGTAAAGGCATCATTTTCCCTCCTATAGTTCGAACATCCCAAGTACAACTGAGGGAAAACTTCATAAATAATATCATGCCCGAAAATTCCCTTTGTATCCAATCCTTTGTAGGGGTGGAATCTTGCAAGTGCATAGACCAAATATGAAGTCATTGTGAAAGTCTTGGTCTACAACACATTGGATAACTACTCATGGAGTACTCCACTAATGACCCCTGCCTAATGGTAATTAATCTTCTCTTGCTCCATTCTCACAACCACATGGCACATCCAACTCTCAAACATGCCATCATTCTTCAACCCAACCACCCTGCCGAGAAGAGTGATGGAATCATAATATTCCTTCTTGAACTTTGCTCTGAACAGTTGCTAGGGAAGTTTTGAATAATGTGACTTGGGCTTTTCCAACCAAGAGTTGATGAATTGTTGAGATTTCACAATTTGTTCTTCGTAGAACTCCTGAGCTGCCTGCATGCTAAATCCCACCACATGAGACCTGTCTGGAATGTCAAATGTTTGGGCAATGGAGACAGGGTTGAGGTTTGCTACAACCCTCCCCTGAGGACTAATTATTCTCTGTGTGTCCTAATCATATTTCCTGGTGCACTCAAGGAATAGCTCATAACACTGCACTTGAGAAGGGAAACCAACCACATGGGACAAGCTTGATTCCATCATCCTTCGAGCCACCAAAGGAGGATCATGAGCGGCCATTATTTCCTTAAACTCTTCATAATCCCATGACCCGACATTAGTATCAGTCACCTCTAACCAAACTGAAGTGATTTTTCTCTCAGGGATCTTGCTCTTAATGTCCATTTTAATCCTCTCTGCATCAGACATTGAGGACCCAACTGTCGTCTTGCTAGATTCAGCCCGCATTCGACATGGAAATTGTAATAAAAACCACAAGAAAGGGAAGGTTAATCGATCAGGACACCATTAGAAGGAACCTCATACAATCAAGGGGCTATTAAATTTCATATGAAATGATCACAACAAATTTTGGGTTTCAAGACCATCCGCGGAATCTAAGCCAGAGAGGAATTTCAGGAAGCTCCAGACTGACCGGATTCCAATAGAATAGCCAGGAAACACCTACTTAATCATCAAACCTGATCATAATCAATCAGTAAGTCACATGGAAAATCCAAATATGACATGAAATAATCATCGAATGCATCACAAATTATAAACAAATCCAATTATCTCACGTTCTTTTTCATTTCATCAAAGTTTGGGAAAATTTGTGAGGGATGGATTCCCATGAAGAACGATCTTGATAGGAGAGTTCAAAAAATCAGAGGGGCACCAGATTTCGGAGAAATCTGGACTCAACGGAATTTCACGGATAAGGAAAAACTCTAACAATCAGTGCAAAAGAATGTATTCGGCCAAACAAATTTCATTCAGAATGAGGTCACACCAAGTGGGGCATGTCCTGCTGACTAGCGATGAGGAAATTCATGTCGAAGAGAGACCTTCTCTTCGGGGTGAAGTCACAACGAATCCCCTTGTCCCACCGACCATTAGAGTTTAAGCAATCACTTTGGCCAAACTTAAATTTTATCTAAATGATGTCTCACCGAACCTGCATAGTCTTGTCGAATGTCGATGTAACAAACATATTGATATGACTAAGGGGCAGTCGGGGTAGGGTCTTGGCAAATTTTCTTGGTCTCACCGACTAGCGATCTAACATAAGAGACCTTCGGTGTGAGAAAGATATTGTCACAGTGAATGAATATAGACTCGGGGAGGGCTTTCGGTGTAACATCTCACTGACGGGGGAAGTCACGGTGAAGCAAATGGATGTCTTGGTGTTAAGTTTGAATTCGGCCAAAGGTCCTAGCGACTACATAATGTTTCACCAACAAAGGGGCTCATCGGTATAACCTCTATCCAACAATGCATGATCTCTCTAAAAGAGGATTTGAGCTCGCCAAGATAGGAGGGCTTTGTTATAAAGTCCCAGCGACTGTTAGGAGTCTCGCCGAAAGCAAAGATCTCGGCAAGAGTAGTGAGCTTGCCAAAAGGTCCCTCCGAACAGATAGAGTCTTCCCGACTTTGAAGGGTGCTCGACGAGAACATAATATGTTCTATGAAAGGTCTCACCAAAAGGTGGAAGTCTCAGCGATAGAAGAGATTATTGGTAAGGCGAATGAAGGCCGTTATGACCTCTTGGCAATGAGGGTTTGTCTTGCCGACATAAAGAATTTTCGGCGTAAGAATTACATTGTCCCAGTGATCAAATATGAACCTAAGAAGGTTTTTGCGAAACATAGGATGACTGATATAACATCTCCCTGAATTCATAGGGTCATAGTGAAGGAAATCTGGAAGGGATGGATTATCCCGGAGGGACGAAAAATCCCGCACTATGACTCAAAGTCACGACTTAACCCCAAACACCGAATCAATCATGAATTTCAAACATTTAAAATTAGAGAAAGTCAAGGATGGACCTTCAGAAGATTTTCTTTGCGTTCTAGACCCGATTGAGAGCGAACTAAAGATGATTGGTGATGCCCTAGGTTTAAACCCCACTAATCCACCATTAAAGCACAGGCGAGCTCATAATTAAAACTTTCGACCACCCGAAAATCCTACTAGGGACAACTCATGATTTCCAAAGCATGACTCCTCACAAGGTGACAAAATAGACGAACTCATGACTTTCCTGGAAAACCATAAATCAAACAATTACCATGAAACCCTAGTCATGAGAACATCTAAATAATCCAGAAAATCAAACTCGAATAGGATTTATAACTTCAACGTGTTATCTGCAATCATCAATACAAAGCAGGGCAATCAAACATACCATGGTAAAGCAGAAATCAATCCCAGAACCAGCAAATGCGAGAATAATGGTGTCCATAAAGAACAGGGGCACAAAAGTGTCAAAGAAAACACCAGCAAATCGATCAATTCAAACTCAACAACTCCAAATTGGATCAAATACTCCCAAGAAAACACTCTTCAGCCCAAATGATGGCAAGCAATAAGTATGATAGCACAAAAGACCTTGAAAATCTAGTTAAAAAACATCCTTAAAAGCACGTATGAAGAAATTAATACCATGAATAAGACAACCAGAGAACCTGGGAATCCGACAATAGTGTGGAATCCAGGAAAATCTGGCCCACTCAGAAATCCGCGAGTATCGAAAATCCTTGAACAACAGGGTCCAGCTAGAGTCCAAGCGGGATCCGGGAAAATCCGACCAGGACAAAAAATCCCGAATCTGAGCAAAAGCCCAAAATTCATCCCGAACTTAAAATTTTCAATGAATAACCAGGGGAAACACTTAGGCAATCAAAATAAACTTTTAAGCACGTGCCTAAGTAAGGAAAAACCTCAAAATGAAAGGGCCAAAACACCAAAATTGAAGCGAAAGAGGGTCACTGCTTCCAGCGAGGCGTGTGTGCGAAAATTGCACAATAGTGTTGTTCTTGGTTGATTCCATTTTCTTCCATTGTTGTGATCTTGTAGTTGTCATAAAAAATTGCCAAGATTTTTTTGACTATTTGTGTAACTCCTAGTCTTTGGAAAAGATTTGACCTATTTGTGCAAAGTGATAATAGAAAAATTCTAGTTGATTTTGATAGGTTTGATAGCTTCTTGAGATGAAGCCTTTGGAAAACCTTTTTGTAGGGAAATTCTTTGAAAGCTGGTATATAGATTTCCACTTAAGGATTTACTCTTGCCAGTTCTAAGGATCTTTTTCTTAGCAAAAAGCATGAGGGATGTATGTCTATTTCCATGCAAGTGGTGGTAACACAGGTCTTTTGGCTACTATGTCTACTTTCTCTTACTCTTCATCTAAGATGATTGATGCAATGAGAAATTGGCAGGATGTTTTGTTCTTCTCAAATATAAAGGTTCTCAAACTTCTTATGATGTCAGTTTGTTCACCCTCAATGTATGTGAGACTAGGTTGAAGGATCAGTGCTACAAGGTTTGGTTGTTGAACTGGAGTAGTTGGTCGCCAGATGGTCATAAGGTGTGATGGTTTTTTGAAATGGTTTCTATGAAGCTCAATACCTTAAGGTTTGAGTGTTGTTTTGGAATGGTGTGTTGGTTGTTTTTAACAATGAACCAATCAAGTCTCAATAGGTACCTATGAGCTTGTTGGGCTCAATTCTCAAATATCTACTAGACAAGTGGCCACCTAAAAAGATATGGCACCAATAGCTTTATCTCCTACACTTCAGGCTTTGCAAAACCCAGGAGTATAATCCCACAATGTATATTATACTATTATTTTAGACAATTCACGTGTACATTGTATATTTAAGTAGATATATTCTCATCCATGGATAATAAGCTGAAATCCTTCAAGAAGATGGAAATTACTTGAACAAACTACACATCTTAAGCCAAGAATATAAAACAACACAAACCACAAATTCAAGAAAGATCAATGATTATTTAAAAACTTGTTCTCAAGTCAAGTTACTGGATCCATAAGAGAGATTTAAATGAGTTAAGATCAATGCCATTATCTACAGGCTAGGAGTCCAATCAAATTCAAATAAAAGGTTTATTTAATTTTGAATACTCATGACCTTAGCGACATTACCCTACAATTCACAAATCTATGAACAAAATCTACAGACTAGTTATCAAATCCAATGACCCTGCACACAAAATCATGATTTGATTGAAGCATTTAACTCATTCCACAAATGGGAGCTAAAACAAAAGCACGTATCAAAACATAAATGATGAAAATTAATGAAATGATCTATGATCAGGATTTTCATTAATAATTTGAATACAAAACCAAAATGGACGGACTATAGACTCAGAAAACCTCCATTATCATTCATAAATATTCAGAAACCATACATTTAACAAAATTTGCTACCTAGACTTAAAGCATTAGATAAGGACTCATTATGTTCACTCTATATTATCAATTTTCATAATTCAGCTCCAGAATTCAACAAAAGACTTGCACAATTAGCCCTGTATTCCCCTTTTATATAATAAGGGAGAAAAGCTTCAGGCCAAGTGTACACATGTCACATTCTAATTGGATTGCTATAAGAAACATTCCCCAATTCAGTTACATTTACATTCATCAAAGTGGAGGGAATTCATATGAGACAAAGATCATTTACATTCATTATGAGGAGCAACTTTTCCTTCCAAAAATCACATCCCAAAAAGGATAAACTTCTTCATAGCAGCACATTGATTTCATCAAACAAGCTAACAAAATGATGTGGATCAAAAAGTGAGCTAGCATCTCAGTCAGCATTTCATAACATCAACAACTGATATTTTCCTGTGAAACACATGTTTTATACACTGTAACTTCTAAGGCTAGACTTGTAAAATACTTGACCCAGTATATGTTTCACATCCCTATTCACAAACAAAAATTTCCAACATACACCCTTCCCCATTCTTCATATTCTTCCTCAGACAACCAATCAAAATTTATAATTTTATCCAAGGCCTTCCTGTAAGGGGGTACTTAGTTACTACTGCATTGGATTCTTTGTCAAAATCCTCTAGAAAGCTAATAAGAAACATTAACCTCCCCAAAGTGTCATTGAAGACATCAATATCAACTTCCTTACAAATTTTATCCACCTGGGAATCAATAACCTCATTTAGTTCCCTCTTCCACACTTGCAATGGTTTCAATTTGTAATTAGCAACCTCAATGTTTGGTAGTGGTGATAGGTTAGTCATATCATATTGAGCTATCAGTTCTCTTATTTTCTGCTCAAGTGGGGCTATGTACCCTTGAAACTTTTGTTCACTCAACTCGCATACAAACTCATAAATTGGAAGCACTAGAGGGTACTTATCTTCATGTTGGCCAGATCCCACGAATATTAATTTTAATCTCTTAGCTCTTGAGACCCACTTATTAAATATTGGTGTGGCCAACATCTTATCTCTTTGGGACAATCTCATTGCCTACACCAGCAAGGCATAGTTGAAATGAAAACTATTAAGTCTAGTTTGAATCTTCTCATTTAGATGCATTAGGGCAATGCAAACAAATTTTTATATGTTTTCATACATTGTCTTCTAAGCTTTCTCCAACAACTTCTTATATGTTTCAATTTTTAAAAGCAATTTCTTTCTGTCAGATGAGCTAGAGCTTGGTTTACTTCATTCTTCCTCTACAAATGATTCTTGTCCCTGAATGTATGGTACTATTGCTAAGGCCTATAAATGAGGTGAATGCTATGAAGATTCCATTGGAGAAGCTAGAGGTGGGTGGCTTGAGTTGGGCTGACCTTGTTTTCTCACACAGCCACCTTTTGTTGGCTATTATTATAATCATTGAGGATTTCCCTGTATTTAGTTATGAGGTTATCTCTCTCTACAGTAAGACCTTCCATAGTTACTTGAGTGAACCTAGCAACATTGACAACCATGTCTATAGCTTCTAAAGTTGGGGTATCAACAACTCTATAAGTAATTGTCCACTAAAATATGATGGCTTTTCCAAAGCTGGTTTCCTAGATCCTGAAGATAATAACCATATTTCCAATGCATCCCAATCCTCAATGAATGATGAACCTCGAAGTTCCATTTCTAGTTCTTTTTCTGTTTGTATGAGCAACCTTTCATCCTTTCTTATGGCATCTAAAACAATATCATCATAAATATTCCATTCTGGCAACAACAACACACCACATTTCTTTACAAGCTCTCTGCCCTCTTGGGCATTAATCTTTTTAAACTCATTTTTCATAATGCTTCTTACATTTTCCTGAATGACTTTTTAGGAAGTTTAGGATGCAAACTCCTTTTAGTGGCTACCCTCTCTGCATAGTGTGCAATTTTGGATTTCCACCACAAGTCTCGGAATGTAGAGGTTTCAATGAAGGAGTCATCTTCCATAAAATCATTGTTGGCGTCTATCCTTAAATAATCTACAATATTCAATCCACTAATGTCAAGCTTTCCTAATATAATGATGCTCTATCCTGAACTTGAAGTAATTGCTCTTTCATGAGGAGGCATTCCTATTTTCATTTCCTTAGGAGTAATGCAGATGTCATCTTCATCCATGTCAGAGTAATCAACCACTCCTTTTTCCTTAGTTCTTTCCTTCTTTTGAGGTGGTTTCTCAGGAGGAGAAAAACTTCCATGGGGTGAATCAAGATCAATTTTAGGAAAATATGATTGTGCAGGAGGAGGTGGCTCTGAAACTCTTGGGAGAGTCTACTTTTGGCTCTTCAAAGGTGACAGGCGCTATTAAGCTTTTTTCTAGACCTGTTACTTTTTTCCTCCTACAATATATCCTCAATTGCTTGGCTTGTTGACATATAGGTCTTTCTTCTAATGTCACTTCAATACTTTCTTTGACTACCATTGCCTTTCCCTTATCTGGGATTTCCCACTACTCCCTCAAAATACCAACAACATTCTCAAAATTATCCATGACATGAATAACTTTATTAAAATCACCAGGTATATTTGGCAGAGGGTCATATTGGGAATTATTCTTCTTCTTAGCTTCTACCATCTTTCTATAAGCAAGGTATTTAGATTTTCTTTCATCTTGTTCCTCAAAGTTAAAAACATTCCTAATAACATCCTCAGGGTAATCAAAAGCATGTACAAATTTACCCATTTTCTTATCTTCTTTGAGTTTACTGATGAAGCCTTCAGGATCATAACTCCTTGGGTTCATAGTCATCAATTTATAAGGATCTAGCAGATGTTCTAATTCATTCCATGTCCCTTTGTCACAATGTAATCTACAAATGTTGTCCATTTTGCAAAGAATGAACCCTTCCTTGCTGATTCAGGTAAATGTGTTGCTTGTGAAGCTCCTAACTGCCTCATGAGCTCAAGGAACCCTATTCTCAAAGAAACATCTCTAGGCAAGATATATGGGCCCATACCACTACCATATACTATGAAAATTGTCTTATTAGGATACAAAATTAAATCTCCCCAATTATGGCTCAAATTCAAATCTGGCCTCATCTCCTTAGGTCTCAAGAATTCATTGATTTCTTTAAGGATTCTAGGTGGTTCATGTATTAAGGGCCTCCTTAAACTGGATGCAAAATCATTTCTAAACATTACAAATTTATACCTTTTGTCATCTTTATCCAGGATTTGGGTCCAACATTGGACAGGCAAGTCAACATTTTCCTTCTTCCTTTCCAAAGTGATCTCCTTCTCAAAAAATCTTTGTCCTTTATAGAAGAACATATGCACATTAACAATGAGTACCACCAAAACTTCACCCATTGTTTTCCTTCCTTCAATTCAACTAAGCCTTTATGGATATGTTCAGCTAGATAAGTTCCATAGTCATAAACAATGTTATACGGTGGGTGTTTCAAATGCATGGCCAGATAACTATACTCCTACAGTGTGTTAGGTGGATCAACACCAATAATTTGGTATAGAGAGTACACAATCTTTCTAAAAGAGCTAGAAAAATAAGTCATTGGGAAAGGTTTGAGCTCTCTATCATCAATCTTAATTTTCCTCGTGTTTCCCATCACCAGTCATTTTAGTATGCAGAGGCAACATCCTTGTTTTGATGAACACCTTAGTATTTTTGTGCTCTATTTTAATAGCATCCATATCTAGAGGGACCATGTCTTGACTCCATTCATGCAAGTCAAAGACTTTTTCAATTTGTTCTCTAGTTATTCTTACCATAACCACCCTATCAAATGTTTTGACTGCCCTAGAAACCGGGTCATATTTTGAGGCAATATATTTCAAGAGATCTACATCCATGTACACATTGGGAACAATTAGCTTTCCCATATCCAACCTCCATGGATTCCTGAAAGGAGACCCCAGGTTCCTATTCCCAAACCAATGTTGAAACATTTGCCATACAGTGTAAGCTACTTCAGCATCCTTGATGAAGCAAGCTTTGTCTATCAACCCTTCCTTCATAGTAGGACCATGAAACAAGACCCTTCCCTCTAGTTTCTTGTTTGTAGACTGGGGTAGCAAGTCAATCACATCCTAAGATAGGGTTCTAGACTGGGTGTAAGAAGAAGCATTTTGTATTTTGGGAGCCATGGGCTTGAGTATACCGAAGTTCTAACAAAGGAATTTTAACTATTCAACTTCCTAATTGCAATTTATGACCTAGGACGAGTGCTAATTCTAGACAATTTTTAGAGTTACAACTTTTAAAAGTAAAGATTAACCCTAACTTAGAGCAATGAAAGAAAAATAATGAAACACACTCATTTAAAAGCACATTAAAGCAAGCCCTAATTTAGGAATCTTAAAATTGGATTTTTTGTACTTATTTCTTTCAACCGTGACAAACCCTATTGCCAGCCAGCACGACCTCTACAATTCGCTTCTCAACTCTTCATATTGTCATGGACACGTCTTCGAATCCCAAATAAGAAATAATTGGCCACATACACGATTTCTAAAGAGAATTGAATATGTTTATAGGTCACCTCTGCCATTAATGCTCACTCACGTGAAGGAAAACAATTGCAACAGGTGTACTTTACAATTTTGAATATGTTCCATTGATTGACAGCTGAGTTGAGAATCACAAACGATTTAGATTGAGTCAATATCATTTGAATTCACTTCGCCACTCTAGCTTGGATGAATGGCCAATAGAAATCCACTGACTAGACCTTCCTCGTGTACTTGTGGGCTCCACGTGCTAGTAGCCATAGAGTGCATGTGGTAGCTTCTTGCAGGTCACGATGCTTTTAAATAACTTGCATCTTACCTCTGTGAGCTGGCAAGGAATGGTGGTGATCATCTTTCCTGGCTCGATTAGCACCATCAATCTCAAAGCTTCGGGGGTTGGGATGGGACGTAAAGGCTGGGCCCACCCACACATTATGACATTTTTCTAACCTTGTAGCAATTAAACTATAGTCATTTTAGATGGACGAGCTAGTGTGGAATGGTCCAATGAAATCCCATGATCTGGTGACTTCTCAACCTGCACATGAAATGAAGTTACTCATAAAAGAGGGCCTTGACTAGGCCGACGAGAACTTGTCCTTAGGAACCAATGACTTGGACTTAAGTCATTCATGAATCAAAAATTAAAGACTTTCCATAGGGACAAATTAAAATGACTGACTAACCCAGGTAATGGGGCTAGTAAGGAACGTATTTCGATGGCTCAAAAGACAACTAACAAGACAAACAACATTTGAAAACCAATCAACATGAAATTAGAACATGCAAGGATCAAACATGGTTCAATTGGAGACAAGCCATGGCTAAGAAAAACTATGAACCCAATCAATGGGGAATGTGTGACATGTGAATAACAAGCATGCCCCTAGTGGGTATGGCAAGAAAAATAGATCTCTTGGTGAAGTAGACCAAATACAGACGAACCCAAAAAGAAACCAGGAGCTTTCCTGGACAAGGAAAGAAGACATAATAGAAAGAAAACACACCAAACCTTATATACAAAATTTACATGACTATACAATGTACATGGAGATATAACCTATTTCAAGAGAAATAGGGTTTCAGGAGGTGTCAATGTACTGGCAGTTCCAAAAATTCACTTGAGAGTGATTGTAGGAAGTAAGAATCTTCCCCATGAGTGTCTGCAATCAAATAAGGTCCAAGCCACAAGGGGTCAAACTTCCCATGCTTTCATTTATCCTCCAGTTTGGCATTCCACATCAATACCATACATCCTACCTCAAATTTTCTCTAGATGGCTCTTTTTTCATGTAGATATTTAACTTGAAGCTGCATTTTCTCATTCTTCTTGTGAGCTTCTCTCCTCATCTCATCAAGGTCGGCCAATTCATTCATCTTGTTTTGCATCTCATCACAGATGTCAGTATCATATTCCTATACAAACTTATACATTTTCATCAAATTATTGTGTGGGATCCTGGCCTCTACCCCATACAACAGGTTGAAAGGGGAATTCCCAATAGCTTTCTTAACTATGATCCTATCTACCCATAGTACCAATTGCAACTTTGAATCTAAAGACTTTTTATTTTTTTCAAGAACCCACTTGAGGATTTTCATAAGGCTCTTATTACTGGACACAACCTACCCATTCCCTTGGGGATGGTATGGGGATGAGTAAGACATAGTTATGCCATGCTAATTATAGAAATCCATAAATTCCTCAGACCTAAAGAACATCGCATTATTAGATATAATCCTCTCAAGCACACCAAATCTACTCAAGATGTTATTCATTAAGAAATCAATAACAACCTTGCTATTTTCCTTTTGAGTAAGAATAGCCTCAACCCATTTTGTGAAATAGTCAGTTGCCACTAGAATCCAAGCATGTCCTCCACTAGACTTCACCACCATTTCTCTAATAAATTCAATACCCCATTGTCGGAAGTGGGCTGGTGTTCAAACTGGTCTAAGTGGTAAATTGCCTAAATTTTTTAGCTTACCAGTAAATCTCTGACAAGCATCACATTTTTTCACATATCTATGGGCATCTTTCAAGACCATGGGCCACCAAAAACCATCCCTGAATATCCTGTTTGTTGTAGTCTTAGCCATATAGTGACCTCCACACACTCCCTTGTGCATTTCAATCAACAAGTCCTCTACTTGGTCACCATCCACACACCAGAGAAGTACACCCTCTAGGCTTCTCCACCAGAGTTCGCCATCAATAATAACATACTTAATTTCATTTAGTTTTAAAGTTCTCCTTTCATTGTTTGGCATGCCATCAGGACATTTCATAGTCAACAAATACTTAACTATCCTTCAGTACCAACCACATGTTTGCATATCACAGATTGGAGCAATGTTTTCTTGTTCAACTTCATTGATTTGGTTAGCCTCCAAATTGGTTTCAGCCATGAGCTTGGCCAAACCTTGACCCCTCACCAATTTAGTGATCTAAATATCTATGTTGAACTCTTGTATTCTATTAATCCATCTACACCTCCGACTTGTAGTTTCTTGTTGTGTAAAAATGTCCTTGACCACTGTACTTGGAACATAAGCAACTATTGATGCACCAGTCAAATAAGTTCTAAATTTTTTTACAGCCTTAACTAAGGCATAAGCTTACTTTTTAGTAGTGTCATACTTGATTTCAACTACTTGTAAGGATTTGTAAAAAAGGAAATGGGTTGTTCAAAACCTTCATTATTCTTCTACAACAATACACCTACTATAGTATGAAAGGAAGTAAATGTGAACAACTGGAATGGTTTTGAATAATTTGGGGTCTTCAACATAGGTGTAGATTTAATAGCATCTTTAATAGCTTGAAAATATTTGAGAGCTTCTTCTGACCATGTTACCTTTTCTCCTTTCTTGAACATTTTTTAAATAGGCATGCTTATCTTTGTAAAGTTGGTCACAAATCTTCTCAAAAAAATTATTTTCCCAAAGAAAGATTGAATCCCTTTGAAATTCCTTGGTGGGGTAATCTTATCAATGGCTGCTATTCTTTCAAGATCAATTTTGATACCATCCTTTGAAATAATATGCCCCAACAACTTACCTTCTTTAATCTTGAAAGCACATTTCTTCAAGTTCAAGGAGATACCATATTCCAAAGCCCTAATAAAAATCTTCTCAAGGTGGGAGCAATGATCTTCCTCTCTCTAGATGTGGGCAGTAAAATCATCTTGATAAATAGCAAGAAATAGATCTAGAAAATCAGCAAAATCCACGTCCATGGCTCTTTGAAAAGTGGCACCAGCATTTATAAGGCCAAAAGGCATTCTGACATAAACATAGGTTCCCCATGGTGTGGTGCATGCTATCTTGTATTTTTTTGACTCTCTTACCATGATTTGGTTATATCCCGAAAATCCATCCATCATGGAAAGAAACTCACAACTTGTTACCTTTTGTAACATTTCTTCCATGTTAGGTAAGGGATAATTGTCCTTCAACGATGCAACATTAAGATTCCTAAAATCCACACATAACAACATATCGCCATTCTTATTTTTGATAGGAACCAAATTGGATACCCACATGGAATGCCTTATAGGTTTAATGATTTCTACATCACTTAACTTTGCTAGTTCCTCTTGCATTTTAGGTCTTAGGGTAGGATTAATCGGTCTTTTCTTTTTCCTAAAGGGCTTAGTATCAGGCTTTAGTGGGATCTTGTGTTGAAACAAATCCTCCCTATATGCCTTTAGATCATCACAAGACCATGCAAACACATGTCTATATTTCCTTAATAAGGCATTCAACATAGTCCTTACATGGGGTTTCATCTTTTTACCAATGTAAACCTTATTAGGGGAATTGTCTATCCCCAAATTTATCTCCTCAAGGTATTATTTATGTGCAGATGTTTTTCTAGCACTTGACTTATCTGGGACATCAAAAAATCTTTCAAGTGCAACTAATCCCTTGGTAATTTTGTTTGTCTTCAACTGAATTACCTTATTTCCAAACAATGTCTCCTTCCTGCCAACTTCCACCACATATGAATTGAAGTCAATCTCTTGAAATTCATATCAGTCAACAAAATGTAAGAACCTCAGAATGTCATTATCATCCTTGAACACTTTCCAGTTGCAAATTTTTTTCAAGTACAATAGGTCTTGTTTGTACCTCAATCCTTGAGATACCATCAAAATTCACATCATCTAGCTTAACTGCAATATTATCCAATAAATCCGCTCTGACATTCTGTCCTCTTTCTATCCACTCTATTCCAAAGGCATCAAATGTCTCGATAGTATCCCAAACTTCATTTCTATTGCCTCACCCTCTTGTATTTAGTAAAAATTTTGGACCTGACTTGGGAGACTACCAATTCTGAATAACCAAAACAATTTTAACAATTTTATCCCATGTTTGGAGGAAAGTGTTAAACCAAGTAATAATGCCTCTTACTCAGCTACATTATTGGTACATACAAATTGTAGTAAAAAGTAATATTTGAAAGTCTTAGCTTGGGGAGATATAAAAATGACCCCAGCACCTGAGCCCTCTTTTGAGCAGGATCCATCAAAGTACATAGTCCATAGAGGATCTTCTTGTAATTTCAACAAAACCTCTTTAGCAATTGTAGGCTTAGCTTCTCCTTATTCTGGCTCCATTTCTTCCACTCAAAAGGTATCGATGCCAGTGTCCACAAAGTTGATCATCGGGGGTTCTTCTGGATCTTCAACATGCTCAATCATATGTCAGAATCTTGACTCCTGGGAAAATTTGACATTCTTTTGATCGATTGAGAATGTGGAAAATGATAGGTCACATTGCATACTCCCTCCCATGGAAGCACACCATTTTTCTTGAAAGTAGAATTCCAAATGTTGGTGGATATCCACCATTGTAACACTCATGACCAACTCCTTTTCAAGAAACACAACCAATCTATATAGGACCTCATAGATTACACCAATAATAGTGACCTCTCTAGAATCTATGGCATAACACTTTCCATATGTGCTATCGACCTTCAAGCCCATTTCCTCCATTATTTTGATAGGCATGACATTTTTTGAAGCACCCGAATCTATCATACAATTTCTGAGTATTTTTCCATCAATGATCAAACTCAAAAAGTAATGGTTGACTAAACTTGGGTTTATAGTGATGGTGGTTCCTAAGTAAATATCAGGGTTCTTGTTGACATTCACCCCTACCTCAGCATCCTTTTCCTGTCCTTTTCTTATTTCAGGTATGTCAGCCTTTTCTTTTTGTTTGTTTCCCTCGACAATACTGTTAATAATAACCATTATTTTGTGCTTATGGTCATCGATCCTCATCATCTCAAGGAATGGAACTGTAACCCAAATTTGAGACAAGACCTAAAACATATCAATAGGAGAGTAGCTTGGTACTTGTGGAAGTACTATTTCCTAGGGAACCACTATATCAATTTTCTTCTCCACTTTTTGCTCGTTAGGCTTCAACTCTTTAGCTTTCAGATCTAGATGTACAACTTTAGCAACAACTTTTTCCTTACCACCTTCTTGGCCCAAATTCTCATTTCTTTAGTTTCCTTGGGCTTGGTCTCTCCTTTCTTGTTATCTATCTTAACCGCCTTACTGTCTGCATTGTTCTCCTTAATGAATATGCCTCTTGGATGTCCTGGGTTTCCATTCACCACCTTATTCCTGAGATGGAGATCACTTCTAGATTGAGCTCTAGCAGCCAATGCAATTGTATATCTCTCTATTTCTTCAATTGAAGGTCTCCTCAGAGAAACATTACATGCCTCAAGATTGTAAGTCATGTATTCATCTTCTCTTTCTTCATGAGAAAATACTTACTGATGGTGCAAAATTGCTCCATATCTCTACATATCCACATCATTTGTGTCAACATCATCACTAGAAGAATATTCATCACACTCCATATCTGATATGGTCATAAATACATTTTTAGTTTTATCAAGATTATGTGGAGAATCAGTCTCCCTCTGATCACTTTGAGTTTCTTCCAAGGATATGGTAACTGTGCATTGATGTGAGGAGTGAGGCATTTCACAAACTTTGCACCACAGTAATTCTTCCATAAAATTTGTTGTATTTTTATGCAATGGATTAGGTGTTGCTTGGAAATTCTTTTGATTACTTTTAACAGGATTTCCTTTATGCCAACTGATGTGGTATGGATAATCTTGAAGTCTCTAAGGCCTCTCATTTCTTTGAAATTGGGACTGATCATTTTTGGCCTGCCTCTGCAATAGGTTCAACACTTGATCCAACTTTTCATCTGGGGCTATAACTTTAGATACCTTCTTGTTCTGAACTTTTAAATTCTTAGAATGCTTAGGGTCATCTCTTCTACCAACCTTGCCAGATTCCCTTCTATTATTTTCAATGTTTACTACCATCTTGTAAGCCTCCTTTAGAGATTGTGTATTTTTGTCTCTGAGCAAGTAACACATCTTAGAATCATATGCATGACAATAGACAACCAAACATGCTATTTCATTAGGCCTAAAAAATCCAAGGACCTTATACATTGCTTTTTGAAATATCGCATTGAATTTAGTAGCCATTTCATTGTGCCCCTTTGTAATGTTGTTGAAGTCATTTAATCTAAATCATGGGTTAGTTTGGTCACCATATTGCTCTTTGAAAACTTAGAAGAATGAATCCTTGGAGTCAATGCTTGCATTGGGAAAACTCCTATACTAGCCTCTTGCATCTTCTATAAGGGACTGCATGAAATACTTCATAGCTACATCCTCATCCCATAATTCAAAGTCTTCTATAAAACTTTGAAACACCTTCAAATGGTCTTCCCCACTAAGGGAATTATTGCCAGTAAATTTAGGCACATGTTTCCTGGCATTGTCTGGCACTGGATTTGGGTATCCAGGAATATTTTCAAAACATAGTTTCCTATATCTATCAGTATGCAACAATCTTCTACACATAGGTCCTTCTTCCTCATCTTGGTTGTCATTTTCTCTTCTTTTTTCACCATTATGCCCATGCCTTATGTGTTGAGAGTCATGTTGATCATTAAAATGGATAGTTACGTCCTTGTCTTCAGGCTGTGAAGAAGAGATGGAGCGGTTATCGGTAGGTGAATTTTTGTCACTAGTATGAGGGTATGAGGAGGATGAGCAGCCTTGGGGGCTCTGGGTTTTAGGGATAAGATCTTTCAATGTGAATTCTAGGAAACTAAGGTTCTTTTTCATTTCCTTGTTTACTTCCATTAACTCCATTTATTTTTTCTTTCTATCCAATTCTTTATTCTCCTTCATTAATTTATCAAAAATTGAAATAGAATCATCTTGAGATGTATCCTTCTTTAAAGCACCTCCCTCATTAATCTTTACCCCTTCATTAGCCCTTTTCTCATTCATAGGATGTTTCCATTTATCAATATCATGGGATTCTCATTTAGTATTCTTAGGTGGAGGAGGAGGTGGGATAGAAGTTTTTTCAGTAGCATTGGTTCATGGGCGTGCAATAGTTTTATTAGTTGAAGGATCTACAGGGATTTTTCCTACAATTTCTTGCACTACCAGACCCTCTTCTTGGTCATCTTGAGCTACCAATTTAGCTAATGCTTCCAGCTCCTCTACTTTCCTCCTTAACATAACCCTTCTCTCCATGGCTTCCCTAATCCTTTTCTCCTTCTCTACATCCCTTTTATTTCTATTTTCATTACATTTAGAGATCCTTTGAGTAAGAAAATACAAATCATTCAATACCTCTTCTTCATTAGGCAGGGTAGACTCTCTATCAAATGTAACTACATTTTCAGCTTGAAGAGGAGATGGACTATGGGAATAATTATCTCTAGTTAACAATTCATTAGAGAGAGGGGTGTATGTATGGGAATTTGGGGTGATATATCCTTTGGCTCTAGCACACCTAGCACTAGAATTGTCTCTCTATATTCTATCTCTCTTTTCCTCATAGCTTGCATTCCAGGGTCTGAGGAGTACTCATTTACAATAGTCTTCATAAAAACCTCCCTCCTCTCATTAGAAGCATTATCACTGAAGTCTAATAGATTCTTTTCACATTATAAACTACAACTAGAATGCATTTCATGTTCAGGGGTAGGATGAGGTGTAGACTTACCTTTTCCTATGTCCTTTGCATTTATCCATTTTCTTTTATACCTAGATAATTCACCCTCTAGCTTCTTCTCTGGATGCTTCTTCATATGGCTTCACGTTCCTTTCATTAGAGCTTGAGTTCTTCTTGCCTTTGTCACTTTCCTTAGTTCTTTTACACTTTTCTTCTTAACTTCTTTAATATCCTTGAACACTAGTTCACACTGGTGCAGAGATGTCTGAGTTGCCACCCAAGGTTCTTGGGACAGATTAATAGCAATTTTTCTATAATATGTGCAAATATCGACATGTCTTTAGAAACTAAGACAAAATTTGATACATACAATGTATTTTTATATGAACTTTAAATGCATTCTTTAAAGACAAATTGGTGGGAAATTTATCGGGAATTTAGATGGAATACTAGAAAAAATTGGAGCTAAACTTAGTAGACAATTTTAATTGACTGACTCTATGAGTAAATATCACCATGTAATGTGGTGATCTATGATAAGGCATTCTAGAGAACTAATAATCATAAGGCTTGAGTTCCTAGTAGAGTTTCCATTATGTTGGTTATTTTTAACAACAAACCAATCAAGTCTCAACATGTACCTATGAGCTTTCTGGGCTTAATTCTCAAATATCTGCTAGACAAGTGGCCAACTGATAAGATATGGCACCAATAGCTTTGTCTCCTACACTTCAGGCTCTTCAAAACCCAGGAGGGTAATCCCAGAATGTATATTATACTATTATTTTAGACAATTCATGTGTACATTGTATATTTAAGCAGATATATTCTCATCCATGGCTAATAAGCTAAAATTCTTCAAGAAGATGGCAATTCCTTGAACAAACTACATGTCTTAAGCCAAGAATATAAAACAACACAAACCACAAATTCAAGAAAGATCAATGATTACTTAAAAAAAAATTCTCAAGTCAGGTTACCGGATCCATAAGAGAGATTTAAACAAGTTAACATCAGTTCCATTATCTACGGGCTAGGAGTGTGAGAAAATTGAAATACAAGGTTTATTTAATTTTAAATAATAATGATCTTAACGACATTACCCTACAATTCACAAATCTATGACCAAAATCTATAGACTACTTATTAGATCCAATGACCCTACATACAAATTCATGATTTGATTCAATCATTTAACTCATTCCATGAATGGGAGCTAAAACCAAAGCACATATCAAAGCATAAATGATGACAATTAATGAAATGATTTATGATCAGGATGTTCATTAATAATTCAAATACAAAACAAAAATGGAGAGACTAAAGACTCAAAAAACCTCCATTATCATTCAAAAATATTTACAAACCATACATTTAACAAAATCTACTACCTGGACTTAGAGCATTAGATAAGGTCTCATTATGTTCATTCTGTATTATCAATTTTCACAATTTAGCTCCAGAATTCAACAAATGTCCCTAAATTCCCCTTTTATAGAATAAGGGAGCAAAAGCAAGCTTCAGGCCAAGTGTACACATGTCACATTCTAATTGGAATGCTATAAGAAACATTCCCCAATTCAGTTACATTTACATTCATCAAAGTGGAGGGAATTCATATGAGATAAAGATCATTTACATTCGTTATGAGGAGAAACTTTTCCTTCCAAAAAGCATATGTCAAAAAGGATAAACTTCTTCATAGAAACACATTGATTTCATCAAACAAGCTGACAAAATGATGTGGATCAAAAAGTGAGATAGCATCTCAGTCAGCATTCCATATCATCGACAACTAATATTTTCCTGTGAAACATATGTTTTATGCACTGTAACTTCTAAGGATAGACCTATACAATACTTGACCTAGTATATACTTCACATCCCTATTCACAAACCAAATTTTCCAACATACACCCTTCCCCATTCTTCATATTCTTCCTCAGAAAACCAATCAAAGCCAATAATTTTATCTAGGGCCTTCCTGTATGGGAAGTATTTAGTTACCACTACATTGGATTCTCTATCAAAATCCTCTAGAAAGCTAATAAGAAATGTTAACCTCCCCAAAGTGTCATTGAAGACATCAATATCAACTTGCAAATTTTATCCACCTAGGAATCAATAACCTCATTCAATTCCCTCTTCCACACTTGCAATGGTTTCAATTCATAATTAGCAACCTCAATCTTTGGTACTTATCTTCATGCTAGCCAACTCCCACTAATATTAATTTTAATCTCTCAGATCTTGAGACCTACTTATTCAAGATTGGTATGGCCAACATCTTATTTCTTTGGGAAAATTTCATTCCCTGCACCATCAAGGCATAGTTTTCATGCACACTATTAATTCTAGTCTGAACCTTCTCATTTAGATGTGTTAAGGAAATGCAGACAACTTTTGATATGTTTTCATATATTGTCTCTTGAGCTTTCTCCAACAACTTCTTATATGTTTAAATTTGTAGAAGCAATTGCTCTCTGTCAGATTAGCTAGATCCTGGTCTACTTAATTCTTCCTCTTCAAATGATTCCTATCCCCGAATGTATGGTACAATTGCTAAGGCATGTTCATGAGGTGAATGCTATGAAGATTCCATTGGAGAAGCTAGAGGTGGGTAGCTTGAGCTGGGATGACCTTGTTCTCTCTACACTTCTCCTTTTTGTTTATAAAGTGCCAATTCAGTTCTTTACACAACCACCTTCTATTGGCTATTGTCATAATCATTGAGGAGTTCCCTATATTTAGTTCTTAGGTTATCTCTCTCTAGAGTAAGTCCTTCCATAGTTTCTCTAGTGAACCTAGCAACATTGAAAACCATGTCTGCAACTTCTAAAGCTAGGGTATCAACAACTCTCTTTATAAGCAGTTGTCCACTAAAATCAGATGGCTCAACCAAAGCTAGTTTCCTAGATCCTGAAGATAATGACCATATTGCCAATGCATCCCAATCCTCACTGAATGATGAACCTCAAAATGTCATTTCCAATTCTTCTATCTAAATGAGCGGCCTTTTAACCCTTCTTATGGCATCTAAAACAATAGCATCAAAAATATTCCATTCTAGCAACAACAACACACCACATTTCTTTACAAGCTCTCTACCCTCCTGGGCATTAATATTTGTAAACTCATTTTTCATAATGCTTCTTAAATTTTCTTGAATGACATTTTCAGGTAGTTTAGGATGCAAGCTCCTTTTAGTGGCTACCCTCTCTACATGGTCTACAACTTTGGATTTCCATAAGAAATCTTGGAATGCAAAGGTTTCAGTGAAGGAGTCATCTTCAATAAACTCCTTGCAGGCTTCTATCCTTAAATCATCTGCAGTATTCAATCCACTAATGTCAAGCTTTCCTAATATTATGACGCTATGTCCTGAACCTAATGCAATTTCTCTTTCATGAGGAGGAATCCCTATCTGCATTTCCTCAGGAGTGATGTAGATGTCATCTTCATCTGTGTCAGAGTAATCAACCACTCCTTTTGCCTCAGTCCTTTCCTTCTTTTGAGGTGGTTGCTCAGGAGGACTAGAAATTCCATGGGGTGAATCAAGATCAATTATAGGAAAAGAGGCCTGTGTAAGAGGAGGTGGCTCTACACTCTTCGGAGAGTCTACTTTTGGCCCTTCAGAGGTGATGGGGGTTGTTAATATTTTTTCTTCATGTATTACTTTTTTCCTCCTAGAATATATCCTCAATTTCCTGGGTGGCTAATATATAGGTCTTTCTTCTAATGTCACTTCAACACTTTTTTTGACCACCATTTCCTTTCCGTTATCTGGGATTTCCTGTTGCTCCCTCAAAATACCAACAGCATTCTCAAAATTATCCATGACATGCATAATGTTATTAAAATCACTAGGTATATTTGGTAGAGGGTCATGTTAGTGCCATTTCTGGTTCTCTCATTGTCTAGTTGTGTACTCTAGTTTTTTATGATAAAACTTTAGCTATGGGGTGTTTCTCATTTTGGCACGTGGGACAAGTGGACTCCCACAATGGTTGAGCTCAGCATGTTTGAATTCACTTCTAGTGGGTGTTTCTCCCTCTGGTTCTGTTTGAACTATAAAATTTTGTAAATTTTCATAATCAATTACATCCATGAGTGTTCAAATTGAGCCCTTGTCATTAGCATATTGTCCCTTCCTCATATTGCCTCGCTCATATTCTATCGTGTGATCCATTTGAATCCATTGTGTCATGCATATATTTCATTCTGGTTCATGTTGGCATAGGTACCCAATTGTCTCCCCAACCTGTGTATGTTCCACTATTCTTTGTTGCGGGTTGTCGACGAGACATTCCTTTTGTTGTGGCGACGGCGGGAACCCTTATCAGCATATCTTCTGGCTATTAGGCTGGCCTCTTGCTGAGTTTCTGATGTCTCGATAATAGGTGCATTTTGTTTTCTATCGGCATATGATTTGTATTGTGGCAGGAGGTCTTGGCGAAGGGGTCGAGTCTTGTCGACATGATTTAAAGTGGCACTCGGCAGGAGTTCTCTCTTCTCTCGGTGACCTAACATGCGTGGTTATTTCGGCATAAATTTTCACTCTACATAGCGTCTCACTGAGGATTTCATGTTATGGCGATAGATGGACTCTTTCGGTGAGAGAACCATTTTGTCTTGGAAAATGTGAATCACCTCGGATGATTTTCGGTGAAGCAAGGAGTTCTCTACATAACGTCTTGCTGAGGGGTAAAGGCTATAGTGATATATGAAGAGAAGGAGGAACACTCAGGGAAAGGACTTTTTGGTTGATATGATATCTCACCGACCCGAGTATGTCACAGCAACTGTGATGAACAGAGGCGCACAGGGAAAGTGATTGAATTGCCTTCGACATGGTGAGGGTAATGTCTCGACAACTGTTTCGATGATGAATAATGGTGCACTTGGTATGCTATGTGGACTTCGCTGGGATGTTACACCGACCCACTGGTGTCTTGCCGACGGTTGTAGCCTACTTCAATAGCTAATGGAGATTTAAAAAGCGGCTGTCTGATCATGGACGATCGACAGCCCAGATTCAATTTCACGTGTTGCAGGGTTTCTGTTATGTTCACGTGCAAAGGCCTGGAGCATTCATGGTGACAACCCTGGGACAAGGATGGTGTGGCCCGAGTATGGGCGCCCAGATTCAGCAGTGGTTTTGAAATTGATTTCCTAGCTTTATTTGTGTGGGAATGTCTTTTCTACAGCAACCTGACCAGAGGCATTTATGTGACCAGAGAAGTTGTTGAAGGTAACAACGAGAGTTTTGATTGGTCACAATGCAGTTGGGGTCTGACGTGGCATGTTGATGTGGCTCTGGGCTGGATGGCAATCCCGAGACTGTTTAAAAGAAATTTTTGAATCATTTGTAGAGGTCTTTGGCCAGAGTATTGAAATCAGAACTAAGGAAAGGGCATCAGTCACAGAATCATATTTTTATCAGAATTCAAGGTCTAGGGTTTTCAACCTATAAATTGTAAGGTCTTGGACACACCAGAATATGAATGTATTTTTTTAGATCTTTTAGTCTCTCCTTTGTATTGTGCAGGCAGATTGTTAATGAAATTGATCAAGGATCATTTTATGAACTTGTGTAATACTTTGTTACATTGTCTGTCTTGATAGTAGCTCATGTTCAAGGAGCATGTTAAATTGCCTTTTATCATTTCAGAGGTCTCTATGCATGGTTGGAGGATTTGATAAGTAGTCTCAAGAGTCTGATCACTAGTTGTAGGATTAATAAGGTTAACTTGTAAAGGCTTTATTTGTCCAAGTAATCATTCCTTCTATTTGCAGATTGTCTTGACTCCTAGCCCAAGAATAATGGCACTAATTTGATATATGCTATTTTTCTTTAGGATTTCAGTTATCTGACTTGAGAACAATCATCCAAATTAATGTTTCTAAGTCCCATGAATGATATATTTGTGTTGAGTTTCATTCTCTGTTAATTTGTCTCTCTTATCCAACAATTTTCCATCTCTTGGATAAGTGTGTATATTTTAACCATACCCGAGAATGCATCTGCTTAGTTTTATTTGAAGTCTTGTAAGAGTATGCACTAGTTGCTTACAAGAAATTTCAAAGTGTGCTTAAGGAACACCCTCCTGGGTCTTGCAGAGCCCGAAGTGAAGGAGAATGCAACAACTAGGTTTTTCATCTCGTTAGTTGGCCACCTGTCTAGCAAGCATTCAAGCATTAAGTTTGGAAAACTCATAGGTGTTTGCTCAGACTTGTTGGTTAGTTGTGAAAACAACCAACAGATTGGTGACTCTGCTGGGGACGTATGTTTCATATTGAATAGAATCTCCAAGGTGTTTTATCCCACAGTTTGTTCATAGAGTCGGTCATTTGAGAACATTGGTTGAGTATAGCTTCTATCCCTGCCTTTGTATTTATATTCCTAAGTGATTCCTAGTCTTTTTCTTGTCAAGTTGTAATTACCAAGTTCTGAGAGTTGTGTTGTTTAATAATCTATCCCAAGAAGCTTGGGTGTCGACTCTGAAGTCTTTGAACCAGTGTAATTAAATTTTGAAAAGATATAAAAGAAGTTCATAGCAGAGGTGCAGAGAAAGTCAAGAAGGCTGAAGGAATCCCAGTTCAAATGAGGAGAACACGAGGTTATTACAGAAACCATCCAAAGCGGGAGCTAGAAGAAGAGTTGCCTAGAAACAAAGGCAAATGGGTGAAGGAAAAACCAGCACAAAAAGGTGTGTCTACACTACATCCCACCCCTGAACATCAAGTTTCTTCTCATTTCGGTTCACAAAGTGAAAGAGATTTGGTAGATTTAGATGATATGTATTCAATGAGAGAGGGGGACTGCATATGAAAAATATTGTAAATGAATATTCATCAGATCATGGCCAAAATCCCATGCAACAAAGGGGAAGGGGTAGATTCCAAAGGAATAATAGGAATACCTGGCATGCTAGGATCATAGAATGTCCCACTCCCACACCTCTTGGGGCTACCTTTGTCCCAAATGATTTGTCCATTGGGGATGACTATTCCCACAACCTGCATCTATAACAAACCGCTAGTACAACTTCTGATAGAGAGTCTACATTACCTGATGAGGATGAGATCTCTGATGATATACAAAGACTTAATCAGCAAATTGTTGCACTAAATGAGAGTAGGAAACAGAGAGAAGCAGCAAAAGAGAAAAGGATTAGAGATGCTATGGATTAGAGGGATGAGCTGCGTAGAAGAGTTAAAGAGATGGAAGCCATGGATAGATTGGAAGCCCAACAAAATGAGGAGGATACCCTAGTATTGATAGAAAATTTAGGAAGGATCCTCTCTACCCCCCTGCTTAATAAGATTACAAATAAACCTCAAAGTGATAGAGTTGAGGAACATGTTGTTCCTCCTCCTAGGAATACTAGTAAACAACCTCAAAATGTGGACAAAGGTAAGCGTCCTATGCAAGAAAAGAGAGGAAATGAAGGAGTAAGGATAAATGAAGGAGGTGCTGAGAATAACACATATCAAAATAACACTACCTCACTCTTTGATAAACTAATGAGAGAAAATGAGGAGTTGGAGAGGAAAACAAGGGAGATGGAATTGCTTGCAGCAAACAAAGAAATGAAAAGGAAGCTTAGTTTCCTTGAATCTACTTTGAAGGATCTTGTCCCTGATGATCAGAACACACGTGGTCGATCTGTTTCTTCAAATCCTAATAATGGTGATAGAAGCTCACCCAAGGATAATCCTTCCAGCTCCCTTCCACCCCCTAGAGGTCATGAAAAGGCTGTCCATTTTGTTGATCTACAAGAGCCTCAAGGTCAGCAGTCAGGTCATCAAAATGAAAGACAAAGAGACAGTGATACTCAAGGTGAAGAAAGAATACCTATGGGAAGAAGAGTGACACATACTGACAGATACATGCAATTATGTTTTGATAATATCCCTGGTTACCCAAACCCTGTACTTGATAATGCTAGGAAACATGTGCAAAATTTTTCAGGCAATAATGCTATCAGTGGTGAGAATCACCTTAAATCTTTTCAAAGTTTTTTAGAAGACTTTGAGCTATGGGATGAGGATGTAGCTATGAAGTACTTTATGCAGTCTCTTACATAAGATGCAAGAGACTGGTACAAAATTCTGCTTGATTTAAGCATTGACTCTAAGAACTCCTTCAAAAAATTTAGATAATAGTATGGAGACCAGACTGATCCAAGGTTCAGGCTGCATGATTTTAATAACATCACAAAGGGACATAATGAAATGGCTATTGAATTCAATGAAAAATTCAAGAAAGTAATGGCTAAGGTCCCTAGTTTCCTCTGACCAAATGAAAGAGCATGTTTGGTGACTTACTGTAATGCATATGACACCAAGATGTGCTACTTGCTAAGAGATAAAGATCCACAATCTCTACAAGATGCTTACAAGATGGCTGTAAACATTGAAAATAATAGAAGAGCATCTAGTAAAATGGGTAGGAGAGATGATCCCAGGCTTACCAAAGCTTCTAAGCTGTCAAATGAGAAAGGGGTCAAAGATGCAGCACCAGATGACAAATGGGATCAAGTTTTGAACCTACTATAGAAACAAGCAAAGTCTGAAAAGCCTCAATTTTAGAGAAATGAAAGGTCCCCAAGGTTGCAAGATTACCCATACCACACCAACTGGAATAATGGGAAGCCTGTTCCCAATAATCAAAGGAACTTCTATGGAGTACTTGATCCATTACAGAAGAATACCTCAAACACGGTAGATGATTTGCCATGGTGTGATGCTTGTGAAATGCCACACTCCTCACATCAGTGTGTTGTTGCAGCCAAGGTAGTGGAAGATAAGCAAGGAAGTTATGAGGAGGGTGATTATCCTGGCAACCCTAATGAGACTTCAAATGTGTTTATGACCAAGTCAGATTTGGAGTATGAGGAATATTCCTCTGACTGTGGTGCTGAAACAAGTAAGACAGATATGCAAAGACAAGAAGGTCTTCTTCATCAGCAACAAGTACTTTCTGATGGAGAAGGAGATGATCAGTTTACTGCTTACAACCTTGAAACCTATGGCATTTCTTTGAGGAGACCTTCTAATGAAGAGATAGAAAGGTATGTAGTTGCATTGGCCACCAGAGCTCAGGCTAGAAATGATATTCACCTCAGAAATAGGGTGGTAAAGGCTAATCCAGGTCACCAAGGGGGAATATTCTTTAAAGAAGGTGATACCGATCCTAAAGGGACTAGAGTTGAAAACACAAAAACTAGTACCAAGGCCAACGAAGTCAAAGAGCCAAGAATTTGGGCTAAAAAGAATGACAAAGCTAAGATAACCAATGAAGCTACTTCATCAGATACAAAGATGAAAGAATTGGGGCCTGCAAATCAAAGTGATGTTAAGAAAATAGATGCACTAACTTCTCATGAAGTTATATTCCAAGAGATTCCAAGTTATGCACTAGTTGACATGTTTCAGGTCCTATCTCAGATAAGGGTCACAGTCCCACTTCTTGAGATGATGAGGATTGATGACCATAAGCATAAAACAATGGCAGTCATCAAGAGTATTGCTGGGAACAATCAACCCAAAATGGAAGCTCAAATACCTAAAACAAGTGCAGGCCAGGTGAAGGATGATGCAGCTGGACTGAACGCAGATGAGAATCCTGAAGTCTATCTAGGAACTACAATCGCTGCTAACCCTAATATGGGCAACCCCTTCTTTTTAAGCCTGATTATCAATGTAAACTTGCTCAGAAATTGTATGATTGATTCAGGTGCCTCAAATAATGTGATACCTATTAAAATCATGGAGGAAATGGGCTTAAAGGTGGATAACACTTATGGAAAGTGCTATGCTATGGACTCAAGGGATATCCCTATGATTGGAATCATAAATGAAGTATCATATAGACTAGAAGCTTGCCTTGAGAAGGAACTTGTCATGAGTGTCATAGTAGTTGATATCCCTCAGCCTATGGAATGTTGCTCTCAAGGAAATGGTGTGCTTCTATGGGAGGAAGTAGACAATGTGATTTATCCTTTGCTACCTTTTCCATCGATTAGAAGGATGTTGAAATTTCCCAGGAGTCAAGGTGCAAACATATGATTGAATCTGCTAATAAAACAAAAGAACCTCCACTCATCAACTTTGTTGACACTGGTATGGATACCTTTCGAGTAGAGGAAGCAAAACAATAGGATGGAGAGACCAAGTCAGTACCAATAGTCAAAGAAGTCATGCAGACTACCTTAGAAGAGTTAGTATGGACTATGTACTTTGATGGAGCTTGCTCCAAGGATGGCTCAGGTGCTGGTGTCTTGCTGGTATCACCACAAGTTAAGACCTTCAAGTATTCTTTTCTACTCCAATTTGCATGTACAAACAATATAGCTGAATATGAAGCCTTGTTGCTTGGCCTGAAAATTGCCGCTAAACATGGTAAAAAATCATTGAGGGTATTTGGTGACTTAGAGCTGATTGTTTCTCAAGTCAAATCTAGATTTGTCACTAAGGACAAACGCTTGAGGAAATATAGGAATGAAGTATGGGATACCATTGAGGCATTTAATGCCTTTGGAATAGATTGGGTAGAAAGGGGGCAAAATGCTAAGGCTGACTTGCTGGCCAGTATTGCTGTTAAACTAGATGAAGTGACCTTTAATGGCATTTCTAGTATTGAGGTACAAACTAGGCCTGCAGTGCCTGATAACATTTGCAATTGGCAGTTTTTTCAAGATGACAATGATATCTTGAGATTCCTGCACTGTGTAGACCAATATGAGCATCAGGAGATTGATTTTGGCTCATATGTGATAGAAGAAAATGGTAGAGAGACCTTTTTTGGAAATGAAGTAATTCAATTGAAGAGCAAAAAAATCCCAAAAAGACTGGTAGCACTGGAAAGAATTTTTGAAGGGCCAGACAAGTCCAACACAAAACAAGAAGCTACCCATAAAGAGGACCTAGAGGAAATTAACCTAGGAACTGATAGTGCAACCAAGAAGATCTACATAGGAAAAAAGATGAAGCCCCATGTAAGGAATATGTTGATTAGCTTATTAAGGAAATATAGGCATGTGTTTGCCTGGTCTTATGATGACTTGAAGGCTTACAGGGAAGATTTGTTCCAGTATGAAATTCCTCTAAAACCTGATGTGAGACCATTCAGGAAAAAGCAAAGGCCTATCAATCCAACCTTGAGATCCAAGATGCAGGAAGAAATAACAAAATTGAGTGATGCAGGGATTATTAAGACTATAAGGCACTCATCATGGGTGTCAAACCTGGTTCCTGTTAGAAAAAAGAATGGTGATCTCAGGTTGTGTGTGGATTTTAGAAATTTAAATATTGCATCATTGAAAGACAACTATCCACTCCCAAACATGGAGGCTATGCTGCAGAAAGTGACTGGAAGTGAATTGATGTCCATGATGGATGGGTTCTCAAGCTATAACCAAGTCATGGTTAAGGAATCAGAGCAGTATAAGACATCGTTCACCACTCCATGGGGAACCTGTCTATGTAAGAATTCCTTTTGGCTTAATTAATGCAGGTGCCACTTTTCAAAGAGCCATGGATGTGGCCTTTGTAGATTTTCTAGACCTTTTCCTTGCTATCTACCAAGATGATTTGACTACTCACAGCAAGAGGGAAGAGGACCATTGCTCTCACCTCAAGAAGATCTTTGTCAGAGCATTGGAATATGGTATTTCCCTTAATCCCAAGAAATGTGCCTTTGGGGTTAAGGAGGGAAAATTACTGGGGCACATTGTCTCAAAAGATGGCATCAGAATTGATCCAGAAAGGATAGTAGCCATTGACAGGATCCAACCACCAGAGAATGTCAAGGGGATACAGTCCTTCTTTGGTCAGATAAATTTCCTGAGGAGGTTTGTTACCAATTTTGCAGAGATCAACAGACCTATCTCCAAAATGTTGAAGAAGAATGAGAGGATAGTCTGGTCAGAAGAGCCCTTAATGGCTTTTCAAGCCATTAAAGAAGCAATAAAAGATGCTCTTGTGTTGAAGGCACCTGACTATTCAAAGCCTTTCTAGTTTTTCACGTTTGCCTCTTTTCACATTGTAGCAGGGGTGTTGTTATAGAAAAATGATAATGGTTTTGAGCAGCCCATAGCCTTCTTCAGTAAGACTTTACAAGCTGCAGAATTGAAATATGACATAAATGAGAAATAGGCATATGCACTCGTCAAGGCTGTCAAAGCTTTCAGGCCTTACTTAATGGGAGTTTTCATAGTTGCATATGTGCCTAGTGCAGCTGTCAAAGACATTTTTGCACAACAGGAAGTATCAGGAAGGAGATGTAGATGGATTAATAGAATTCAAGAGTTTAACATTAAGGTCCAAATCACTAAGTTGGTGAGGGGACAAGGATTGGCCAAGCTTATGGCCCAGACCAATTTGGAAGCAAATCAAATAAACTCATTGGAAGAGGAAAACAGATCGAACATATGTGATATGGAACACTCTATGTGGTATAAGAATGTGATCTATTATCTGCAGAGGATGAAGTGCCCTGATGACCTGAACGAAAATCAGAAGAGGACATTGAAGTTACACGCTATCAGATATGTTATCATACAAGGAAATTTGTGGTGGAGAAGTAGAGAAGGAGTCATGCTGAAATGTGTTGATCAGAATCAGGCATTAGAACTTCTAAGAGAGATGCATGGTGGAGTCTATGGCGGACATTACATGGCCAAGACAACTACAAACAAGGTGATGAGGGCCGGTTTTTGGTGGCCTACTATATTTAAAGATGCACATTATTTTGTGAAGACATGTGATGTTCTCATCATTTTTTTGGTAAGTTAAAATTTTTTGGTAACCTTCCTCTTAGACCAATTGTAGTACAGTCTCCATTTCAGATTTGGGGCATTGACTTCATAGGTGAGATATCATGCAAATCTAGTGGAGGCCACTCCTAGATATTGGTAGCCACTGATTATTTTACTAAGTGGGTGGAAGCAATCCCAACAAAGAAAGCAACCAGCAAGGTGGTGATTGATTTCTTGATAAAAAATATACTGACAAGGTTTGGATGCCCAGAAAGAATTGTATCAGACAATGCTATGTGTTTTAGGTCTGAAGAGTATACTGAGCTTTGTGAAAGATATGGTATCCAAATTTCTTATTCATCACCATATCACCCACAAGGAAATGGACAAGCTGAATCAAGCAACATGAGCTTAATGAAGATCATCAAGAGAATCTTGGATCAGAATAAGAGAGCCTGGGATTCTAAGTTGAAATTGGTTGTCTGGGCACACAGGGTGACTATGAAGAAGGCAATCAGTCGTGCCCCATTTGACTTGGTCTATGGCATAAATGCAAGGTTGCCCCAAAATAATTTCATGGAGATGTACAAGTTTATTCAAGTATATGACGATGAAGTTGACAGTGAGATGCAATTGAGAATGGATGCTCTCATAGAGCTAGATGAGAGTAGAAGGGATGCTCAAAGGAGAAATGCCAAGTTGCAAATGCAAGTGAAGAATCTATATGACAAAAGGACATCAGTAAGGAACTTTGAGAAGGGAGATTTAGTCTTATTGTAGAATGCCAGATTAGAAGACAAAGGGAAACATGGCAAGTTTGATGCCATTTGGTTAGGCCCATTCGTAATCAACGATAAGAGGGGAGAAGATTCATATTTTCTCCAAACTATGATAGGTGAGATTCTTGAACTGCCAGTTCATGGACAATTTTTGAAGTTGTACTTCTCTTGAGGTATCTCCTTTCCATGAACAGTAGCTTAGGGTTTGCTTTTCATTTTTTTTTCTTGTTTGTGTCTACTAGTTCTGCCCGGACTAGTTCCTGGTTGGTTTTGGTCCTTTCTTTTCTGGTCTGCTCTCCCAGTGATCTGAATTCTTGCTATGCCCACCAGGGACATACATCCCCCAACTTGAGCCTATGTTATTGCCATTTTTGGTTCTCTCATTGTCTAGTTGTGTACTCTGGTTTTTTATGATAAAACTTTAGCTATGGGGCATTTCTCATTTTGGCACATGGGACAAGTGGGCTCCCATGAGGGTTGAGCTCAGCATGTTTGAATTCACTTCTGGTGGGTGTTTCTCCCTCTGGTTCTATTTGAACTATAAAATTTTGCAAATTTTCATAATCAATTGCATCCATGAGTGTTCAAATTGAGCCCTTGTCATTAGCATATTGTCCCTTCCTCATATTGCCTCGCTCATATTCTGTCGTGTGATCCATTTGAATCCATTGTGTCATGCATATATTTCATTCTGGTTCATGTCAGCATAGGTACCCAATTGTCTCCCTGACCTGTGTATGTTCTACTATTCTTTGTTGCGGGTTGTCGATGAGACATTCCTTTTGTTGTGGCGACGGCGGGAACCCTTATCAGCGTATCTTCTAGCTATCGGGCTGACCTCCTACTGAGTTTCCGATGTCTCGGTGATAGGTGCATTTTGTTTTCTATCAGCATATGTTTTGTATTGTGGCGGGAGGTCTTGGCGAAGGGGTCGGGTCTTGTCGACATGATTTAAAGTGGCACTCAGCAGGAGTTCTCTCTTCTCTCGGCGACCTAACATGTGCAGTTATTTCGGCATAACTTTTCACTCTACATAGCATCTCACCGAGGATTTCATGTTATGGCGATAGATGGACTCTGTTGGTGAGCGAACCATTTTGTCTTGGCGAATGTGAATCACCTCGGATGATTTTCGTTGAAGCAAGGAGTTCTCTACATAACGTCTTGTCGAGGGGTAAAGGCTACAGCGATATATGAAGAGGAGGAACGCTTGGGGAAAGGACTTTGTGGTCGATATGATATCTCACCGACCCGAGTATGTCATAGTGACTGCGATGAACAGAGGCACGTAGGGAAAGCGATTGAATTGCCTTCGGCATGGTGAGGGTAATGTCTCGGCAACTGTTTCGATGATGAATAATGGTGCACTCGTTATCCTATGTGTTCTTCGCTAGGATGTTATGTCGACCCACTAGTGTCTTGCCGACGGTTGTAGCCTACTTCAACAACTAATGGAGATTTAAAAGGCGGTCGTCTGATCATGGACGATCGACGACCCAGATTCAGTTTCACATGTTTCAGGGTTTCTGTTATGTTCACGCGCAAAGGCTTGGAGCATTCATGGCTATGGATGGAAGGTTATTGAACCCGTCGAGCCAGCATTCATGGCGATGGCCCTAGGACAAGGATGGTGTGGCTCAAGTATGGGCACCTGGATTCAGCGGTAGTTTTAACATTGATTGCTTGGCTTTATTTGTGCGGGAATTTCTTTTCTATAGCAACCCGACCAGAGGCATTTATGTGACCAGAGAAGTTGTTGAAGGTCACAGCGAGAGTTTTGATTGGTCACAATGCAATTGGGGTCTGACGTGGTGTGTTGATGTGGCTCTGGGCTGGATGGCGATCTCGAGACTGTTTAAAAGAAATTTTTGAATCATTTGTAGAGGTCTTCAGCCAGAGTATTGAAATCAGAACTAAGGAAAGGGCATCAGTCACAGAATCAGATTTTTATCAAAATTCAAGGTCTAGGTTTTTTAGCCTGTAAATTGTAAGGTCTTGGACACAGCAGAATATGAATGTATTTGTTTCGATCTTTCAATCTCTCCTTTGTATTGTGCAGGCAGATTGTTAATGATATTGATCAAGGATCATTTTATGAATTTGTGTAATACTTTGTTACATTGTCTGTCTTGATAGTAGCTCATGTTCAAGGAGCATGTTAAATTGCCTTTTATCATTTCAGAGGTCTCTCTGCATGGTTGGAGGATTTGATAAGCAGTCTCAAGAGTCTGATCACTAGTTGTAGAATTAATAAGGTTAATCTTGCAAAGGCTTTATTTGTCCAAGTAATCATTCCTTCTATTTGCAGATTGTCTTGACTCCTAGCCCAAGAATAATGGCACTAATTTGATATATGCTATTTGTCTTTAGGATTTCAGTTATCTGACTTGAGAACAATCATCCAAATTAATGTTTCTAAGTCCCATGAATGATATATTTGTGTTGAGTTTCATTCTCTGTTAATTTGTCTCTCTTATCCAACAATTTTCCATCTCTTGGATAAGTGTGTATATTTTAACCATACCCGAGAATGCATCTGCTTAGTTTTATTTGAAGTCTTGTAAGAGTATGCACTGGTTGCTTACAAGAAATTTCAAAGTGTGCTTAAGGAACACCCTCCTGGGTCTTGCAGAGCCCGAAGTGAAGGAGAATGCAACAACTAGGTTTTGCATCTCGTTAGTTGACCACCTGTCTAGCAAGCATTCAAGCATTGAGTGTGGAAAGCTCATAGGTGTTTGCTCAAACCTGCTGGCTAGTTGTGAAAACAACCAACAGGTCATATTGGGAATTATTCTTCTGCTTAGCTTCTACCATCTTTCTATAAGCAAGGTATTTGGCTTTTCTTTCATCTTGTTCCTCAAAGTTAAAAACATTCCTAATAAAATCCTTATGGTAATCAAAAGAATTTACAAAGTTACCCATTTTCTTATCTGCTTTGAGTTTAGTGATGAAGCCTTCAGGATCATAATTCCTTGGATTTATAGTCATCAATTTATAAGGAGCTAGCAAATGTTCTAATTCATTCCATGCCACTTTTGTCACAATGTAATCTACAAATGTTGTCCATTCTAGATAGAATGACCCCTCCTTTGTTGATTCAGGTAAATGTGTTACTTGTGAAGCTCCTAACTACCTCATGATCTCAAGAAACCCTATTCTCAAAGGAACATATCTAGGAAAGATATATGGGCCTAGACCACTACCATATACTCTAAAAATTGTCTTATTAGGATACAAAATTATATCTCCCCAATTATGGCTCAAATTCAAATCTGGCCTCATCTCCTTAGGTCTCAAGAATTCATGAATTTCTCTGGGGATTCTAGGTGGTTCATGTAGCAAGTCCCTCCTTATTCTAGATCCAAAAGAATTACTAAACATTACAAAGTTATACCTTTTTGTCATCTTTATCTGGGATTCGGGTCCAACATTAGACAGGTAAGTCAACATTTTCCTTCTTCCTTTCCAAAGTGATCTCCTTCAAAACTCTTTGTCCTTTATACAAGAACATATGCATTAACAATGAGTACCACCAAAACTTCACCTATTGTTTTCCTTCCTTCAATTCAACTAAGCCTTTATGGATATGTTTAGCCAAATAGGTTCCATAGTCATAAACAATGCTATATGGTGGGTGTTGCAAATGTGTGGCTAGATAACTATACTACTTCTGCAATGTGTTAGGTGGATTGGCACCAATAATTTGGTACAGAGATTATACAGTCTTTCTAGAATAGTTGACAAAAAAGATCATTGGGAAAGGTTTGAGCTCTCTATCATCAATGTTATTTTTCCTCTTGTGTTTCCCATTGCCAATCACTATAGTATGCATAGGCAACATCCTTGTTCTGATGAGCACCTTAGTATTGTTTTTCTCTATTCTAATAGTATCCATATCTAGAGGGACCATGTCTTGACTCCATTCATACAAGTTAAAGACTTCTTCAATTTCTTCCCTAGTTATTCTTACCATAACCACCCCATCAAATGTTCTAACTGCCCTAGAAACTGGGTCATATTTTGAGGTGATATCTTTCAAGAGATCTATTTCCATGTAAGCATTGGGAACAATCAACTTTCCCATGTCCAACCTCCATGGATTACTGAAAGGAGACCCCAGGCTCCTATTCCTGAAGCAATGTTGAAACATCTGCCATCTAGTGTAAGGTACTTCGGCATCCTTGATGAAGCAATCTTTGTCTATCAACCCTTCCTTCATAGTAGGACCATGAAACAAGACCCTTCCCTCTAGTTTCTTGTTTGTAGACTGGGGTAGTAAGTCAACCACATCCTTAGAAAGGGTTCTAGACTGGGTGGAAGAAGAAGTACCTTGTATTTTGAGAGCCATGGGCTTGAGTATATCGAAGTTCTAATGGAGGAATTTTAACTATTCAACTTCCTAATTGTAGTTTATGACCTAGGTCGAGTGCTAATTCTAGACAATTTTCAAGGTTACGGATTTTAAAAGTAAATATTAACCCTAATTTAGAGCAATGAAAGAAAAACAATGAAACACACTCATTTAAAAGCACATTAAAGCAAGCCCTAATTCAAAAAGCATAAAATTGAATATTTTGTACTTACTGCTTTCAACCATGAAAAGCCCTAATGCTAGCCAGGATGACCTCTACAATTCACTTCTCAACTCCTCATATTGTCTTGGACACATCTTTGAATCCCAAATAAGCAAGAATTGGCCGCATACACAATTTCTGAAGGGAATTGAATATGTTTATGGGTCACCTCTGCCATTAATGCTCACTCACATGAAGCGAAACAATTGCAATGGGCATACTTTGCAATTTTGAATATGTTTCATTGATTGAAAACTGATTTGGGCATCATGAACGACTCAAATTGAGTCAATATCTTTTGAGTTCACCTTGCCACTCCAACTCAGATGAATGGCCAATAGAAATTCACTGAATGAACCTTCCTCATGTACTTGTGGGCTCCACCCCCCAGTAGCCACAGAGTGTACATGGAAACTTCTCATAGGTCTCGATGATTTTAAAGAACTTGCATCTTATCTCCGTGAGCTGGTAGGGAATGGTGGTGATCATTTTTCCTAGCTTAATTAGCACTGTCGATCTCAAAGCTTCGGGGGTTAGGATTGGACATTATGACTAGGCCCACCCACATGTGATGACATTTCACTAACCTTGCAACAATTAAATTGTAGTCATTTCAGATGGATGAGCAAACAAGGAATAGTCCAAATGAAATCCCATGATCTGGTGACTTCTCAACTTGCACATGAAATGAAGTTACTCATAAAAGAGGGCCTTGACTAGGCCGACGAGAACTTTCCCTTAGGAACCGATGACTTAGACTTAAGTCATTCATGAATCAAAAATTAAAGACTTGACATAGGGACACATTAAAATGACTGACTAACCCAAGCAATGAGGTTGATAAGGAACATATGTTAATGGCTCAAAAGACAACTAACAAGATCAGCAACCAGGAAAACTAGTCAATGTGAAATTAGAACATCCAAGGATCAAACATGGGTCAATTGGAGACAAGACATGGCTAAGAAAAACTTCGAACATAATCAATGGGGAATGTTGACATGTGAATAACAAGCACAAAATGTCTCAAAATGTCAATAATTTTGAGGGCTCTATCATGGTGCTACTTTTCAGAAATCAAAATGTTGAAGAACTAGGGTTGATATTTCACTTCCTTGTCTAGAGGATATGTTGTGGGAAAGCTTACTTGAACTATATGTGAGTTCAAAGTAATTATTTATATCATAGACATCTGAGTGAACGAATGATCCCAATGGTTTGTTTGATTAATATTTTTAATAAGTAGGATGGAAATAATGGATGAAGGACTATGTGACTTATCTGGTTTTCCAATTTTTTTGTTCGAACAATGGTCCTATAATCAACTTCAGTTTTTTTTCCCCAAGTTTTAGCAGGATGAATCAATAGTGCTAGTTTCTAAGAAAAATGCACAAGACTATGAGCAAAAGTGGCTAGGTTTATCAAGTGTGGGCAAATTTTTTTCAAGTGCTCAGGTTTTGAAAAAGCAAGCGTGAGCTGGAATGGAAGTTGTTTCTATCAAATGCAATGTTTTCTCAGAAAAAAGTGAGCATCTTTTGGAAAATTCAAGGATCCTAGTAGAAAGTGTGCCAGTTTCTCAGAAGCAAATGCAAGGGAATAAAAGAAAGTGTGCGATACTCATAGCAAGTGCTTAGTTTTTGTCAAATGTAATTGATATTCATCAAAAGCTTTTTCGGGAAAGAGAGAAAATTCAATGAAATTTTGGCTACTACTCAAAAAATGTGGTAACAGCACTAAAATTTTGTGCAAATGCAATCAAATTTTAGCAATTACTCAAAAACTATGATAACTTGCACTGGAATTTTCTGCCAATGTGGTTTTTGTGTGTTTTATTTCTAGTTTTGAACAATATTTTCTTGGATTTTTGCAAGTTTAAATTTGGTTCTCTCAACTTCTCTGTGTTTGGAGTATAGCAAGTGATAAAACAACACTTGTATTAACTCAGCAAGCATAGAGTTATGTGATCTTCATGTCTATAGCTTAAGTTGTGAAATCACAACACCGAAGCCATAGTTCCCAAATGTTTACTTTGATCAATGCAACCTAAAATAAAATCCAAAATATTCAAAACCCTTTAAGGAAAAATCCTTTCACGGAGTTCAAACATAGGGCTTCTTTTACAAGTATACACTAAATCAAAAGGTTTGTGATTCAACAATCATGTTCAGTGTTTGTTTGGATGTGTTCTTTTTATATCAAGCATAAATTTTGATGTCAAATTATTTTCAATGTATTTGGCAAGTTTAACATAAACAAGCATTTACAACCCTAGTAGATAGAAACCATTTTTTAGGTAGGCCTTCCTCATGCCCCAAAGGGGTGATTTTACATGCAACTTATGGCATGGGCCTATAGTCAGACATGGAAAGTAACTTCTCAAAAGTAAATTACAATGCACCACTTTCAAAGAATGTTTTTGGATAATAGGATGACTTCTAAAATAATTTGGCTCTTAGTAATGTTTTGGGGATATTATTTTTGGGCCCCTATACATGCGGCATTTTGTTCAATTAAGAACCTCCCAGCCCTTACGGGTTTTTATGCATCACAAGGATATTGATGGAGAATACATCGGCATAGGCCAGTAGCACCTGACAGGATGATGAACCTTCCTCACACCCACAAAATATTTATACAGTGGTCCAGAATGAAAATACCACTTGGGTCGCCTATGAGTTCTCTAGTGCATGATGTTTCTGAATAGGCATGCCTTCTAAAAAGGTATGTTTGAAATGAAAGGTGCAAAGCTCAAGAATTTTTTTCTCACCAAAGATCACCAAAAGGTGCGAGGGGAGAAGAAAACCATATAGCTTTCCAATCACTGAATGCACAACATACACTTAATAGCAATTTGATTCTTTTTAAACACCTTGAGCAGTGTTATCCCCAAAAATATGTGAATAAAATAAACTTGTTATTTTTTTAATTGCACCAATATGAAGTATTTTGGATATCAATCAGTTAAGATAGCAATGGTGCAAAATAGAAAGAATAGTTTTTTTCATTTTTAAGCCCAAATATGAGTGTTTCTAAGAAATTAGTCCTGGTTCTAACTTGGTCAACAAAAGTAAAATGAGCATGTATCAACAAAAATGAAAATCATTTTGCATTCTTTTTATGCACCAAAATCAAAGTTCCTAATTATGAACACTTGGAAAGATCTCATTTTTAGAGCATCTTAATTGAGATATTTTGTTCCTTTTATGCACCAAATTGACAATTCCTAAGTTAGAAAAACTTGAAATAGTTCATTTTTAAGTGCACCAAAATGAAAGGTTCATTTGTATTGTTCTTTTTAAATCACCAAATAAGAGTTCCTAATTTACAAAAGCTTGAAATGGTTCAATTTTTAGTAACACCAAAATGAGGTGTGCATTTGTCTTGTTCTTTTTAAAGTACCAAATGATAATTCCTATTTTAAGAAAGCTTGGAATTGGTTCAATTTTAATAACACCAAAACAAAGTATGTTTTTCTTATACTTTTTAAAGCACCAAAATTAAACATTCCTAACTTAATAAAAAAATGTTTATAGAGCTAGAGTGCTTCGACCATTTGTCTTCCCTATAGAAAAAAAGTCAATGTATTTCAACCCTTCATACAAATCTGTTAGCACCTATTACAAATTCAAAAAACAAGCCCATGTTAACAAAAAATCAAGTACAACAATGCAGATTTCATGCATAGGTCTATCAGAGCAAATGCTTAGAAAATATAGTCAAATGTGCCCTTGTCAGAATCAAATGCTCAATTTTTAGAGCAAGTGTGCCCCTGTCCTCAATCAAATGCAAGTCTTTAAAAGAAAGTGCATAGAAAAAAATTCAAATGCACAGTTCTCATGGTAGATGCTCAATTTTTAGAGTCAAGTGCATGGTTTTCTTGATAGGCAATTGTGAAATTTTCTGGGCAGCATGTGAAAAATTCTTCAAATGTGATTATGAGACCTACAACTTCAAAAATGGCTCATAGAAAAATTAGTGTATGGGACAAGGGTCCCACTGGGCATGCTAGCATGTGTGAGAGGGAAAAACATTAGATGAAAATAAGAGAAACATGCTTGCAATGATAATCTAAGCTAAGATCAAACACACAAATCTAAGATCTAATTCTACACATACAAAATAAAACTAAGCTATTGAAAACATATTAAGAAATCTATGATTACCAAATTGAATGTAAACAAAATCAAAGTATTACTATCCTATATTAGAGTGTGTTCACCTGATGTTGGATTATTCATATCACTGCAAAGCTTTGATGAATGATGTGTGTTAGTTGATCGAAGAAAGGTTGAAGTTGTATCAATTTTTATCTCAATAGTTCTTTGTTGCATAAGTAATATTGATTCTTTGATCCTTTTTTGTGAGGAAAGAGGTTTATTATATAGAACATGAGATTTTTAATGAATGATCATGATTAAACAATTTTGATTCAAGATCAACGGTCAAAAGGTGTTGAGAGGATTTAGACATGAGTAGATTGTGCAAAGTTGATTGCACAATTTGTATGATTGAGGAATAGATTGGCTACTGAGGAATTAGATTGATCATTTAAGATTTACATGGGTTAGTAAAGAGATAGATTGATTAGTTAGCAATCATAATTTGCTCAATCACAAAGTGGGTGAGGAATATGAATTAATTGATTTAATTAATTAATTCCTTTTTAGAGTTGAATGTGCAAATTGAGTTTGACTTTTGTAAATAAAGTTACATTATTTTGATTTGATTTTGATAAATTATTTGAATAGTTTGATTTAATTATTCAAATTTTGGAGGGAAAGTGTCATAATTAAATTATTATGCTTTAATAATTCAATTAACTTAGAGGAATAAGGTGATTTAGCGATGTAATTAAATAATTGGTTTTATTTAATCAATTAGGATGAAATAAAGTGGGATTAGGACTTCATTAAATACATGTAATTTATTTAATTAGTCAAAATGATAGAAATGTGAATTAATTAAATAATGTTGTTCTATTTAATTAATAGTAGAATTAGGGTTTTCAAGACTTTATTAAATAAATAAATTTAATTAATTTGTCAAGAATGATGAAAAAGTGAATTAATCAAATAATGTTGTATTATTAAATTAATAGAGGAAATTAGAGTTTTGGATGTTGTATGATGTTTTAGAGATGTTCTAGGATGATTTAGAGATGTTCTAAGATGTTGCGAGATAATTTTGAGATGTTGCGGGATGATTATGAGATGTAGCAGGATGATTTCGAGATGTTGCGGGACATTTTGGGATGTTGTGGAGTGATTTTGAGATGTTTTGGGATGTTGTGGGATGATTTTGTGATGTTGTAGGATGATTTTGAGATGTAGGATGTTTCTATATGATTTTGAGATGTTTTGGGATGTTGTGGGATGTTGTTCGATGTTGTTTAGGGTGTGTGATAGGTGCTCGGTCAATTTTACATGTCTATAGGATATTTTTGGGATTTTGTGATATTTGAATGTTTTTGTGTTTTCTATTATATAGATTTTTAGTGGTTTTCCAAGTTTTAGCCAACAACCTAACCTAAAAGACCTATCTTAGGGGCCTCGGGGGCTAATCAAAGATGAGCCTTGCCTATGTTATACACATAGAGACCACATAGTTTGACTAACATGACTTATTGACAATGATATATGAATAGTTGATGGATTTCCTATTTATTAAGATGAACTCCTAAAGGACTAACATAGGGTGTCTTAGGGGCACATCAATCATGGTCTTTCCTATGTTCAAGAATACAGACTCATAGTTTGACATGGTTCTATTTTTTTATTATTGATGTTTGACCTTTCTAGGGTTTTTGATGTGTTTTGGATGTTTTGGATTTTTCCTTTAGAATTTTTTGAATGTTTTTGGATTTTAGCTATACAAGATTTTGCAATTTTTATTTTTATTTTGATGAGATTTTACTAATGCTTTTTGGGATTTTTTATGACCTTAAAATATGCAAGAACCTAGTCTAATTCATAATGAATTTCCACCATTGTGATCTGATAGACTACCTCGATACAGGTAGGACAAACTGGCCTTTAGATTAAGATGAGTAGTACTAAAGGGGATAAAAAAATGTCACAACATCAAGCTATGATATGGACGTGCATGGGTGATGGAAGGAATATGATGGATGAGTCAATAGATGGATGTGATGCCAAGAATGATAGGATAAATAGCCTAGGATAGATGGTGTAGACACGTAAAATGTATTGATTGACATTGTGCATCTGATCCTGACTACTAACATTGTTTCATCTTGAATCATCCTTTGGTCTAACCATTTAATCAAGTTTCCTTATTTGATTAAATTCATCAACTTTCTTCCCTTAATTAAACAAATCATTTTATCTAATTAAGTCTCTCTCTTTTGTTAATTAAATCAATCAATCTGATCTAATTATCCCTATTTAATTAAATAATTAATTGTGTTTGATTAAATCTCTAAAGTCTATCTATTAAATTAAATAAATTAAAACCTTATTTAATTTAATCTAACATCATCTCTCTTAATTAAATAAATCAAAATCTTTATTTAATTAACCTCTTATGAAATTCCTCTCATTATTTGATTTAAATAAATCCATAAATTTGAGTCAAATTTGTCACATCATCCTAATCTCTCATTAAATTAATTAACCTTGATTAATTTAATCTCTTATCATGTCCCATCCTCAAACATTTACCACTTGCACATGAAAATAGATTTAATTGATTTATTAAATCCCAATTTTCCTCAACAAGGCATCTTTTTGGAATATTCACCAAGTTTGAATTCAAAAAATCCAAGTTGACATGTACATCCAACAAGGAATTTACTACATCTTACATGTCCTTTGCCTTGAGCCAAGTGGCATTTAATGCATTTTCCCTTCCCTCTTGCATGTCATTTCAACAAATTTGAAATTCAAAAATAGGCATTTATTGGCAAAATCCTCAAAACTTGCACATCCTCCATCCACTCATGGGTTGAAAAGTGGCATCTTTCCATTGGATGAATGTTAGTCCCACATTGCACAAATTTGTACATTCATTCTTCAATCTCATCTATAAATAGGAGGCTTCATTCCTCATTTGATCATCCACAAATTATGCAAAGTTAAACCATGCTCAAATATCTATCAAATTACATCCATCATTCTTGAATCTTAGCTAGGTTATGCAGATTTTTAGCTTGGAGCATTCACCATCCTTCATCAAAGTGGATCAATTATCCTTAACACATCCAGCTTGCATCATAGGAATTGGGAAAGGGCCAATTTTCACATCAAATTGGCACCAATTCCCCCATGGGATTATGAGTTTTCTAATTTAAATTAGGATTCAATCTCTTTTATTGTATTTCATTGTGTTCTTCATTGCTTTTTTCCTAATTTGAGCTATGTTAATGGATTTCATGGGGAATCCTTGTTCTTGCTTGAAATTTCTAATCTAATGTGTTTTTTCTCATTGTTTTGCAGGTATTAGGATTGGGGTTCACACATTTGGCGCTAGAAAGAGGGAAAAATCTCATTTTTAATCACTTTTCTCACAAAATTCTACGTTTTTGTTTGTACACAGAAAAATTCCAATGCTAGAAGCTCAGCGTCGCCATAAAGCACCATTGGTTCTCCAGTGTCACCATACATCACCACTAGAAATTCAAACTGTGATGTTGAAGTCTTCATGCACAAGAATTTGAATTTCAAACTATGACGCTTGACCAATCTGACCCGTAGGAATTTTCAAAAAAATCAAACACCGACACTGGGAAAAAGTGTGACGCAGTTGAGCTCACTGGTCCAGACATAAAGCGACGTTGACTGGTAAGCGACGCTATACAACACTGCTGAGAAATCAAACTCTGATGTAGTCATGGGTTGTGCCGCTAGCAAGGAGCAAAAAGTTGAAGTTTCATTTTAGCATGTGCATTTTTGTCATATGATCAATTTTTCTTCTATTTTTTGCTTTTTGACCTCTGTGTTTTGTAGAATTTGACTGGTTTTCTCTCTTGTAGGTTGGATAAATTGAAAACAAAAGAGGAAGAAGCATGATGATGGTATCTTACAAAATCAAAGTGTTTTTAAACACTTTAGTGTTTGTTTAACACTTCTAAGAAATTGTCATCTCTTTTTGCTTAGGATACTAATTTCCTTAGGGTTTTAAAAAGAATCTTTTCAATTTTTGCAAGAGATTAAAACAAACATTAGGATTACAACTTACTAGAGTTTTTTTTGGTTAACAATTGAACAAAACAACTCTCATTTGTCTTTGGTGCTTTAAAAAGAATTCATAATTGCTTTATGGATCTAAAATGAACATGTTCTTTTTTGTTTTGTGAGGGCTTACTTGAACTAACTTCATTGAAAAAGGACATATGTGCTTCTCTCGCACTTTATAGCGATCTTGAAGAATCAAAAGGCCTTTTTTGTGATTTTAGGTTAAGATAAAGCAATCACCTCCACACTTCATTTTGGGTTTAAAATTGAACAAAATCTTGTGCGAGTGTGAGTGGAGCATTATTGCGTATATTCTCTTTCTTTGTGTTGCAAACAAGGATTGATTGAGTTATGAATATTGTCTTTACTCGCTTTTGTTATCTTAGAGGGCCTGCCTTGGGGAAAAAGTACTCACCCAAGGGAATGTCTCAACTGGTAACACTCTAAAGCCAAGAGTATTTCCAACCAGGATATAAATGTGGGTATTGGAGTAAACGCCAATATCATGTGGTTGGCTCTGACGAGATGGATCTGAAAGGGGACTCTCACCATATGGGTCAATCTCCACGAATGGAAAGTCCTAATTAAAACCCATGTTCTAGAATTGCCAAAATCCTTGATCTATTTGTTGGTGCAAGAACGGTCATTCTGAAGCCACCCCACACTTTTACGGTCTTTTAGTAGAAATGGAAAGCATGCCATGGGATTTTCATGGGTGTTGATGCTTGGTTGCCCCGATTGACATTAATGAGCCGTGGAGGGGAGCCAATGGGGTCAAGAATCTAACCATTCGTTAAAGATAAGCATAGTTGGACTTGTCCAAGTGGGAATCCAACAAATATTGTCTTCCACATCCATAGGGTTGTACTTATCCTTGGTTAAAAAATTCTTTTCTTGTTTGGAAACATCTTGGAAACAAACACTTAAACATCATCATCAAAATTTCAAACCCTTTAGGAGACAAATACAATTGACCCAATCCATATGTTATTGCTTTCCCTTGGGATTCTATCCTTAGAGGTTTCTAAACATTTGGATTACATCTCAATTTGTCTACTAAGGTTAAACAATAGGTAACCCTTGCCTTGAATTCATCAAATTTTCACATAACATACTTTGTGGGATTCAAAGAAATTAAGACATTGGACATCTAGCTTAAAAAACCCAACCAAAGAAAAGTGTTTGTGGTAAAATAAAATCACTAAGCAAAGCCAAACAAAATGAACTCTCACATGTGTTGAAACCTCACGATTTTCAAGAAGTCAAAATCCCAAAACAAAAGTCATTGGTTCAAAATCTGGAAATGTATGCTCAAATTGAATCACTTCTTGGTTATAAAGGTCTATAGAAGCATTGCATGTTCTTCAATACCGAGGTTTTAGGTTAAAAAAGTGTCTTTTTTAGGTTCATCTTAGGATCAAAAGAAAATCAAAATATTTTTTCATCCATCCTTCAAACATCAAACCAAAAATCATCTCATCATCACCTTTTGAGAAATCTTGACATTATCCTTCATGCTAGGCTTTTTGGCAAAAAAAAAATCAAAATCATCAAATCCTTGAGACAAAATCCTTGAAATCTTTATCAAATCATTTTTGACTAGGTATGTGTAGATGCATCCTTTTGCATATGCTTAGTCAAAGTTATCAAACCATCTTGTTTAGCTAGGTATATGTAGATGTATCCTTCTTCATATGCTTGGTTAAACTATCATCTTATTTGAATAGGTGTGGGTAGATGCATCCTTCTTCCTACACATATTCAAATTATCATCCTTTGAGAAAATCTATCCCTTAGATAAATCATCCAAAATCTTAGGGTCTTTTTGTTCAATCAAAGCAAACCAAAATCAATCAAATCAAGGGAAATCCAAGAAAATTAATATCAAAATTTGAAACATATTTGAAAGTCCTAAAAGTCTAGCATCCTCCTCAAGATTTATCAAAAGATCAAAACATCCACATCATCCATCTCTTGCATCATCATCATATCACCTTTTGATCCTTAAGATATCCTAAAATTTTCTCTTTTTTGCATAAAGTAAAGATCAATCCAAAGAATCAAGAGATTCATCTCCCATATTATTGAAAATTGATCCTCGTTTTATGGCTCAAACTAGATCTCAATACAAGAACATGGAAGCCGAAAAGGAAACACCCGCTTCAAGTGACCTAAGCCAAACGAACGTTGAAATGAATCCCATTGAATCGAGTAATCCTTTGACTATCTCATCATCACAAAACCCACAAGAGGAAATCCAAGGAGAAGATCTTACCTTTGGGATGTCGCATGAAGAAATAACCGAAATGTTCCAAAATCCAGAAAATCATAAGATCATCAACATCATGATGAGGCTTAACCCTTCACTATACATGCTTGAACTAGCAAAACAAGGGGCCAAATTACCTTTTGATTTCGACACGAGTACTATAGTGGAGACACATTTACCTCCAATATCATCCACCATCCCCATCTCATCTACACCCCCATCCCAAAGCATCACTCAAAACATTTCGCAAATCACGACATCTTTTTCTCCAACCCAACCCAATGTTAATAAGGGTAATGCATTTCTTAATGTTATTCAAACACACCCCCTTGTTAACAATCAAGAATTGGATGCAAATACCATCTTGGAACAAAAAATACCCAAAAATCCATTACAAAAGTATGTTCCTCTCACTTTCCATCATGATCCATCATCATCATCCTTCCGCGCAATACCTCTCCTCACAAATTCGCAAGAGGAAGGTGACATGTTCAGACCTAGAGGCATTTTCGACACCACAACATTTTCGCAAGAACTCACACCCATCACATTTTCACCTCTTCCACCATTGCCATCATCATCCACACCACTCCTTGGCTTAGGGCTTCCCCCTTTACCAAATATTGATCAAACCAACATCCTGAACACCAACCAAAATATCACGCCAAACTCTCAAAATTTGTCATTGATATCGCAACAATAGATGACAACTACACAAGAAATTGCGACATCATCAACCACCCCCCTAAAATCTCAAAGTATGGTATCTCAAGGACCGACCACATCAACAACACCATCCACCACTCAAATCACCAACACGACATCACCACTCACCTCCTCCACAAACGCCATTCCAAATCCACCACCACCACCACCCCCACCACCACCAAATTATAGCATATCAAGCAAATACAACATAGCATTGCAAGCAGCTCAGCAAGCCACTTTTCAAAGGCGATTCTTACAAGTACAAAAACAAAAAGCCACACAACTAGATGCGCAAGCTGCCCACGCAGCCAAAGCAACCCAAGCTACATTACAAGTGCAATAGGCCGCACAATCCCAAGCTTTATTGCAACAACAACAACAAGCCACTCAAGCTGCACAAGCTGCTCAAGCAGCCCAAGCCGCATTACAAGCACAAAAGGCTGCTCAAGCCCAATTGCTATTACAACAACAAGCAGTGCAAGCACAAGCCCAAGCACAAGCAACACAAGCACAAGCTCAAGCTCAAGCAAATGCTCAATATCAAGCACAACAAGCATCAGCACAAGCACAAATTCTTGCACAAAAACAAGCAGTGAAACTATAGGCATATCAACAAGCAATACAACAATATCAAGAGCAACAAGTGTTGTTGGAACAACAACAAGCACAATAGCAAGCACAACATCAAGCAATCCTCGCACAACAATAAGCAATCCTAGCACAGCAACAACAACAACAACAATAAGCATTATTCATACAGTAGCAGGTGGAAGCATACCTAGCTCGGAAGAATATACAGATACCATCAAACAACACATCAAACAACCTACCCATCCAACCCACAATCAAAATCCCCCAAAACACCTTCATCCCACCTCCTGATCCACAAAATGACGTAATAGAACAAATCAGGTTGCTCTCTTAACAAGTGCTCGATCTTCAATCAGGGAAAACAACAAAAACACCAAGCAACTTGTGCCCCTATCCATTTGACAGGAGCCCAATAATGAAACCATTCCCCAAGGGATTTGAGATCCACAATTTTGACAAATATCGTGGGATGGGAAACCCTGAAGATCACATCAGGGAATTCCAGGTTCATTTCATGGAAGTCGCATACGATGATACTTATCTGATGTGGCTATTTCCTAGGAGTTTGGCTGGCCATGCCATGGAATGGTTCTCTCGCCTACCTTTAAGCATTAGGACATTCCAAGAAATTATAGACGTATTCATTAAAAATTATGCATGCAACATTGCCATGGATGTTAGTCTAGAAGAAATCTTAGCTCTGAAACAAGGAAAGGGTGAATCATTCACTTCATTCCTACAACAATGGTGATCCAAGGCCAATCAGAGCAAATGGACCATGCTCGAAGAACAACAAATTTGCACCATTATATCCAGCCTTGAAGGCCTCTTGGCATTTCATCTCAAGGTACAAGGGATCACCACATATGACCAGTTGATCTCTAAGGCACTCAACATCGAACGAGCCCTTATGACTCAACCCGCGTGATCAACTTCATACCCCGAACAACAAAACAACCACTCACCCTCCAATTACAATGATAAACCTCGCACGTGGGAAAGGAACAAAAATGTTACTAATGATGGTGTTGTCGACGCTAAGGTGGTCATTAGTGCCCCTCACCAAAATACACCCGCACCACAAATCCAAATCCAACACTAAAACAATCATCACACAATACAACAACCAAACAACAATCCAACAATCAACAATCTCAATGATCAAAGGGGACCACCCCAACAGAACAAGAGTTATCCCAAGTGAAAGTACACCACTTTGGGGGAACCACTTGAAGTCATAATGAAGAAGCTGATAAACGAAAAACTCATCAAGGCTCTGACCTTTGAGAATTATGAAGAACCGGATGTAAAACCTCCTTGGTATAATGAGAATCAACTCTGTGAATTCAATAAAATCAAAGGCCATACAACGAATAGTTGCATGAGATTAAAAAACATAATTCAAGATCTCATCGATAACAAAATTATAAATGTGGAACAACCAATATGAATCCAAGATCTTAAGATATACATGAATCCAATGCCTAATCATGGAAATAAAGGGAATAATAATAACAATGATAAGGGGAAAGGCACCCACACAAATGTGAATCATGTGTATGAAACTGTCGTTGCCTCTCTAGATGAAAACCACATGGTCATCACCATCAAAGGCGTCCATGCTGATTGTGGAGTCACCACAAGAGGCAACAAAGTTACCCTCGTAGGATCATCCTAGCCAAACAAAGTCCCTGCATCTAGATCTTTTCCTAATGGCTACAATGTCCTAGATCATCTCAAAAGAATGCCAGCGCAAATCTCCATCATGGAGTTGCTAAAAATCTCATCCACCCATAGGAAAATCCTTGAAGAAGTGCTGGTGTCATCCACTGTCCTCGCGGATCTTGATGCGGAGCAATTCCAAGCTATGGTCGGAAATATCATTATGCCAAATCTCCTCACATTCTCTGACCAGGATTTCCCCATTCAACCATCTCACAACTGTGCACTACACTTGGAAGCCATCGTACACAAGAGAAAATTCAAAAGGGTCTTGGTGGATGGAGGTGCAGGCTTGAATATTTGTTCTCTCAATCTCATCAAACAATTGAAAATCTTAGGGGATTCTATCAACAAAGGAAAGGGTATCACAATAAGAGCATATGATGATCAAGAAATAGTTTCTCAAGGCATGATCAAACTCCTTATTCAAGTAGGGCCTGCCATCATGGAAACCACCTGTCAGGTCTTGGACCTCGACTTTCCGTATAATATCCTCCTAGGACTCCCATGGATTCATCCAATGAAGGTAGTAGCGTCAACTTTCCATCAATGTGTGAAATTCACACATGAGGGACAAGATGTTACCATCCATGGAGATCCCGAACCCTTCTCCTATTGAAAAACCCTTGAAGTAAAGTACTATAAAATCCCCCAAGTACCAAAAAATGATGAGGGCCCATCTACACCATACATCGATCCTGGTACCCTTACATCCACTTCTACAATAGAGACACCTGCCATTACTGCCATCCCCACCATCTCTGACATTAAGGTCATCATCTAAGATACCGGTTGTGGAAACTTCAAGCTCCCTAATAATGCTTTTGTGGGAGGAGAGTTCCTACAATCTCCTAGATCATGGGGATTCCCACAAATAAATGAAGCCTCCACATCTCAAACATCTTCTGAGGACTATCCCAACTTTACAAGTTGGGGAGATCTTGGTTGAGAAGTTATTGAGGCAGATCCATCTCATATGCTATATCAAGATGAGAGACCAATAGCTGATTTATCAATGGATGACAAAAGAAAGGGTCTACAAATGATGCTCACAATGGGCTATGATAGAAACCAAATACTTGGGAGAAACAAAAATGGGCTTATAATACCTATCATGTTGGAGACACGAGCAATAACAAATCTTGGCCTTGGATGTACCCCTCCGAGTATAACCATACATGGCCGAAGTCCTCCAATTAGAATGGTTAATAATCCTCCTCAGCCAACCGCAACAGAACTACGCTTACCAGTATCTACAAGTCACGTCATAGATAACTTTACATTTGATATAACCAACATTTGTAGTAGTAGTGATGACGAGGATACCACGACCAACTTACCTAGGCTATTTGAGGATACCACTTTTTGCATGATTAGCACCCTATCTTTTGAAATAGACCACCAAAATCATGAAATTTTCCTAGTATATCCCCAACTCATCGACTACGACCAACGAGGACCACCAGTTCTTGATACATTAAAAAATGACGAGGCACTCTCAGAATTCATGGGACTGCGGGATAACATTCCAGGTGGGGATCATAAAGCAGGGTTCATAATCGATCTAGATACACATGCCTATTATGGGGAAATGATTGAATCCCTCAATCACAAAAGTGAAAAATTAAGAATAATATCCAAGTCCTTGAGTGAAAACCACATTGTGGCACTCTCCGACCATAAAAAAGTAAAAAGAAAGGACACATCCAATGGTGAAAACTTCTCTAAGGTGCCCGAGGATGGGGGATTCAATCTTCCGTTTAGAGCTATTCATTAAGAAAACTCAACAATCATGGCAAAAAAATGCAATCCAGTCAACCTAGGAACAGAGGAAACCCCACATATCACATTCTATGTAGAATCATTACTATCAGAGGAACAAGAGCTCCTAGCAACCTTCCTAAGAGAGAGACAGATAAACTTTACATGGATCTATGTTGACATGTCTGGGCTTGATCCAAAGACTATGGTTCACCACTTAGTAGTATATCCAGAAGCAAAGCATGTAAAAGAAAACCTTTGAAAAATGCACCCTTAGATCACCTTATTAGTCAAAATGGAGCTACAAAAGCTATTAGATGCAGGATTCATCCGACCGATAGATTATCCAGAATGGGTGTCAAACTTGGTACCTGTCTCAAAACCTAATGGGAATATCATAATCTACATAGACTTCAGAGACCTGAATAAGGCATGTCCAAAAGATGACTTCCCGCTTCCAAACATTGATATGATCGTAGATATGACAGTTGGACATGAAATGTTGTCACTAATGGATGGATTCTCAGGGTACAATAAGATCATGATAGCTAAAGAGGACCAACATAAAATAACTTTTACTTGTCCATGGGGGACTTACTATTGGAACATGATGCCATTTGGCTTAAAGAACGTACGAGCAACATACCAAAGGGCCATAACATTGATATTCCACTATATGATCCATAAGACAGTCAAAGATTATGTTGACGATATTCTAGCCAAATCCAAAAAGAGAAAAGATCACATAGCAACCCTAAGTGCCATCTTTGATAGGCTAGAAGAGTACAAGGTCAGATTAAACCCAAAGAAGTGCATCTTCAACGTACAATCAAGAAAATTGCTAGGATATATAGTGTCAATGAGAGGTATCGAGGTAGATCCAACAAAGGTAAAAGCAATCCTTGAAATGGAGGCACCAAAAACATTAAAGCAATTGAGAGGTCTCCAAGGCAGACTCAAATCCATTCAAAGATTCATAGCACAACTAGCGGACAAACGAAACCCATATTCTCACCTACTCCACAAGGGAGTAGCTTACAAATGGGATAACAAGTGTGAAGAGGCATTCAATAAAATCAAAGAATATCTACTGACACCACCGGTCTTAATGCCACCAATCCCAAGAAAACCATTAATTCTCTACATATCATCAACAGCAGTAGTCCTTGGAGCTCTCTTAGCTCAGCATGATGAAAAATGGAATAGAAAGGGCTATCTATTATATCAGTAGAACAATGCTTGGCCATGAGCTAAACTATTCATTCATCGAGAAAGCATGCCTCGCAGTAGTGTTTGCATCACAAAAATTAAGACATTACATGTTGGCACACAAAATAAAACTCATCACCAAAATTGAACCTCTCAAATACTTATTGTCAAAAGCAATGCTCACAGGAAGAATGGAAAATGGGTGATGATACTATCAGAATACAACATTGAATATGTGGAGAGGAAAGCAATCAAAGGCCAAGTCATTGCAGACCAGCTTGCAGAAGCACCAATCTATTCCTAGAATCCTCTCATCTCAGAGTTTCTAGATGAATATATTTTCAATCTCAACGTAGCTGACCACTGGAAACTATACTTTGATGGCTCATACATGCAGCATGGATTAGGAGCCAACATCTTCTTTATCACCCCACAAGGGGATTGCATACCAAGGTCCTACAAACTGGAATTTCCTTGCACCAATAACATTGCAAAATACAAGGCTTTAACCATAGGTCTCAAAATAGCAGTGCAGTGGAACATTATAGCTCTCAAAGTATATGGAGATTCCCAATTGATAATAAATCAAGTGAATGATGAATACCAAACCAAGGACGACAAGCTCACTCCATACAAGAAATTGGTGAAGACTCTCAAAGAATCCTTCATTGAAATAACATTTGAGCAGATTCCCAGAACCAACAATAGAGCAGCAAATGCCATGGAAACAATTAGATCCTTACTAGATATTCCCCACAATGTTCCAAAATATGAATTCCTGATAGAGCAACTTCTCATGCCTGCATTCAAGGTACTAGAATCAAAATTCGTGTGTGAAATCGTTGGTCCCAATGATCCTTGGTACCACGACATTTACACATACCTTCAAATAGGAGTCATACCCGCTGACTTACCATCAAACCTAGAATGAACCTTTGTAAAATAATGTATCCATATTTTTCATCCTAGGAGATACCCTATATTGTAGAAGCATAGAAGGAACCCTACTACGCTGCTTAAATGCTGAGGAGGCATTAACTGCTCTAACTGAAGTACATAATGGTATATGTGGTTCACACTCAAGTGGAATGACCATAGCCAAGAAACTGCTGAGGATGGGGTATTATTGGCCCACAATGGAAAGAGAGACACATGACTATGCTAGAAGGTATCTACAATGTCAGCAACATGGGGACCTCATCCATGCTCCAGCTCAAGAGCTTCATCCTATCATCACACCATGGCCTTTTTCATAGTGGGGACTTGATCTCATTGGAAAAATCACACCCACTTCATCTAACGGCCACAAATTCATCATAACCACAATAGAGTACTTTACTTAGTGGGTGGAAGCCATACCCATGACGTATATAACTGGGAAATAGATTTCAAAGTTCATCCTAAACTATCTCATTTGCCACTATGGTGTTACATAAGCGATTATCTCAGATAATGGAACACAATTCAAGAATCAGGAGGTTCGCGACTTATGTGAAAAATTTAAAATCCAACATCGCTTCTCCACCCCATACTATCCCCAAGGCAATGGCCAAGCATAAGCTAAAAACAAAACCATTTTGAAAATCCTCAAGAAAACAGTCAATGATGCAGGTCGTGACTAGCATTTGTAACTTAATCTCACCCTTTGGGCCTATCGAACTAGTATCCGCACACCCACCGGCACCACCCCCTTCTCCTTGGTCTACAGATCAGAAGTAGTACTCCCCATTGAGATCAAGATCCCATCACTCAGGATATCACTGCAAAACCTCATCACAAATGAAGAGTATCAAGTATCAAGACTGAATGAGCTGGAGCTACTGGATGAGCGACGTATAGATGCTTTGAATCATTTACAAGTCTATCAGAATAGACTCAAAAGGAGCTATAATAAGAAAATCAAAAGCAAGACTTTCCAAGTTGAAGAACTGGTATTAAAGGAGAATTAGAAGAATGTCCCAAACCCAAGCAACAAAGGAAAATTTGAACCTAATTGGTTGGGACCTTTCATCATCATAGCAAGTTACAAGTTAGGGGCATATTAGTTATCAACACCCGAAGGGGAACCTCTGCAAGAGCCCATGAATAGCTCTCATCTCAAAAAGTTTTATGCCTAAATATTTCAAGGTATAGAACCAAAAAATCCAAAAACATCAGAAAATGTCCTGAAGAAATGGTTACTTCAGTGAAAACCTGGCAAACAGGCATCTTGGTGACAACAAAAAAATCAAAAAAGAAAAAAATCCAAAAAAATTAGAAAAAAGATTAAAAATAGTAAGGAGAAAAAATCGTCCTCTAGTGAAAACCACTTCGGTGGCACTTTGGGCAAGTACCTTGGTGAAAACCTGAAAAATAGGTGCCTTGTGTAAATAAGCACTTTCCATCCGCTAGGATCTTTACGGCTTGTTCTGCATCATCCATCCATTGCGCTTCCATTATCCATCACATCCAGATCTGCATCCATCACTCATCCACCCGCATCCACACCATATCTTGGTCCTGTGCTTGTATCATGATCCCTCCTAGTACTACTCAGCCCATCCTCAAGGTCAGTTTGTCTTACCTTTATCAGAGTAGTCTATTGCATCACGTTGGGGGCATGTTCTCATCGGATCAGATTCATGTATATTCTTGAAGTCCTAAAATCAAAAAATCCAAAAACATCAAAAATCTCAAAAAATCCAAAAACATCAAAACATTAAAAAAACCAAAAACATCCAAATCATATCAAAATCCCAAAACAGGTCCAAAAAGTCAAAAATTCAAAAACAGAGTCATCTTGTCGAACTACGTCATCTTTGAACTTTGAACATAGGCAAGGTTGATCTTTGATCATACCCCAAGACATTTAGGTTAGTCCTTTAGGAGTCTGCCACAATAAACTAACATCTCATCATGTATACCATCATCTATAAATCGGTCAAGTCATCAGTCGAACTATGTGGTCTCTGCATATATAACATAGGTAAGGCTAATCTATTGATCAGCCCCCGAGGCCCCTAGGATAAGTCTTTAGGTTAGTCTCTTGGTAAAAATCTCAGAAAACCCCAAAACATTAGAAAATCAAAAATCAAAACATTTGAAAATCTCCAAAAATACCAAAAATAGCCTCAAAACATCTCAAAAAGATAAAAAACATCCAAATATTTGAAAAAATTCATCCATCTCATCTCACATGCACCTGCAATAAAATCACTCATAATAAACAATCATCATCCTCAATATTTGGTAAGATAATCAAAAACAAGTCTAGCAGGTTAAAAGTGAAAACTCAAATCATCAAGTCTCTGGTCTAAGTCAGTGTGTAAACAATTTGGTCATCTCTTTGTATCAATAACTCATCATCCAATTGGTCCCATATCAATTATCATTTAGAATGCTTTGAATAAATGAAATGACGTGCCGCCATCCACTAACATGTCCTAGGATGAATCCTTCCTACAATGGGCATTATCTTTTGGCAATAGTTTTGGTTCTTATCCTTAAAAACACATCCTCTTTTGGTTAGTGTATTGAAGAACATCAGCTTGTTTGTTTATTTTGTCTTTATCTTTTGACTTATCTTATTGTGCTCATTCCAAGGACTTCTTGATGATATCCAAACAAGAGGATTTAGAGAAATAGGAATGGAGCAACAATCATTATCTTTTGTCTGATGTGCTTGTTGGATGTTCTTGTAAAATAACCTCGGCGAATACTTTCTTTGTCAGGTATGTATGGAGGAGGTTTTGGGCAACTTGTTGACTATTGCATTGATAGGTTATACCTTTCCGTGTTTTGGTCTGAGGTGTTTGAAACTTCTAAAGTGCATCGTAGCAAGGTTTTCATATGTTAGGTGTGAACAAGGATACTCCTATCTATTTTTCGAGTCACAGTTCATCACACTAGGTACAACGCCATCTTGGTTTTCTATACCTTGATGCATCGTACCATGTGTGTTATCAAACATAAGTAAATTGGCCCTTTGAAAATCCCAACTCCTCGACAAGTAATCATCATCATTTGCATTTTCATCATCTTGTGTCTTGTTGAAATGACTTCTTCTCTTCTTGCTCATCGCACTAACAAGGTACTATGACAGTTGATCATCATCATCCTCATCGTCATCGATCCTGCATCCACAAATCATTTGCATATTGCATAAGCATATCATAATAGGAAACATATGCATTGCATTTCCACCATCATATAACATGTTATTATAGACATTCTTCATAGATAAAGTGCATCCATTTTTTTACATTGCATCTATTTTATTGCATTACATCCATTACATTTCATAACATTTCATTTATCACATAAATCATTGCATAACATTCATTTGCATAAACATTTCATAACCATTTCACATTACCACCTATTGCATAATCATACATAATAAGTACATAAGCATTATAGATAATCCATTGTATACATACTTGCATAACATCATAAGGTCATCCACACATTAAGTTCATTTTGCATAAAACATCATCATATCATTGCATATAGTACATCACATAAAATGCATCACATACATTACATTATCATTTAATATGTTTAGGATAATAATATTTGTTATTCTAAGCATCTTAGAAAACCATCTCATTTTGCATCATCATACAAAACACGACTATTGCATTTACATTGCATTATATCATCCACTAATCATCCATATCATCTGATAAATAGCATCAAAAACATTAGCATAAATAGAAACAAAAAAATCCATTACATGCAAGGCGTACACCCATCCATAAACATTTTATAAGCATAGTTCACATATCATTTTGCATATTACATTCCATATCACATATCACATCACCATTTGCATCAACATAAATAGATCATCATATAGACAACATCATTACGCATCACATAAATACATCTGCATATCATAAGTCAACATAATATAGATTTGTTAGTCATAATCATTACATAATGCATATATCATCAGAAATAAATGCATCCATAAAAGCATCATGTAACACCATAACATCATTACACAACATATAGAAATAGAATCATTTGTACATGCATAAATAAATGATATGCATCACATCACATCAAAATCATCATCAGCTCATATATATCATCAATAATGTAACTATCATAGTACAAAATAATTAGATCACTGTACATGTATTTCAATCAGTACAAAATGCCCATCGGGCTATCAAAAAGGAGCCCATAAGGCACCAAAAGTATCATCTCGATCAAGGTCTACCCCCCTATATGCTGCCCTCGCCCCTGTCATCGTGACCCTCTACTGGTCTATGGCTGGTCCACTATGAGTACTCTAGGACTCGTGTTGCTCTGGGTATGGCCTCATGATAATGCATCCGATAGTACTCGGCCTCTCGGACACCATCCCTGTAAGACCGGACGAACACTATACTCTGAGAGGAGGCTGCCATGCTCTCCAACTGCTATCTCCAACCTAGCTCTATAGCTTCCTATAGCTCTACGGCCTGTCTTTGCTATATGGCCTGGTCCCTCTCTACCCTAATCTACTCTCTCTCAGCTCGAGCCTGATCTCTCTCCCCTGTCAAAGTCTATACTTGAGCCTGCAGCTGAGCAATCAAAGTATCTCGGACATCCACCTGCCCTGCTGGCTGCACTGGTGGTTGTGCTCATGGAGGCTGTACCTGTGGCTGATCCTTAGCCTGTGGTGGTACACCTAGTGGCACCTGCTGCTCATCCTGCATTTGTACGTCAACCTGATCTAGCTAAACTAGGGGCACGACCGGCTGATCCTATCATGCGCCAGCCCTCCGTCCTCATCCTTCCCCTCTACCTCTCACCCTTCACTAATCGAGAACTGCTCCTGGAATAGTCAATCGTAGGGGAGGCCAGAACCAATCCCTATATGCCTGTGTCATGCCTGGATCTGTAGGCCCTTGATCATAGGCCCATGGCCGAGCTACTAACTTTCTAAAATTTTCAACCGCCTCCAAGGCAAGAATGTATCACCCCCATGAAACCTGTGTGATGGTGCGAGCAAAGATAGCCACATAGGCGTCATCTAGCCAATCCTGGGGCTCACCAAACTGACGTTGCACGTGCCTGAACAGATATCTCTCAATCATCCTATGCTCGCGCCCGTGCATATAGCGGTCCTGGCAGGCAAATAAAAGTCGATCTACATTGCTGGCCCATCTAGGCCGACCAAGGTATGGGCGCCATATAAATACCTACATCTCGTCGAGGATCCTCCTCCAATAGGGGATCTTGTGCTCCCCTGTTTGTGTAAAGGACACACCACCTCTGTAGTGCCATACGAGGGGATCATTTGGCATCATCAGAACTATAACAATCCATGGCCAAAGGACCCCAATGTGCTCCCATGCCCATACGTGAAGGAGTGTCACACCCGCTCCGAGTGCTCTGCCATTGAGGTAGACGTACTCGTGGAGATCCCTGTAAAGAGAGGCTAGAAGGACTGGCCCCCAAGCAAAATGAACTAGCCTTTCGTGAACCATACACTCCCAATAGAGTCCCCAACCAGGACTGAAGTATTGGCCTCATCTGTCTGGGGCAACGAGACCCGAAATAATAGCTACAACAACCAAGCAAAAGGGAGGTGCTAGGGTCTTGTGTCGCTCGAGCTTGATCTGCCCCTCGCAAATAACAATGTCATCTATGGCAAGGACTCTATGGTAGGCATCCCGCCCCTCATCCATATCAAAAATGACTCGCCGACCATGAATCGACAATCTCAAAATGCACCAAATGTCCTCCAAGGTGACAGTGGCCTTGTCGGTGGGAAGGTGAAACGAAGAGGTCTCATTGTACCATCTCTCGTCCAACGCTGATAGCATCCCTAGGTGAGTGCAAACGGGTGCTGCATAGGTGATCTACCATAGCCCCATGTCACGAAGTTGATCTTGATCTCTATCGCTCAGGTCCCACAAGTAACCAAACAAATCTCATGACCTGTGCTCTCAGGAATAGAGCTCCCTCGCCGCATCCTACATCAAGAAGGCTCATCATGTTAAATTTTTTCAAAAATTCTTTGCTGGGCATCCAAAAAACCACTCTTGCGTCACAATCCATGAAGGCATCACAATTTGATTTTTAATCAAACTCCGATGCTAGGGCACAAAAGGCCGAAAGCGCACCTCTGTGGTGCACTTTCCTTTCCAGTGACGCACTTTGAAAAGAAATAGGACCACCGCGTTGCAATTTGTATATCACTCCACTGGCCATGAGCTCAGTGTCACAATTTGGAGTTTATTTTCAAACTCCAAATTGCACCGCCATGGCACAACTTAACACCAAGTGGCGTAGTTTGATTTCTGAGAGGCACCATATAGCGCCGTTGCAGAATGACTAACTTTAAATGCATTAAATGAAGGCTAAAAATAAAAAAATGAAGCTCAAGTGAGGGTCACTTACTAGTGCCCCAATGTCGGCTGGCTACTGGTACATCCAAACTCAATTAGAAATGTGCATCGGAAGTTGTCGTTGTGCCATATCGTCAGGAGGGCAGAGCTCAAATCTCAAGGTTGCTAATGGATGTGTGTGAAAATGAATTGAAAGTGACTCCTCGGGCCCCTTTTAAGCTTGAAAATTAGGGTTTTTTCACCCCGATTGGCTGTCCTGCTAGGGTTTTGGACCCTTGAAGCTATTTTTGACCAGTTGAGGCCTATTTTACATCATTTTATTGCGTTTAGACACATTTTTGGCCTCTTGGAGCCTTTTCAGACCTATCAGGCACCTTGTCCTCTTTTTTCACGAGATCACCCAAAAAGTGAAATTTTCGTCCAATCTATCGAGGGGGCAATATATTGGCATGTTTTCTCTCACCAGGCAGTAGTGGGGCAAGATTTTTTAGAAATAAATTTTTTTTGGCTTTGATTGAGATCGTTTATTCTTTGACCCAATGCAGCAATTGCATTGCTTCAAAGAGGGGCAAAATGTAGAAACGTAAAATGTGTCGATTAACATTGTGCATCTGATCCCGACTACTAACATTATTTCATCCTAAATCATCCTTTGTTCTAAACATTTAATTAAGTTTCCTTATTTGAATAAATTCATCAAATTTCTTCCCTTAATTAAATAAATCATTTTATCTAATTAAGTCTCTATCTTTTGTTAATTAAATCAATCAATCTGATCTAATTATCCCTATTTAATTAAATAATTAATTTTGTTTGATTAAATCTCTAAATTCTATCTATTAAATTAAACAAATTAAAACCTTATTTAATTTAATCTAACATCATCTTTTTTAATTAAATAAATCAAAATCTTTATTTAATTAATCTCTTATCAAATTCCTCTCATTATTTGATTTAAATAAATCCATAAATTTGAGTCAAATTTGTCACATCATCATAATCTCTCATTAAATCAATTAACCTTGATTAATTTAATCTCTTGTCATGTCCCATCCTCCAACATTTACCACTTGCACATGAAAATAGATTTAATTGATTTATTAAATCCCAATTTTCCTCAACAAGGCATTTTTTTGGAATATTCTCCAAGTTTGAATTCAAAAAATCCAAGTTGACTTGTACATCCAACAAGGCATTTGCTCCATCTTACATGTCCTTTTCCTTGAGCCAAGTGGCATTTAATGCATTTTCCCTTCCCTCTTGCAAGTCATTTCAACAAATTTGAAATTCAAAAATAGGCATTTATTGGCACAATCCTCAAAACTTGCACATCCTCCATCCACTCATGTGTTGACAAGTGGCATCTTGCCATTGGATGAATGTTAGTCCCACATTGCTCAAATTTGGGCATTCATCCTTCAATCTCTCTATAAATAGGAGGCTTCATTCCTCATTTGATCATCCACAGATTATGCAAAGTTACCATGCTCAAATATCTATCAAATTACATCCATCATTCTTGAATCTTAGCTAGGTTATGCAGGTTTTTAGCTTGGAGCATTCACCATCCTTCATCAAAGTGGATCAATTATCCTCAACACATCAAGCTTGCATCATAGGATTGGGAAAGGGCCAATTTTCACATCAAATTGGCACCAATTCCCCCATGGGATTATGAGTTTGCTAATTTAAATTAGGATTCAATCTCTTTTATTGTATTTCATTGTGTTTTTCATTATTTTTTTCCTAATTTGAGCTATGTTAATGTATTTCATGGGGAATCCTTGTTCTTGCTTGCAATTTCTAATCTAATTTGTTTGTTCTCATTGTTTTGTAGGTATTAGGATTGGGGTTCACACAGATGGAGATACCTTATTTATGTGAGGTGCATGTTTTCCAAGTTTTCACCAAGGTACTTTCCCAAAGCGCCACCAAAGTGGCTTTGATTAGAGGACAATTTTTTACTTTACTATTTTCAATCTTTTTTCTCATTTTTCTGGATTTTGATCATTTTTTGATTTTTTTTTGGTATTTTTCAAATTTATGCCCTTCAAGAATAGGCATAAAACTCTTTATGATGCAATCTATTGGCTTGTTCCTGTAAGTGTTTAGCTTCAAGTGTTGACATTTGATATGCTCTTGATCCATAACTTGTTGTGATGACAAAGGTGTTGGTAACACAAGGGAAGACAATTGAGAGGGGGGGTGAATCAGTTGTCACATAAATTTTACTTATTAAACTTATTCTTAGATCTAATAAATAAACATGAAACCATAAACCATCACCACATCAAAAACACACATAACACCAAGATTTTTATGTGGAAACACTATTAGGGGAAAAACCACGGTGGAGGTTAGTCCACAAGATTATGCCTTGTTAAAAGTGTTATAAATGGGGAATGCATATGCATTCAAGCACAGTGCCTAGAGCTCATTGCTCAAATATAAAAGGATTAATGCCCAAAGGTAGACTCACTGTCTTAAAATTACATTCAGATTACATCCAAAAGATTTTGAACTAAGAAAATAACATCTTCTAATGCTTGATTATATTTATGGTTAAGCACATAAACACTTTCATCTACTCACTTTTCACACTTTACTTCTACCTCCAAAAGATTAGAACATTATTCGCACACCATGCCTTCAAATGGTATAAACAATCGATCATATATATCCACAACTAAGGATAACATCAACTACATATCAACCCAAAAAAATATGAAATGTAAACAAAATGTCAGTCCAAATCAATAAACAATTTATCAATGCAAAGCAAACAATGTCGGCCAAAACATAGCAAGGACCCAAAACAACATGTCTCAAACATGAAACACCTTAAATAATTATGCCTCAAAGATCTGCAACAAGCTACAATCACCCTATCGGCCATGATCATGAAAAAAATGAACTCATAGAATAAAATCACCAATTACGAGTATGATCTAGAAACATCCACAAGCATCATCAATCACCACAGAAACATCCGCAACAACTCAACTTACTCGAATCACATTATCTTCTTTAAGGAATACTAACTAAAGCAACAAAAAAACTGTTAGAACATAGATACTTGCAAATCAATCAAATCTTCATGTGAACCTCTGAAACTTCATGTGGATAAACTAGATATACTTGTCAAAAAATCCATTAATCCATAGCCTCTTATCATCAATATATTGAGCTAGCCACCATACTGAACTTCAGTACATCACTGACAACCTGCAACTTATTTTATTACAATTTTCTCAATATTCTCAACATATATAGCCTTAAAGACATTAATGACAATAGTGTTGACATCAATGAAAACCACATATCAGCAATATCCAACAATCTCCCCATTTGGAATTGATGTAAACACATGATGTGAAAAAACACCATCAATGTTATTTTCTCTTAGCACTTTCTCCCCCTTAGATTTTGACTCTTTTCTCCTTAACTCTTTCATATTTTTTCACATGACTCTTCTCCCCCTTTGACATCAATGACAAATGTACACAATATATTTCTCCACACAAGCTTTGAACCACATTTATAAACATCTGACTACTCCCCTTGAGTAGGAGCCACAACAACATCAATCCAGATCACAAAATATGACTATGAAATGCACATACTTATGCAAGTCAATGCATCTTAATTCTGATTAGGAGGGGTAATCACCCCTAGCTTCCCTCTGAGATACTCAAAAGTATCCTTAGGAAAGGGCTTGGTAAAGGTATCTATAATCTATTCCTTAGTGGGAACATACTCCAATCTAACTTCCTTTTCACTCACCTTCTCTCTCAAAAAGTGAAACTTGATAGATATATGCTTGGTTTTTGAATGCAACACCAGATTCTTAGAAATGTTAATTTCACTTGAATTATCATAGAATATAGCAATAGGTTCACCATACACAACTTTGATATCTTTCAACATCTGCTTCATCCACAATACTTGAGTATAATTGTTAGTAGCAGCAATGTATTGTTCCTTTGCAGTAGATAAAGAAATGGTATTTTTCTTCTTACTTAACCATGAAATCAACTTCTTTCCCAATAAAAATGTACCATTACTAGTACTATTTTTGTCATTCACATCTCCTTCCCAATCAGCATTAGTAAAGGCACTTAAAGTAAGGTCATCTTCTTTAGGATATGATAGGCCAAAATCAACTGTCCCCTTCAAGTACCTAAAAATCCTCTTCACAGTTGTCACATGAGATTACTTAGGATCAACTTAAAATCTTGCAACAATGCATACGACATTCATGATATCAATTCTAGTTTGAGTTAAATAGATCAATCCACAAATCATGGATCTATATCTAGTTTGACTTATTTTAGGAGAATCATCATCTTGTGTCAACTTACATCTGGTCACCATAGGTGTACCAACTATCTTTGAATCTTCCATACCAAACTTATTTAACAATTCTTTCACGTAATTGGACTGAGATATAAAGATCCCTCTATATAGCTATGTAATTTGAAATTCCAAAAAGAATTTCATTTCTCCAATCATGGACATCTCAAACTCACTCTACATCTTATCAAAAAACTTCATGCACGAACTATCATCTCCTCCAAAAATGATATCATCAATAAAGAATTCAACAATCAAATCTTTATCATGACCAATCTTGAAATACAAATTACTATCAACAATACCTTTATTAAATCCAAGCTTCAACAAATACTTTTCCAATTTGGCATACCATGCTCTTGGGGCTTGCTTAAGTCCATACAATACTTTCTTCAACTGGAAAACCATATCTCCCTAATCAGTCAATTGAAATCCATTAGGTTGCTCAATATACACTTCTTCTTATAGTTCACCATTTAGAAATGCTGACTTGACATCCATCTGATAAACCTTGAAGTTTTTGTAAGCAGCATAAGCAAAAAATAGTCTCACAACTTCAATCCTAGCAACAGGAGCAAAATTTTCTTCAAATTCAATTCCTTCCATCTGAGAATATTCTTTACACACAAGTCTTGCTTTGTTTCTAACAACTTCACCTTGCTCATTCAGTTTGTTCCGAAAGACCCATTTAGTTCCAATTAAATTTTTTTACTTAGGTCTAGGAACAAGAATTCATGTATCATTCTTCTCAATTTGTAGTATTTCTTCTTTCATTGCTTCCACCCAATGTTCACCTTTGCATGCTTCATTGAAACTATTAGGCTCAGTCTTTGAGATCAAATGATATTCTTCTGCAATTCTTCTCCTAGTTTGAACACCTTTGTTCTTATCACCTATAATTTGATCTTCTAAATGATTTAGTCTTACATACCTTGGAGTCTTAGGGTGTTCTTGAACTTCAGGCTCTTGTGATCTCACTTCCACACATCTAATAGTTCCTTCCTCTTGATTTTTTTGATTCACCGAAATGATCTGATCTTGATTTGGAGTTTGAGCTTTCTTTCCTTTATTTGAACTATCATTTTGATCATCTGAATCATATCCATAGGTTTTGGATGGTCTAAATTTGTCTTTATCAACCTTGGCATTAGCACTTTCAATTACTTTCCTCAATCTCTTATTGTAGCACTGGTAGGCTTTACTTTTAGTATAATAACCAAGAAAGATTCCTTCATCACTTCTCGCATCAAACTTTCCTATATCTTCATCTCTTTTGGTATAACATTTACTCTCAAATTTTTTGAAGTATCTAATAGTAGGCTTATGACCAAACCATAGCTCATAAGGAGTCTTATCGATATCACCTTTGACATGTACCTAGTTGAGAGTGTAAATGATAGTACTCATAGATTCTCTCCAATAGATATGTGGAACATTTCCTTCTAGCATCATGGTCCTAGCAGCTTCTTGAATTGTCTTGTTCTTCCTTTCCACAACTCAATTTTGCTGAGGGTTCTATGGGGCAGATAATTGTCTCTTTATCCCATGCTCTTCACAAAAAGAATTAAACTCACCAGAAGTGAAATCACCACCTCTATCTAATCTTAGACATTTAATCTTTAGACCTGTCTCTGTCCCAACCATAGCCTTAAAAATATTGAATTTCTCTAGAGCTTCATATTTTTCCCTTAAGAAATTAACCCACATAAATCTATAGTAATCATCAATAAGTAACATGAAATACCTATCTCCTTGTAAATGTATGACTCTAGAAGAACCACACGAGTTATTATGCACAAGCACCACTACTTCATTTGAACAATGTGTTTTTCTCTAGAATGAAACTCTAGTTTGCTTCCCTAACTGACATTCCTTGCATATATAATTAGTAGGTTTTATCAACTTAGGAAGATCTCTCACTGCTTGAGTAGAACTTATCTTGATAATATTGTCAAAGTTTACATGACACAATCTCCTATGCCACAAGCAACTTTCATCAACTGGAGAAATTAGAAAACTTTTACTAGTAGCAATTAGGTGAAAGATATTACCTTTTTTTTTTTTACCATATGCAATCACATTTCCAGAACTCACCAATATTATACACTTCCCATCCTTGAATTGAAGATTATATCCCTTGCCAACCATATTTCTAACACTTAAGAGATTATGCTTCAAACCTTCCACATATAGAACATTATCAGTATTATGCTTACCATCAAGAGAAATGGATCCTCTACCACAGATTACACCAGCTTTGTCATCACCAAATCTTACAACACCACCATCATAATTTTCCATGCTCACAAATTTACCTTTATCACCTATCGTGTAATGAGAGCATCCATTTCCAATCACCCATTCATCTTTTTCTTCAACTCTGGTAGCTAGAGCTTTCTCCACATTTATGCAACTAGAAAATTCAGTAGGTACTGGATCATTTTATTTGATAGCAATAAATACCCATTCATCCTCACTTAAATTTCATTTATCAAATTCATCATCTATCACACCTTCATCAACAACATAATAACACTTTCTTTGGAATATAGGCTTGTTAGGTCTTGGCTTAGGAACTCTTTCCAGAAACCTTGAGGAAAAATGACCTATCTTATTGCAAGAAAAACATTTAAGAGGAAATTTCCCTTTATACTTACCTTCTCCTCTGGCTACCCTATTGATAATAAGTTCTTGAAGCTCATCTAATTATCTCTCTTCTTCTTCAATCTCTCTCATTTCTTGCTCATACTTGGACATTTTTCTAGAGGAACTTTCTCCCAGATCATATCTTTTCTTATCTTTTTGGGAGATAGTAGCTTTGAATGCAGATTATGTCTTAGGAAGAGATTCACCAAACTCACTTAACTCAAAAGCAACAAGCTTACCAATCAACACGTCTCTAGTTAAATTTTTCACAGTCTGGATCTCCTCAATAGCAGTAGCTTTGTGTTTGTATGTAGAAGGAAAGGATTTGAGAACTTTAGAAACAATCTTTGATTCTTCCAATGTTTCACCAACACATCTAATACTATACTACACACAAGTTCATTCACTCTCTACATAAAAGAAGTGATGTTCTCATCTTCACCCATTCTCAATGTTTCATATTTTCCTTTTAGGATTTGTAGCTTAGCAATCTTCACATGGGTATCACCTTCATACAAAGTTTCCAACTTTTTCTAGATCTCATAAGTAGTCTTCAGCTCCATTACATTTTTTATCTCAGAATCAGTCAGAGCACTCAACAATGCTTCCTTAGTCTTGATATTGTACTCGGCTTCCTTAATCTCACCTGTAGTAGGACCATTTTGTGGGATAATATATCTATTATTTTTAATTGTCCAGTAAGGCTCACCAATGCATCTTAGATGACACTCCATTCAACTCTTCCATAAAGAATAATTAGTTCCATCAAAATCTCGAACTATCCTTCTTATATGTTGCAATCTTGGATCACCTCAAGTTGTCAAGCTTCTCTAGAGGAACTTGCTTTGATACCAATTGTTGGAAATACAAGGGTAGACAACTAAGAGGTGGGGTAAATCAATTGTCACATAAATTATAGTTATTAAAATTATTCTCAGATCTGATAAATAAACATGAAAGCATAAACCATCACCAAATCAAAAACACACATAACACCAAGATTTTTACATGGAAACCCTATTAGGGTAAAAACCACGGTGGAGGTTAGTCCATAAGATTATACCCTATTAAAATTATTATAAATGGGGAATGCACATGCATTCAGGCACACTGGCTAGAGATCACTACTCAAATACAAAATGCTTACTACCCAAAGGAAGACTCACTATCTTATAGTCACATTCGGATTATATCTAGAATATTTTTAACTGAGAAAATAACATCTTCTAATGCCTGATTATAGTTCCAGTTAAGCACATAAAAAATTTCATCTGCTCACTCTTCTTCACACTTTACTTTTTCCTCTTAAATATTAGAACATTATTCACACACCATACCTTCAAATGGTATAAACAATCAATTATATATATTCACAACTAAGGATAACATCAACTACATGTCGTCCCAACAAAATATGAAATGTAAACAAATTGTCGACCCAAATCAATAAACAATTTATCAATGTGGACCCAAAACAACATGTATCAAACATGAAACACCTTAACAAATTATGCCTCAAAGATTTACAACATGCTACAATCACCCTATTAGCCATGATCATGAAAAACATAAACTCATAGAATAAAATCACCAATCACGAGCACAACGATCAATGCAGACTAGCAACACAAATAAAAGATGATCTAGAAACATCCACAAGCATCATGAGTCACCACAAAAACATCCACAACAACTCAACTTACTAGAATCACATTATCTTCTTTTAGGACCACCAACTAAAGCACCAGAACAACTGTCAAAACATAGATACTCGTAACTCAATCAAATCTTCATGTGAACCTCTAAAACTTCATGTGGATAAAATATATATACTTTTCAACAAACCATTTAATCTGTGGCCTCTTATCTTCAATATATTGAGCTAGCCACCATATTGAACTTCACTACATCACCGACAACCTACAACTTATTTTATTACAATTTTTTCAATATCATCAACATATACAGCCTTAAATACATTAATGCCAATAGTGTGTGCATAAATGAAAACCACATATCAGCAATATCCAACAAAAGGGACCCAACTAGTTAGGCTCAAAATTTCCTTTATTTTCCTAATTTGGGAGATTCTTCTAATTCTACTTTAGGACAAGACCCCCTTCCTCGAAAGACAAATATTTGATCTTATAGCTTTGTTTCAGTCAGTTTTGATATACTTGCAAGTGGTTAAGAGCATCAAGATGATGCTCATCCATGAATTCTAGCTCATTTAGCCAATATATTCTATATTCTTGATCAGTGATTGGGTTTTGTAGTGACAATCATAGTTATGGAAGCTTAACCTTAATAGGTAAAATGGCTTCTAATCCATAGGGAAAGGGGAAAGGGGTTACACTTGTTGGCATGAGAATACTAGTTTGATAGGCCCAAAGAGTGGGATTCCAATCACAGCTAGCTTCATTGACTGACTTCTTTAGGATTTTAAGGATGGTCTTGTTTGTAGCCTCAACTTGACCATTTCCCTAGGGGTAATACGGGGTAGAGAATTGGTGTTGGATGTTGAATCTTTGGCATAGATATTTTACATCTTGATTCTTGAAGGGTGTTTTGTTGTCTAAGATAAGGGTTTGTGGAACACCATAATGGCGAATTCAATAATTTGGGATAAACTTAGAAATTTGATTTCCCATTATGTAGGTCATAGGAATGGCTTCAACCCATTTGGTAAAGTACTCAGTGGCTATTATGATAAACTTGTGGCCACTAGACAAGGTTGGGGTAATATTTCCTATGAGTTCAAGCCCCCATTGTGAGAAAGGCTAAGGTATGATCATTGGTTGTAACTCTTAAGTTGGAGCATGAATCAGGTCTCCATGCTTTCACACTAGACACACTTCTATACATACTAATGAGCTTCTTTTTCCATGGTTGGCTAGTAGTACCCCATCCTCAATAGTTTCCTAGCTAAATTCATACCAATGGAATGGGAACCACATATACCATCATGTACTTCTGTTAAAGTGTCTAAGGCTTCCTCTTGTTAAATAAATCATAGTAATGTCCCTTCAATGCTTTGATGATAAAGGGTATCACCTAGGATCATGAATCAGGATTCCTTTTTAACAAAGGTCTTTTTAAGGTTTGAGGTGATATCGGATGGGAGAGTTCCATTGCTTAGGTAGGTAAATATTTTATGATAACACGTGGATCCACGACCAAAAATGACACACACAAATTCAAATTCTGGGATTTTTAAAGTTGGTATGAGAATTTGTTCCACCAAGAATTTCCATTGTAGCACATTGTTTAGCATGTCTAACAGTGATCTGATTATTGCCATAACATTCATTGCTCTATTGTTCATTCAAGAATCTGCTCAAAAGTTATATCTATTAAAAGGTCCTTTAGAATCTCTACCATCTTGTAAGGAGTAAGCTTTTTGTCCTTAGTTTGGTATTCATCATTGACTTGGTTGATAACCAACAATGAGTCTCCATAGATTTCTATTTCTTGTATCTTCCATTGAATTGTTATCCTTAGACCTGTGATTAGGGATTCATACTCAACAATATTGTTAGTACATGGAAATGATATCCTATATGAATTTTGGATGCAATCACCATGAGGGGTGATGAAAATAATACCCGCTCATTATCCATTTTGGGTGAAAAATCCATCAAACTACTTCCATGAAAGGTGGTTTTCTCATTAACCAAATTAGTAGTTTGCAAGATTTCATGGATGCTAGTCGGTGCCTTGGGATCTTCTTTCATTTTGGGTATCATTTCTCTTAAAGCACCTACCCTAGTACTCAAATTACTCCATTCATTCTTGAAGGCTTCTTGTACCTGTAGATACTTTGTGTTTTCTTCATGAATATTCTTATAGGTATCCCAAACATCATTAACCTTGTTGACCAACCTGGTCACCCTATGCTTCAATACATCCTCAAAGATCTCATTTTCCACCTTAATAGTTTCAATTTTAGCCTTCTTGAAATTTTCCCTTTTAGTTCTCAGTTGATCATTCAAATCTTTAATTTTCAAGGCCAATGTTTCCCTATCCCATGTAGACAATTCTAAGGAAGAAGAAGATGGCAGGGATAGCATCCTTACTAATTTACTAGCCTGAATAATAGCCTTCATCTTGTTTATCTCATCCAAGGCCTTATTGTATTCCTTCACTAGAGGATCATACTTTTTCTAAGAAATCTATGAAGTGTCCACACTGAGCATTCTAGCATGACCAGTTAACTTAGCTGCTTCAACAAGAGTTATATATGTGGCTCTTTTGACCACCAAGGAACCTATAACCTCTTCATCAGGTCTAGCAACCTCATGCTTTCTAGTATTAGGTGTCATAGACCAAATTTCAAGAGTGTACAACTTTGGACTATATCCGGATCCAAACACCTTCTTTGCACAACACACCCCACTGGAGGTGAGGACCCTCTTTTCTCTTTTGCATCTCTGCATCTTGGCTTGGTAAAATTTTTGGTTTTGCTCTTCTTGGGGGTTATTGGGAATTAAGTCTAGAATAGGTTTGATGGAGGAAATATTTTGAGGCTCTAGGGGAAATTCACCTATCTTGGAATTTGAAAATGGGGATTTTGAAGTGAATTTTCAACATCATATGTAAAAAAAAATTGTACCCTTGGATAGAGGACAAAAAATAGGTAGGGTTGCTTTTTGAAGTTTTTGAAAATTCCTTCTAGAAAAAATGTTATGGAGTTTAGGGAATTTTGACCCTACCCGGAAATGAGGGATTTTCGTCCTTGATGGAAATCCCCTAATTTTTTATTTCATTGAAGGGGTGGAAATCCCGAAATTGTCCAAAAATGGAAATTTTCAGCATCATATGTAAATCATTTTTGCACCCATGGATAGAGGATGAAAAATTAGGTAGGGTTGCATTTTGAAGTTTTTGAAAATTCTTTCTAGAACAAAAGTTATGAGGTTTAGGGGATTTTGACCCTGCCCGAAAATGGGGGATTTTCGTCCCTGGTGGAAATCCCCTAATTTTGGGTATTTCTGTCCCTCATGGAAATCCCCTAATTTTTGGGATTTCCATCCCTATGTGGAAATCCCAGATTTTTGTCAACCTCTTGAATTTCCTAAGGTTATTATTGCACTTCGGGGATTTCATGGAGCCCGCGGAATTCCCTCACCCTTGGAAATTCCTAAAATTTATGTCACCCTATTGTTTTCCCTAAAATGCATGTAATTGAGAAGGTTGTGTTATTTCCACCTAGCCATTGAAATCCCAAAATTGAAGATTTTCCCGAAATTGATTTTTTTTCCCAAAATGGAAAATTTTCCCGAAATGCAATTTTTTCCAAAAATGAAAAATTTCTGAAAATGGAAAGTTTCCATAAAAAATGTAATTTTTTTTTTTTTAAAAGCCAAAATTTTATTTAAGTTTAATTTGGATTCGATTTTTAACATGTGAGCTACTAATGATGATATTTGTTTTTCGGGATTAAATAAATCAAAAGGGGGACTTGCATATGGATTCATGCCAAAAGGGAAATATGGAAGAGTTCAATTCAAATATTAAAAGTGGGGCCTGCATAAGAATTTATGCCGAAACTGTTTACAACTTGAAGGAGTTTTTGGAAGACATGTGAAGTTGATTTCATCATTTGATCAGTATTTTCATTAATGACAAACTGGCATAATATTGTTTTCTCATTGTTCCATGATGTAACTGCTTTTATGCAATTGAATGATGATGTACCATGAGCTCCCAAATTAAATGTAACTATTGGATGCTTCTAGAAGTGTAATTTATGCCATTGGATTGATTTAATCGTGGCCTTTGATTCAAAATGTAATTTTCTATAAAAGGCCAGTGCCTTCTTATTTGTAAGAGGTTAGACTAGGTTAGATTTTAGAAGATGTAAAAGCAAGAATTGGCTAAGTTAGGAGTTAGATTCTACAAGATAGTAGTTGTAGGAGAGGAGAGTGACTGGAAATTGTTATGTAATGTTGGAGAAGTTAATGCAATTGGATTTTTGATTTAGCAAGCTTTGTGTTACACTTTGATAGTTCATGGTTTCTTGCTCTTGATTCTCAAATGTTAAATGTTAGATTTCAGTTCTTTTGTAATGATGGTGAAATGTTAATGATGTTGATCGATCTCTAGTCCATACTTTTAGCAATTTGCTAATTGTAAGTTGTTGTGCAAAGTTAGTTTGGGCCTTATTTTGTGCTAAGTTCAACTGTGAATGCTTGTTTACATTGCGCCAGTTATTGGGTATGTGGATGAATATTCATAGTTTGAAAATATTCATTTTCCTTAGAAGATTGCACCATTTCTGCATAGTTGTGGGCTTGTCCTTAATCAAGGAGAGATTGGTTTTAATGGAGATCTATCCATTTGCAGCTTTCATCATTGTTGTGATTGATCTTAAGAGTTAGTTTAGAATAGAATCTCTCTCAACCCTTTTTCTTTTGTTGTTTCTTTATATCTGGGTTAGTTTTAGGATTGAAGGAATCACCATATTATTACATATGATGAAAATACACTTCCAACATTGTTCATTTGTAAGGCCCCTTGTGATTACAAACATTTTCACATTTATCACTGAGTTGTTTTTTCATTGTCAAGACCTGACACTAGAGACCTTATCTCTTGAGGCTTGCTGATAGAGATCTACCTTTCAAGAGAGATAAGATACTTGTATCTTGTTTGAGTTGTTGTTATGTAGAAAAAACCATCAACACTACTCTTCAGATATTGAAGCCTGAGGGTATATTCTTACTACATCATATGCTATAGGTAAGGTGATAGTGCATCCTGGTAAGAACATGATTCCACTATCTATGACAATTTTCCTATCCTTAGTGGGAGTAATAGTTGCAATTTTAGCCTTGATTTTTTCTTCTTCTGCTTTCTCAGCTTTTTTCTACTAAGAAGGTTCAACACTAGCCTGAGCTAGTTCAAGCCTTTCCTTTATCTCTTTACTCCTTTGTTGAACCATAAATTCCTAAAATTCCTTGGATTTCGAAAACTTATCATTTGCAAGGAACTCACCACACTCCTTGATCCTAGGATCATCATCACTTTCCTTTTCATATTTCCATTTGACAATTCTATCAGGGGGAACTTTTGAACTAAGGATTTCTTCCATATTAGGGGGAGGGAATTTATTCTACACCTCCTCATCTCCTAGGACATGTTCTGCCATTTGTTCCTCTCTAACATGTTGAACATCTATAGGTTGCTCTGGGATATCCATAGCCTATGGTTGTTGTTCTAGGAGAGCCTATGCTTTATTAGTAGCCTCTTTCAACTTCACCTTAAAATCTCCATTTTGATAATCCCTTAGCTTTGTCAAATCTCTTTCAAAAGGGTCTACAGTTACATCATAGGTACTCACATGAAAGGCATTCATTTTCATGATACTCTCTTTAATGTCCAATATGGATGTCCACTCCTTCTTTCTAGATATGACAACCTCATCACTTGTCAAGTTTCTCAATACATCATCCTTGTACAAGAATTGATGATGTATCACTGATAAGTTTTTATCACTTCTCTTTCCATACACAAAATTTTTTGGGTCAAAAATACTAACCTCATCAATAGGCAATCTAAGAATATTAACCATGATCACAAAATTTTCACACCCCTCAGGACCAGTAACTTTAAAATAAGTGAAAGTGCATTGGGGATTCACCACAATACCCTTCCTAGGCTTCCTGAACATTTCATAGTCCATAACATCAATCTGCCACATGAGTTCCATAAAGGCCAATATTTTGGAGACATATAGGGGAAAACAATGTGGTGCCACCTTAGCCCCATAGGCTTTGATCAAAGTATATTTTGAATGGAGAAACTAATCTTCCCAATTATGTGTTGCATTTGATCCCAATATATCTTTTTGGCACATGATACTTCTGATTGTTGGAGAAAGCTTGTGAATAGGTGCTACACTCAACACTTCTAGGATACAAAACCTTATAATATTAGCAAACATGAAATAATTGGAATTTGGGTAGTCTTGATCCCAAATGTGTGTCCATATTTGTAGTGGAAAAACATTATTTTGATTGTCCATCAATCTCAATTTCAACTTCCTTTTCCAGTCATAATCACCCGCAAATAGAAGCATATGCATCAACAAAGAATAATGAGGGAAATGTAAAGGGAGAACCTCCTTCAAATTGAAGAAATCCTCATGCATTTTTTTAGCAACATAGGTGGCATAATCAAAACCAATATTCTTATTATGAACCTGTATATTGGCCACCATTTCCTATAAGTCAAGGGCTATCCTCACCTCAAAATTTTGAGCCAACACTTGATTTAGGTAGTAGTAAGTGTTCTTGAAATAATCCACAAACACCTCATATTCAAAAGGCTTAGCATACTTAGGGAGAAATCTCTCCTTGCTCTTTCTATGCCAAACAAGTAGTCTATTTATATATGTAAATATGTTACACTCATATTCAACATATAGCTCTATACACTTAATTTTCACAGTATAATTGGGATTTAACCCAAATATCTCCATACTCATGTCCTTTGTCACTTCAAGGATCACATCACTATTTTCAGTCCTAATTTTTTGGTCATTGGGATGATAGTGCCTAACCAATTCCATCATCAAGTCCACCTCAACAAATACATTTGGCACCACCAGATTTCCAAGGTTTAGCCTCCATAAGTAATATGCAGGCTTACTAGAATAATTCATGTTAAAAGCATACCAGAATAGTTGTCACCTGCTTTGAGGTTGGGCCAAATCACCAATTTCATCAACACCATCAATTAACTTGGTGGTAATGGCAACTTGACCCATAGGTCTCTTTCGAATTTGTGACCCTCCTTCCTTTAAATCTCCAAAGGCCTCCTGCATAAACCTTTCTTTTTCCTTCTTCTCATTGTTGAACCTAATAGATTTTGTAGGAGTACTTGGTGTAGGGCTAGATACTGCAAGTAGTTCCAACTTTACCACAGATGAAATATCTTGAGTTTTAAGCCTTTTAACCCTTTTTTGTTTTTGTTTCCTTTTTGGTTTAATACTGGATTCACTAGGCTCTAGTTCACTCATATTTTCAATGTAGTAGAACTAGGGTTTACAATTTTTTTTGTAATAAAAAAGACCTACCTAGGTACAAGAACTCAAAGGACCACTTATAGAACAAAATATTTCCCAACTTGACCCAATATTTATCACCAAATTGAGGATATTACAAATGGACAAGAAAATTATCTCCCCAATTCCTTATCACCTTTCTAAAAATAGTGCAATTTATTATTTCAACTAGGAGGACATATACAGTTTTCTTACCTAGTTGAACGATCGACACACTTGCTACTGTAATAATTCACTAGAGCCTCCTGCACAATTTCTTCAGCTTTTGGTATTCCTCTCTTCTTTCAAGCAACTCCTAATATTTGAAAAAACTAGGTATCTACCTTCTTTATGTCCAAGAGATGGGCATGCTATCATTAATGTTTGATAGTAAGTTCACGCGAGTGAACTGACATCTAGCCATTCATGTTCAAACCCTAGCCGTTGATCACTCTGTTTTAAAACCATATCAATGGTTCTCAATTTTCCTCGCTAATTTCTTCTTTTCTTTATACGATGTCCTTAGGATATTTCCATGTTTCATTTTCTTTCAATAGTCATCATTTATCTTTGACACATTTTATCCTTTACTAGTTCTATCAGCGATGCAAGCATCCACATGATGAAATCTTAGCCCTTGGATCTATGGCCCATCCTCAATCACGTTCACCTTCCCATCATGCATTTCTGATTCAGACTTCAAACTTTGGATCGCATCAACAATAGAGATAAGGTGAAGAGGCCAAATTAAGACACATGCACCTGCATGAGAATCAATGATACAAAAGACATCACACATAAGATCTATTCAAATTAGTGAAAGAATCTTGAAAAGATAACTCCATCACTTATCGCTATTTTGAAACTTAAACTTTGGAATGGATGCACGATGAGCAATAAAAGAAAATAAAAAAGTACTAGTCCATCACTTATCACCAATTCTCCTCATACAGTTTGCAAGCAATTAGTGATGAGATATCCCCATGATTACATTGAACACTTGCATCACGTATCACTAATATAAAACTTAACATTCAAAACCCATCCTCGATACACAAAGCACATTAGATACCTCATATCGCTCATTGTTATTTAAAAATTTATCATTACATAACCATCCATGATGAGCGATGAAGGAAAAACAAAAGGCTTGGAGGTTATCTCTAATTACTAATTAAATATTCAAGGTTCAAGAACCATTAGCAATAGGAAAATCTTCAACAATACAAGGAGAAGAAAGAACATTGCTTATCACTATTTCATATTAAGAGCTCTCAAAGCTATCCACGATGAGTGAAACCAAAGAAATACCACTCATATCTTATCATTGATTTAAAACATACACTCCAGAAGCAATCTGTGATGAGTGATAAAGAGAGGTGGCTGACGAGACTTAAGTAAAAAATTTTAAGCATGTTCCCACAAGTTGTTATAATGAAGGGGACTATTCTAGGATGACATAATAAAAGGTCTCAAAAGTTCCTAGGTCGTAAAAAATCAAAGGATGTAAAGGCCAAAAGGCCCTTAATTCAAGCTTATATATAAAAATGAAACTCAAACTTAGGCATGACATACAAGTTACTCACGACTGTTAATGACATAAGATGTTTTACAATGACTAGAAATGGGAAACAAGAGTTCAACAATGAAATAAAACATTGCAAGCATTTAGAGCTAAGGGTTTCTTAAGGAAGGATTCCAAGCTAACACAAAAAACCTTCAACAATGATGACAAGCAAAACCCTAAGATTTCAGATACAAACCCAATATTCAAAATATGACAAGATTTTGAGATGGAACATAAATGTTTTTGCAGGTTCCATCAGTGGCTTTGACTGGGGACACATGCCTCTTGTGGGCATGGCGAGATCCTAAAATCTCAGGTTGAAGCAAACCAACCAAACACATCAAAGCAAAAACTAGGGGACTAATCAGACTAGGTAGTAGGGCCAAAACAAACACAACCAAGGAAAACACACCTATATACACAATGTACAAAACCTACAACGTACATGGAAATACAACATAATTAGGAGAAGTATGGCTTTAAGAACTATCCATGTACTAGAAGTTCAAAAAATTCACCTATCAGGCTTTGGAGGAATTATCTGAAATTAGAAAGTTACAAAACTATTGCACTTAACTCCTAATTACAATTTTTTCCCAATCACCACAAAATTGTGTGTTTTTGAATCTTAACCATTGAGGGATTAAATTAGGTACACTTAATACTTTATCCAAAAAAAAAAGATTAATGAACATAAACTGAAAACTCAAAGAATTAAAATACTAAAGAAAATTAGGAGATAGAAGAGAAAAAGAGAGATTGGGCTTGATAAGAGAGTTCATCCAATTAGGACTACATCTCCAGGTCCACTTCTCAACATTTGATTGCTTTATTAAGATTGCCAAGCACCTGGAAATGCCTTCTTACAATTCTCCAAGCTTACTATAGTCTCCTCACAATCTCACTCTCAATTTTTTTACAATTCTTGGTGTAATATCACCTTGTAAATTTCTCCTCAAAATATTCCTCAAAAGAGCATAAAATTTTCTATCAAAACATCCAAATTAAAAACTCACACTTCTACCCCCCTTTTATACATAATTTTGCATATGGGGTTTAAAACCATCATAATAAATAAAATAACTCCCCTCAAACAAATTAACCCCTTTTAAATATTTCGTTCAACCCCTTTTGGCCTTTAATTAGGCTTCATAAAAAATTAAGGGGTTAAAATAACCATAAAAGGTTATTTTGTTAATAAATCAGGCTAGAATATACTTTAAATATGACATAGCCTATTAAAAAACAATAACTTCCCCATAAAAAAAATTATAATTTGCTTAAGCCCTTAACACCTATTCATGGGCTCATTTGGTTTTTCTTATGAGTTAATCTTTTTTATTTTTAGGAGATTTCAATCCCACCAAATCCGGTTGGGATCCCACAAAATCTGATCCCACCAAATGGATTTTGTGGAATAAACTTCCACCACTTTATTTTTTTCAAAAATGAAGCATGGTGTACATGAATTTTTTAAGATTTTTTCCACATCACCTGCAATTTCCATGTCACCATCTAGTCAACTACCACGTCACATGTTGACATCATCATTTTGACTAAAACTTTGACTCAGTGTAACTTTGGCATACGGTCTCCATTTTTGACGAAACAAACACCATTGGAAAGGTCTTGACAAGCTCTTTGTGATTATGCTTATTTTGACCACTTTTGTGACAATCAATTTTTTTCCCTTTTTTTTCTCTCTGGCCCCCTGGTTTGCCAGCTTGACCAATATTTGACCAAGCATAACTCTTGCCTATGACCTCCTTTTGATGCAATTCTAGTTGCATCAAGATTGTGTTGACAAGCTCTACACAATGATGCTAGTTCTGAGAGATTTTGAGACTGTGAGATTTTTTTGGGGTTTCCTAGATCCACTTGGATCAAGGAAATAAGAATCCTCCCTAGGTGTGCTGGCTATCAGATAAGGGCCTACCCATAATGATTCAAACTTCCCATGTTTACCCTTGTCTTGAGCCCTTGCATTCTAGGATAACAACATACTTTTTACCTCAAAATTTTGGAAAATCTATCTTATCATGTAGATGCATAACTTGCAACTGCATCTTCATATTCTTAGCATGAGCTTCTCTTCTAGTCTCATCCAATTGTGCTAGATTATTAATTATGTGTTGCATATCATCACATATCTCCTCATCATACTCTTGCATGAACTTATACATCTTCAGTAGGTTATTCTATGGCATTCTAGCATCTAGACCATATACCAAGCCAAACGGTGAATAACCAGTAGCCTTTTTCACAATCACTCTATTTTTCCATAGTGCCAACTTCAGCTTTGAGTCCCAAGATTTCTTGTTCTTCTCCATCAACCTTTTGATGATTTTCATTAATCTCTTATTGCTAGAATCATCCTAACCATTTCCATCAGAATGGTAAGGTGAAGAATACGAAATTTGTATACCATGTTTATCACAAAATTCTTTAAATTCCTCATATCTAAAACACATAGCATTATCTCAAATGATCTTTTTTGGGACTCCAAACCTAATGAGAATATTATTCAATAGGAAATCCTCCACCACTTTGCTTGTTGCCTTTCATGTGGGTATTTCATCTACCCATTTTGTGAAATAATCAGTGGCAACAAGGATCCATGAGTTCCCTCCACTAGAATTTTTTGGTATCTCTCCAATGAAATCAATTCCCCATTGTTAGAAAGGGGCTTGAATAGTTATAGGCCTATGTGGTAGACTTCTTGAGAACTTCAGTTTTCCTGCAAAGCTTTGAAAAGCATCACAAGTCTTAAAAAACTTGTGAGCATCCTTAAAAACAATAAGCCACCAAAATCTTGCTCTTAAAATCTTGTGTGCAGTGGTCTTTGCCATGTAATGAACACCACATACTTCATTATTCATATCCTGTAAGAGTGCTAGTGCATGATTTCCATCTACACATTTAATTAGTATACCATCCAGGTTTCTCCACCACAACTCATTTTCAATAATCACACACTTGATGGGATACAATTTCAATGTCCTCCTATCATTGTTAGCCATGTTTACAGGACACTACAAATTTTACAAATAATGAACAATTGTTTAATACCAGCCACATGTTTGCATATAATAGATAGGTGCAACATCAATCACTTCTTCCTGATTAATTTGGTTAGCCTCCAAATTAACTTTTTCCATCAATTTAGCTAGGCCTCACCCTTTTACAAATTTGGTGATATGAACATCAATGTTAAATTCTTGGATCCTATTGATCCATCTACACCTTCTGCTTGTAGTCTCCTACTGAGTGAAAATATCTTTCACAGTAGCACTTGGTACAAAATCTATGACAATAGGTCCCTATAGGTAAGTCTCAAAATTCTTCACAGCCTTAACCTGAGCATATGCTTTCTTTTCCATCATGTCATATTTGAGCTCTATAGCCTGTAAATACTTGCTAAAGAATGCAATGGGTTGTTCAAAGCCCTCTTCATTTTTTTGTAATAGAACAATAATAATGGTATGAAAGGAAGAAAAAGAGAATATGTGCATTGGCTTAGAGAAATCAAGATACTTTAAAACTGGAGCTTCCTTAATGGCCTATTTAATATTCTTAAAATCCTGACTCAACTCTTCACTCCAAGTCACCTTTTCTCCCTTCCTCAACATCTTGGAGATAGGTCTTGTGATTTCTGCAAAGTTGATCACAAAGCTCCTCAAGAAATTTAATTATCCAAAAAATGACTGAATACTTTTGACATTTTTTGGCTAAGGGATTTTATCTATGGCTGCCACCCTTTCAAGGTCAATCCTTACTCCTTTAGACATAATGTGCTCTAGTAGTTTACCTTTAGTGACCCCAAAGGAACATTTTTTTGGATTTAGTGAAATCCCATATTCTAAAGCTCTGACAAAAACCTTTTCTAATTGCATACAATGATCTTCCTTCTTCTTGGAATAGGTTGTTAGGTCAACTTGGTATATGGCCATAAATACAAAAATAAAATTAGAAAAGGATACATCCATAGCCCTTTGGAAAGTGGCACCCACATTTGTTAAACTAAACGACATCCTTACATAGGCATAGGTGCCATATGGAGTAGTGAATACAGTCTAATACTGCTTAGAATCCTTTACCTTTACTTGGTTATAACATGAGAAACCATCCATCATTGACAACAACTCACAGCTAGTCACCTTTTGTAACATGGCCTCCATGTTTGGCAATGGGTAATTTTCCTTTGATGAGGATATATTTAGATTCCCAAAATCAATGCACAACCTTATATCACTGTTCATTTTTCTTATTGGCACCAGATTGGATACCCATGAAGAGTGTCTAATGGGTTTTATAATGCCAACATCTCTCAACTTTACCAACCCCTCTTGCATCTTGGGAGCTATAATAGGATTAATTGGTCTTTGCTTCTGCCTAAAAGGTTTAGCATTCTCCTTCAAAGGAATCTCATGTTGAAACAATTCCTCTCTATAAGCTTTCAGGTCATCATATGCCCAAGGGAAGACATGTCTATATTTTCTAAGCAAGGAAATCAACATTTCCTTCACTTTTGGCTTCATTTTTTTTCCTACATACACTTTCTTAGGGGAATTTTGAGTCCCCAAATTTACTTCCTCTAGATCCTTTGGGTGAGCAACAATTGTCTTAATCTTTCTTTTATCTTGACTATGAAAGACCCTTTCAAGTACTACAAGGCCTTTGGGGATTTTATTTGTCTTTAACTGGATAACCTCCTTTCCAAATATCATGTCCTTTCCATTAAAATTTTCAACAAATCCACCAAAGTCAATCTCCTAACCTTCATATTCATTAGCACAATTCAAAATTTTGAGAATATCCTCATCATCATCAAAAAATTTCTAGTTGTGCACATGTCAGGAATGGAAGGCTTTGTCTATAGCTCAACCTTAGAAATACCTATAAAATTTAAATAATTTTGTCTCAATGAAATTTTTTCAAGTAAGTTAGCTACTCTATTATGCCCTTTCTCCATCCAATCAATTCCAAAAGCATCAAATTTCTCAATGGAATCCCAAATAGCATTTCTATATTACTTCATTTTGTTGTTCTTGCAAGCATATTTGGCTCTTACTTAGGATATCACAAGCTCAGAATCACCAATCACCATTAAATTTTTTATTTTGTGCTTCTCATCCAATCTCAATCCTAATAATAATGCTTCATATTCTACCACATTATTCATGCAGAAAAAATACAATGTAAATGAGAATTTATAAGTATTGCCACTAGGTGATACCAATAATATCCCCGCACTAGACCCCTCTTTGGAACTTGCACCATCAAAGTACATTTTCCAAAGTCCATTCTTGTCAGACAATCTTAAAACTTCATTTTCTATTGGCACAGGGAATCTATCAATTTCTCTTGGTACTTCTTCCATCTTGAAATCACTAAGGTTAGTTTCTACAAAATGAATTACATCATCCTTAGGAATGTGTTCCAACATATGTGGTACCCTTGGTTCTCTCATCACTTGAACATTCTTACCACCAATGGGAAATGTGGCATAAGACATGTCACATTGCATACTACCTCCCATAGATGCACTCCATTTCTAAGATAGAAACATTACATAATTAGGTGGGATATCCACTACCACCACACTCATCTTAAAATCTTTGTCTAGGTAGGCTTATAATCTATATGATAGTTCAACTATCACACCAATAACATGGACTTCTCTTGAATCCATAGCATAGAACTTACCATGATTGCTATCAACTTTCAATCCTAGTGCCTACATAATTTTAGCTGGCATGATATTATTTGATGCTCACGAGTCAATAATACAATTTTTTGTAAAATTTTCCCCAACAATCAAAGTGAGAAAAATTGATTCTATCTTCTCAAGACAAGTAGTTATTGAATTTCCTAAGAAGATATGGGGAATCTCAGTGATAACTCCCTCAACTTCCTTGTCTTTCTTATCCTTTTCACTCAGTTTGGGTGGAATGGGCACCACTAAATCATTATTGGCCATAGCAACACCATTGATAAGGGCTACTGACTTTTTCTTATGTACATTTATTCTCATCATTTCAAGAAAAGGCACAGATACTTTTACTTGGCTAAGTAATTAAAACATATCAACAGGAGTATACTTGGGTAATTTAATTAGAAGCATACCATGTTCATTGTTTCTCTCCTTTTATTGATTTTTAGTTACCTTATCCCTATGCTTGGCATCCCTCCTTGTGACTTCAAGATTTTGCTTCTATATCTTTATCTTCCTAGTAGGAGATTTAGATTCTTGAGTAGGTTTTTGTTTATCTACTCTCTTAGCCCAAATTTTATCTCCCTTTCCTTCTTTAGCTTTGAATGCTTCTATTTTTCCATTAGGCTTATGCTCTTTGTTTCTGGCATTCTGCTCCTTGATGAAAAGACCAACAGGACTACCTTGTTCACCACCAACTATTCTATTCCTCAGATGATAGGAATTTTTGGCTTGAGCGACCAAGACTGTAGTATATTTCACAATATCCTCATCTAAGGGCCTTCTTAGTGACATACCATCTTCCATCACTCCCAAATTATACACTTCAGTATCACTATCAACATCCTCATCAGAGAGGACTTGCTAATGATATGCACTAGCAATTTTCCTTTGATTATCTACATTCACTTCATAGGAGTCCATATTAGAAAAGCACTCATTGTTAGCAACATGAAAATAACCCATAACCATAAGTACATCAACATCCCCCTCATTTTTCTAATCATAGTCTTCATTCATATCTTCTTCTACTTCCACCATCTATGTAACTGCACATTGCTGAGGAGAATGTGGCATTTGGAAAACCATGCACCAAGGGGTATCTTCAGCAAAATTTCCTGAATTCTTCTATAGAGGATTCAAAGGGACTTTATTTTGAGTATTTATCTAATTATTAGGAATAGGATGTTGGATGTTGTGGTTGTGTCGCCAATATGTGGTTTTCATTGATGTCAACACTATTAACATTGATGTATTGTAGGTTGTATATGTCGAGGCTATTAAGAAAATTGTTAAAGAAAGAGTTGCAAGTTCATAGTGGAACAATGAAGGTCATGAAAGTGTCTTTCTTAGTACATTGATGATCAGTCATTGTGGAATAAAGGATTTATTGCTGAGTATATCTAGTTTATCCACCAAAAGTTTCAAAGGTCCGCATGAAGATTTAATCGTGTTATGAATAGTTGTGTTTTGATAGTTTTTATGTGGCTTCAGTTAGTGTTCCTAATTGAAGTTGATATGATTCTAGTAATTCCAGTTGCTATTGACACTTATTTGATGATTCATGATGCTTGTGGATGTTTCTAGATCATATTCTATCTTTTTTGCATGTCCACATTGATCAATGTGCTCGTGGTCGATGATTTTTCTCTTGTGTGTTTGGGTTTTTATATTCTTGGTCGACATGGTGGTTGTAATGTGTTGTGGATCCTTGGAGATTAAAATTTGAATGTTTTGTGTGCTTGAAGATATTTTTTTAAGTATTCATTATGTTGTGGTCGATGGTGTTTGATTTGCATTGAAAATATACTTGTAAATTTGGGCCAACATTATGTATATGTTTTATATTTTATTTTGGCCGATGTAGTTGTTGATGTAATTACATGCTGTAAATATATAAGAGTGATTGTCTATGAGAAGTTATGTAAGGAAAGAAAGCCAAAGAAAGAGAAAGTGTGTGAATAGTGATCTAATCATTCGATTGCAGAGTAGAGTGTGAACAAGTTTGAGTGAAGTGTGAAGGAGTGCTTCTATGCTTAGCTAGAACTATAATCAGGCTTTTGTAGAAGCTATTTTCTCAGTTCATACCCTATGGATCTAATCCAAATTGTTGTAAGAAAATGTGTCTTCTTTGGGAAATGAACCCTCTTGTATTTGAGTAGTGAGCTCTAGGCAGTGTGCTTGAATTCATGTGCATTCCCATTATTCTTCATTATAATTTTAACAGGGTATAATATTGTGGACTAACATCCACCATGGTTTTTCCCTTAACAGGGTTTCCATGTAAAAACATCTTGGTGTTCTTTGTGTTTCTGATGTGTTGATTATTTGTGGTTTACTATTCATTCGACATATCTAAGATTAAGTTAAGTTTGAAAAGTTCAAATATTTTGTGACAACTGATTCACCTCCCCCTCTCAGTTGTCTGTCCTTATTTTTCCAACATAGGATTCTCATTATACCAATTGGTATTATATGGGTGATCTTGTAACCAAGGATGTCTTTCACTCCTTTGATAAATTTTTGGTTGAACCTTTTCTTGTTTTATAATTTTCATAAAATTATCAATCTTGTCCTCAAGAGTTCTCCCTTTAGCACCTAAACTCTTATCTTCCTTTCTTGAACTTCTAAAAAGTTTTGCATCATCTCTTCTTCCAACATTACTAGTTTCTTTTCTAATATTCTCAATATGCTCTGCAATCTTGAAGGCTTCCCTCAATGTCTAAGGATTCTTATCTAGTAGGTTGTAACTCATTTTTGTATCAAAAGCATTACAATAATTTACCAAGTACACATGGTCATTCAATTGTAAATGAGGAGGAAACCTCTTCCTATCCTTTTTGAATCTTGTATTAAACTCAGCCATAGATTCATTGGAACCCTTAGCAATACAATTAAATTGATTTAATAAAAAACTTGAATCGGTCTTGTCACCATATTTCTCTCTAAATACCCTCTTGAAATCCTCCCAAGAGCCAATGCTTTCGATAGGAAAACACCTATACCACTCTCAAGCATCTTCAATGAGAGACTACATAAAAAAATTCATCATGAAATCCTCTACCTCTACCTTGAAATCATCCATAACATTAGAAAATGCTTTAAGATGGTCTTCACCACTCATGGCATTATTACAAGAGAATCTAACTAGAGTAGATTTGAAATCTTTAGCGAATGGGTTATAGTAGCCAGGTATTCTAGTGAAACACAATTGTTGGTATCTATCTACTTGGAGTGGCCTCCTAGTATGTCGATGCCTATGAACATATCTTTTCTCATTATCTCTTTTGTTGTTAGATTGGCTGCTATCCTTATCCTTTCCACTTTCAATATCGCCACCTCCTTTCTTGCTTCCTTCATCATCTTCAAAATAAGAATTATTGTTTTTATTTTTTCCTCCACCTCCACCACCTTTATCCCCACCACCACCTCCACTAGGAGTATATCCCTTTGGCTTATTCTTGTGTGACTCACTATTAGTATGTCTAGAGCTTGAAGACTCTGGAGTGGGTGGACATTTTAAGAAAATAAATCTTCCTAGCCATCTCTGCATTAGAAGCTTCTATCTCAGCTTTCTTCAAATCTTCTTGAAACTTTTCATTCTCCATCTATAATCTTAATATCTCAAGATTTGGAGGTGCAGTAGACGAAGTTGGATTAATTTTATCCTTGTGTTTGGGGGTTTCAACATATGAGGTATGGGTAGTAGTATTGGTATTGAAGGTAGTTTTCTTGGGCTGGTCAATGGGCCTCTTCCCATGATCTACAAATGATGTTCTCTTAGTAGTAGTAGGAGGATCTAAGGCTCTAGTAGTTGAGATAGATGTGGTATAGGTATCAGTAGTAGAAATTCCCATTGGGACTGTTATTTCAAGGATGCCATTGGTCATTTCAGTAACAAATTTAAAAGCATTTTCCTCAAATGTCTTACACCTAGCATCATCTTCTCTCATCTTCTCCAATTTTTGTTGAGCATCTATCTCAAGTTGCTTAGCTCTAATCCTATCTTCCCTCTCCTTTAATGCACTTAGTCTATTCTCCTCCTCTTCTTTAAGCCTTAGTTCTTCCTCTTCTATAGCTTGCATATCTTTATCTATGTCTTTTTCATTTTCTAGAACATCTCTAGGCTCACTAGGGGCAAGAGTATAGTAAGGGTAGTCAATAGGATCTTCCTCAAGAGAAAGGTGTACTTGTACATCAAGATATTCACCTCTTGGCTTAAAATTTTTTCCATTAAAAATAGAGCCAACTCCAGGGGTTGAAGGCTCTAAAACTTCTTATTCTTTCCCCAAAACTCCCATATATCCTCCTCTCTTGAAATATTAAGCTCATTATCAAAAACTTTCTCTATGGGAAATATTCCTTGGTCTATGTTAGACCCTTCAACTTCATGTACCTGTTCATGGATACTGGAACTACTTATGTCAATATAAAAAGTAGGAGTTGCATCAGTAGGGGAATCAATAGACTTACTTGATTTAGAGCTTTTCTTGACCCAAGCAGGTTGCTTCTCCTTTGGGGGTTCATATTCTTCCTTCTGCTCAAGATGCTTCTTTGCATAACTTTTGGTCTTCTTCATGATGTCAAATATGTCAGAATCCTTCTTTCATTCCTTTTGAGAGCTTATCTTTACACTGGTATTAAATATTTCAGAGTCGCCACCCAGAATGTTGGGAAATAAAAAGTGATTGCACCTTGATTTTGTACTTGCAACTTTAGAAAATATTTTAAACATAATCTGAGACAAGGTGATTGAATGAACCAATACCCGACGCATAAGAATGCGTATGAAATGACTAATGCAACTAAATTTAAACCAATTATTCTTCAAATAGTAAAGAATACCATAAAATACTTGACTCTAACTGCACCAAATCTAAACTAGAGACTTTGGACTTAGCTAGTCCCTAGCAGAGTCGTCAATCTATTGGTTATTTTTTTATGAACCAAACTGATCTCTAGAAATACCTATGGACTTTTCCATTTCCAATATTTGGTACTCCAAAGGGATTGGCCAACGAATTAGTAAAAGTGACAAGACTTCTACTTCTACACTTTAGGCTCTGTGAAACCTGAGAGGGTGATCCCACAATGTACACTCAGGAATTCACACGACTATAATTAAATACATTGTCAACAAAAGATATTTCTCTTAAAATTGCTCAACATAGTGCATCAAATAAGTTAGTTGCTCATTTATCAATGTCTTATACTTGGAGCATGAGAAGACATAACTCAACACAAAACAACTATAGTGGTATCCATTTGGAATTTTGTAAAATTGAAAGTGATTAGTTGATGAATCAACCCAAAAACTGAATTATGAATACTATGCACGAACTAGTGCCTTATCACAAGCATAGAGTCAATATCAACCTATGTAACTAGAAAAAAACTCAACAATAACAACATACAATATCTAGAAATACTACATTACAACACTCCCCTATCACGTTCACTATCATTACTTCTTACAAATATCCTAGCACTTGATTCCTATGAGTTGATAATCTCACCTGAGCATTTATATTAATTCATTGAACTAATAAGCAAGAATTAAATTAAACATCCATTGAGAAACAACATAGAAAAACAAAAGAATCCTTGATTTATTTTATTCATCCCATAAAACGAGCACAAGGAGAGACAATAGCCATTAAATAGGTATCACTTTATATTGTATTTTCTATACTGTTATTAAAATTACATACATGACAATAAAATTTGAGCTTAAGAAAAAACACAAAACATGCTTTATATTCCTATTACAATTCATTGTTTCAATTCAATTTTCAACGAACACCTGCTTCTACCCCTAAAGTATTTCTTATAGGAATGAAAGAGAAAAACAAGCCTCAGGCCAGGAAGCACACGTGTCAAAACCTAATTGGACCGCTGTAACAAATATTCCTTTTTTAGTTACACTCGACCCTTCAGGTGGTGAAAATAAACATGAGGAAAAATTAACCCTCACTTCATAAATGCATCATTCATTTGTTACAATAGCTTCAAAATATTCCCTAGGTGCTCAAAAAGTGTCCCCCATGGGAAATCTAGTCAGCAAAATTACAAAACATGGAAAGCATATAAAAAGACCAAATTGATTTATCCACATTAGAACTTTATGCCACCCATTCTAAGTTGAGGAGAGAACAATATTTTGCATTTTTTTTATCAAAAGCCTAATCTACACTATATTCAAGCTATGTATTGTATTTCTCCTATCCATTATTCATCTCATCCATTATCTATCCCTACACAGATTCATTTGGTGTACTTTTCTAAGCAAGTGTTGTACTCTTCTTTAGTTGGCCACTTCACATTCAATAAACTTTGCACCTTAGCATTGTGCTTAGAGTATCTAGCATCAATTAAGGCCCTGGCCTCTTTAACAAAAATGTCCATCTTTGTTTCAATCTCCACCATTGTATCAATATTTGAATTCAACATGATGTAGTTGGTGACAGTCAATGCCATCATACCTACTACAAGCATTCCTCTTAGATCCTTCTTACAAGTGTCAAATGGCTTCAACTCACCTTTAGGACTCAATATCCTAGGCATACCACATTACTGCATCTCTTTAAATAATTTTAGCTTACTTTGGAGCTGCACACCTAGCTTTCCATGAAAGGTGGTTATCTCATTAACTGAATCAATAGTTTACAAGATTTAAGGGATGATAGTAGGTGCCTCAGGATCCTCCTTCATTCTGGGCATCATTTCTCTTAAAGCACCCACCCTAGTACTCTAGTTACTCCATTCATTCTTGAAGGCTTGTTGTACCTGTAGATACTTTGTGTTTTCTTCATGAATATTCTTATAGGTATCCCAAACATCATCAGCCTTGTTGACCAACTTGGTCACCCTATACTTCAATACATCCTCAAAGATCTCATTTTCCACCTTAATAGTTTCAATTTTAGCCTTCTTGACATTTTCCCTTTTAGTTCTAAGTTGATCATTCAAATCTTTAATTTTCAAGGCCAAGGTTTCCCTATCATGTGTAGACAAGTCAGGAAAAAGAGGATGGCAGGGATAGTGTCCTTACTAACTAACTAGCCTAAATAGTAGCCTTCATCTTGTTTATCTCATCCAAGGCCTAATTGTATTCCTTCACTAGAGAATCATACTTTTTTCTGAGAAATCTATGAAGTTTCCACAGTGAGCATTATAGCATGAGCAATTAACTTAATTGATTCAACAAGAGTTATAGTTGTGGCTCTTTTGACCACCAAGGAACCTATAACCTCTTCAATAGGTCTAGCAACCTCATGCTTTCTAGTATTAGGTGTCATAGACCAAATTGCAATAGTGTGTAACTTTGGACTATATCCGGATCCAAACACCTTATCCTCAAACTTCTCCTTAGATATTGAAGCATGAGGGTCTCTTCTTACTACATCATATGATACAGCCGAGGTGATAGTGCATCCTAGTAACAACATGATTCCACTATCTATGAAAATTTTCCTAGCCTTAATGGGAGTAATAGCTACAATTTAAGCCTTGATGTTTTCTTCCTCTAGTTTATCAACTTTTTCCTATTGATAAGATTCAACACTAGCCCAAGCTAGTTAAAAGCCTTTACTTTATCTCTTTATTCCTCTACTGAACCATAAATTCATTAAATTCCTTGGATTGCACAATCTTATCATCTACAAGGAATTCATCACACTCGTTGGTCCTGGGATCATCATCACTTTTCTTATCTTATTGCCATTTGATAATTCTATTAGGGAGAACTTCTAAACTAAGGGTTTCCTCCATATTAGAGGGAGGGATTGTCTTCTCCACCTCCTCATCTCCTAGCACATTTTTTACCATTTGTTCTTCCCTAACTTCTTGAACATATGTAGGCTACTCTAGGATATCCATAGCATGTGGTTGTTTTCTAGGAGAGCCTATGCTTTATCAACAACCTCCTTCACCTTCACCTTAAAATCACCATTTTCATAATCCTTTAGCTTTGTGAAAGCTATTTCAAAAGAGTCTACAACTAGATCATGGGGAATCACATAAAATTCATTCCTTTTCATGATACTCTCCTCAATGTCCATTATGGATGTCCACTCCTTTCTAGATATGACAACCTCATAACTTTTCAAGTTTCTCAATATGTCATCCTTGTACAAGAATCAATGATGTATAATTGATAATATTTTATCCCTTCTCTTTCCATACACAAATCTTTTTGGGTAAAAAATCCTAACCTTATCAATAGGAAATCTAAGATTATTAACCATAATCCCAAACTTTTCATACCCCTTAGGGGTAGTAAGTTTAAAATAAGCAAAAGTGCATTGGTGATTCACCACAGTACCCTTCCTAGGCTTCCTGAACATTTCATAGTCCATAACATCAATCTACCACATGAGTTCCATAAAGGCCACTCTGTTGGAGACATATAGGGGAAAACAATGTGGTTCCACCTTAGCCACATAGGCTCTGATCAAAGTATATTCTAAATGGAGAAACAAATCTTCCCAATTATGTGTTGCATTTGATCCTGGTATATCTTTTGGGTGCATGATACTTCTAATTGCTGGAGAAATTCTATGAATAGGTTCTACACCCAACAATTCTAGGATACGAAACCTTATAATATTAGAAAACTTGAAATAATTGGAATTGGGGTAGTCCTGCTCCCAAATGTGTGTCCATATTTGTACTGGTAAAACATTATTCTGATTGTCCATCAATCTCAATTTCAACTTCCTTTTTTAGTCATAATCACCCTCAAATAGAAGCATATGCATCAACAAAGAATAATGAGGGAAATGTAATGGGAGAAACTCCTTCAAATTGAGGAAATCCTCATGCATTTGTTTAGCAACATAGTTGGCACAATCAAAACCAGTGTTCTAATTATGAGCCTGTATATCCACCACCATTACCAATAAGACAATGGATATCCTCACCTTAAAATTTTGAGCCAACACTTGATTTAGGTTGTAGTAAGTGTTCCTAAAATAATCCACAAACTCCTCCCATTCAAAAGGCTTAACATCCTTAGGGAGAAATCTCTCCTTGCTCTTTCTATGTTGAACAAGCTATCTATTTTTGTATGCAAATCTGTTACACTCATATTCAGCATATAGCTCTGCACACTTAGTTTTCATACTATAATTGGGATTTAACCCAAATATCTCCATAATCTTGTCATTTGTCACTTCAAGGATCACATCACCATTTTCACTCTATTTTTCTGTCAATGGGATGATAGTGCCTAGCCATTTCCATCATCAAGTCCACCTCTACAAATACATTTGGTACCACTAGCTTTCCAAGGTTTAGCCCCCATAAGTAACATGCAGGCTTACTAGAATATTTCCTATTAAAAGCATACTAGAATAGTTGTCACCCGCTCTAAGGCTGGGCCAACTCACCAATTTCACTGACACCATTAATTAAATTGGTGGTCACAACAACTTGACCTGTAGGTCTCTTGCCAATTTGTGACCCTCCTTCCTTTAGATCTCTAAAGGCCTCCTGCATAAACCTTTCTTTTTCCTTCTTCGTACTCCTAGACCTAGTAGATGTTACAAGAGTACTTGGTGTAGGACTAGATATTGCAAGTAGTTTGAGCTTTACCATAGATGAAACATCTTGAGTTTTAAGCCTTTTAACCCTTTTTTGTAATAAAAAAGACCTACCTAGGTACAAGAACTAAAAGGAACACTTATAGAAAAAAATATTTCCCAACTTGACCTAGTATTTATCACCGAATTGAGGATATTACAAATGGACAAGAAAATTATCTCCCTAATTCCCTATCACCTTTATAAAATAGTGCAATTTAGTATTTCAGCTAGGAGGAGATATGCAATTTTCTTACCTGGGTGAACGGTTGACACATTTGTTGCTATAATAATTCACCAGAGCTTCCCATACAATTTCTTTAGCTTCTTGTATTCCTCTATGGTTCCAATCAACTCCTAATGTTCGAAAAAAATAGGTATCTACCTTCTTTATGACTGAGAGATGGGCATGCTATCATTAATTTTTTATAGTAAGTTCACATGAGCGAACTGACATCTATTCGTTCACATTCAAACCCTGGTCGTTGATCACTCTATTTTAAAACCATATCAATGGTTCTCAATTCACCTCACTACTTTCTTCTTTGTTGTATATGATTTCCTCAGGATATTGCCACATTTCCTTTTCATTCAATAGTCATCGCTTATCACTTACACATTTCATCCTTTACTAGTTCTATCAGTGATGCAAGCATCCATGCGATGAAATATTAGCGCTTGGATCTATGGCCCATCCTTGATCACATTCACCCTCCCATCATGCATCATTGATTCATACTTCAAACTTTGGATTGCATCATCAAAGTACATAAGGAAAAGAGGTAGGATTAAGACATGTGTACCTGCATGAGAATCAATGATACAAAAGACATCTCACATAAGATCTATTCAAATTAGTGAAAGAAACCTAAACAACTGCATCACTTATCGCTATTTTGAAACTTAAACTTTGGAATGAATCCATGATGAGAAATAAAATAAAATACAAAAACACCAGGGCCATCGCTTATCACCAATTCTCCTCATACAGTTTGCAAGCAATTAGTGATGAGAGATCCCCATGATTACATTGAACACTTGCATCACATATCACTAATATAGCACTTAACATTCAAAACCCAACCTCGGTACGTGAAGCACATGAGATACCTCATATCACTCATTGCTATTTGAAAACCGACCATTACATAACCATCTGCAATGAGTGACAAAGGAAAAACAAAAGGCCCGGAGGTTATCTTTAATCGCTAATTAAATATTTAAGGTTCAAGAACCATTAGCGATAGGAGAATCTTCAATGATACAAGGAGAAGAAATAATATCACTTATCATTATTTCATATTAAGTGCTCTCAAAGCTATCCATGATGAGAAAAATCAAAGAAATATTGCTTGTCACTTATCGTTCATTTAAAAAATACACTCCACAAGCAATCTACGATGAGTGATAAAGAGAGGTGGCCAATGGGACTTAAGAAAAAACTTTTAAGCATGTGCCCACAAGTTTTTATAATAAATGGGACCATTCTAGGATGGCATAACAAAAGGTCTCAAAAGTTCCTAAGTCATAAAAGAGAAGAGGATGTAAAGGAAAAAATCCCCTTAATTCGACCTTATCTATAAAAATGAAAGTCAGACTTAGGCATGAGGGACTGGGTTACCGCACGACCGTTAATGACATAAGATGTTTTACTATGATTAGAAATGGGAAACATGAGGTCAAAAATGAAATAAAATGTTGGAAGCATTTAGAGCTAAGGGTTTCTTAAGGAAGGATTGCAGGCTAACACAAAAAACCTTCAACAGTGATGACAAGCAGAACCCTAACTTTTAAATACTAACCCAATATTCAAAATATGACAAGATTTTGAGATGGAACATAAAAAATTTTGTAGGTTCCATCAATGCCCATGGTAAATTGTCATGAATTCCTATGAATTCTAAGATTACTTCATCATTTTTGAATAAATCTAGAATCAGTGTTCCTTGTTTGTCCAAGTTAATGAGTTGCAAGTATACTAGGCATAATTCATTTGGTAATTTTCTTAGGGTGAAGGTTGATGTCGATATCATGAAGAAGGAGTTGTTCTCAAATAGGTCAGCAAGATCGAGGGGGACGTCATCTAGGGTAGCATCATGCAATGTTGGTAACTTAGAAGAAGCCTCAACGCATTTAGCAAAATACCTTTTCCAATAAGGTTGACCTTGCTAGTAGTACAACCTAAGCCAAGATTCTTTGGATGTTTCTCAAGAACAACAGGTTCTAGCAAACCATTGTCATTTTATCCTAGTTTCTCATTCTTGGTATAGCCCATTCCCTTCATTAGTTGTAATCCTTTGTTATCATCTCCCATGGGAAGAACGAGAACATGTTCATCCTGATAGAGCAATTTAGAGACATATTCCTCATTAACATCTTCTTTGTTCAGGTCCCCCTATTTTTTGAAGGTATTGGCTGCCATTTTGATAAGATGTTGTTTCTAGGTGTGGGTTTCCCATGATATTTGGGAGAAAGAGTCAACTTTCCAACACAAAAGTATCCTTCTTTAGCTTATAGTTTCCACAACCATAATCCTAGATCACTTCCTTGATGTCAGGTATGCTCTGCATAATGAGTGCTTTCATTTTAGAGGTAGATACAAGGGATGATGGGTCAACAAATGAGGTAGAAGGTTTAGACCCTTCATCATTCTTGGGTATATGGGAGATTTTATAGAACTTGGCCTCAAGATTATTGTAGTAGTAAAAAGGCTTAGGATCTCCACGTATAGTAACTTCTCTACTCTCAAAAAAAAACTTGACACATTGGTGGTAGGTTGAAGCTACAACCTTTAAGGCATGGATCCAAGGTAGACCAAGTAGTACATGTTGTACAAAAGATCTAGGTCTAACATTTGGTAGGTAGTTTCTATGATGAGGGGGCCCACTTGTATGGGTAGTGTGATGATGTCTTGTTATACTCGTTCTTGGTCATCACATGCCCTAATGGTGGTGCTTTTTGTCTTCTTAATAGTATCCTTTGAATAACTCAGATTTTTGATCAACTGAAGGGTGCAAATGTTCAAACCATCACCTCCATCCACTAAGACTCTTTTAACCTTATTATTATGAATGATAAACTCAAAGTGTAAAGAACAGTTATGAGATGGCTACGATGGTAGGTCTTGTTCTGAGAATGTGATGAGGTGATTAGTGATATGGCCTACCATAGCTTGAAACTTTTTAGTATCTATATCCTCAAGGATGGATGATGTACATAAATCTTCCTCTTGGATTTCCCTAAGTGCGGATGATAGCCTTAATAGTTCTAAGATTAATATCTATGTGGGGGTCTTCTTAAGCTAGTCTAGGAGATTGTACTTGCTAGTGCTTGTTGTTGGCTAAGTAGGATGTGCCCTAGATTGGGATGGGACTCCTTGGATGGTAATTTTTCCATGTCATGTGGTGACTCCACACTCCGCACAATGCCCTTTGATGGTGAAAATAGTGATGACGTTGTAACAAGAGGTGACCACATTTGAATAAGTATGCTATACCTTTGTGTAATCTTTAGCTTTCCCAGTGTTGTTCCCTATGCTATGATCCTGCATAGGGTTCTTGTATATCTTAAGATCCTGGTTACTGGTTGGTACTTCAAAAAATATGGTATTTTTCTCTATAAGGTCTAGGATAATATTTTTGAGCCTCATGCCATTTTCTATTTTGTGTGCTTTGATTTTTTGAAAGTCACAAACATTGTTCTTGTTGTACCAAGATGGTTTTTCTTACAGTTCTTGGTAGATTTCAAAGTTGGGAAGCATTATCATGTTTGACTCTACCAATTTCTTCATGATTGTCTTGATAAGTTCTGACAACTGCATGTACTTGTGTTTTGGATAGTTGTTCTTGTTAGGGATTCATGATTGTTGTGTTTCAGTGTTGTTGATCTGATTGTTCAAAGGGGGTGTTGTTTGTTGCACATTTGGTTGGATGTTAACAACATGATTGTTGTTTGGCCTAGGAGCACTTAGGACTACCTTAGCATCTAATACACCATCATTTTTCACATTCTTGTTCTTAGCCTAGACATGAGGCTTTTCGTTTGAGCTAGTTGATGGGAAATTTTATTTGTAAGATTTGGTATTTCCCTGTGATATTAGGGCTCTCTCAATGTTAAGGGCTCTAAGGACAAGCTCATCATAAGATGTGATTCACTGCATTTTCAAGTGGAAGGATAGATCAGGATCAATATTTTCTATGATGATCACCACTTGTTGTTCATCGAGGTGAGGCCATTTTCTCTTAATAGCTCTTTGTCTCCACCATTGTAAGAAATTAGTGAAAGATTCTCCTTTTTTTTTCCTAAGAGTATACAATTCTTCTAGGCTTATGTCCATGTCAAGATTAAAGGAGAAATGATCAATGAATTTATCAATAATTTCTTGAATTTTTTTTATACTTGGAGGAAGTTGAGAAAACCAATACATGGCAATACCTATTAGACTTCAAGGGAAGAGGTGCATTAAATAATAATCATTATAAGAAAACTCTATACACATAATGTTAAATTCCTTGACATGGTCCACAAGACTTCCTTTCCCTTTGTATTTATCAAATTTGGGGATTTCAAAATTGGGAGGGAATAATACCATTGTGATTTTTTTATCAAATGGATAGGGACATAGGTTTTGTGTATGGGGATTCTTTTTCTTGCCCATCCCAAGGTCTTGCATTTCTTGTGACAACGCCTTAAGTTGTGATGCTAGATCATCTTGCAGGTTTGGTGGAGGAACATATGTTTGGATGATGGATGAGTTTTGATATGATAAGGTGTTGTATGGGGTGTATGGTGGTGTGAGATTTTGTGAAGTTAATTGAGGTGTTTATATATATGTTCCTAATGCATTTTTATTGACAATTTTCTATTGAGGGTTCTAATAGGAACTTTGTTATTGTTGTTTTTGTTGTTGGGAATACTATTGAGCTAGTAAGACTTGTTGTTGTTGTTGAACTACAAGGGATGCTTGTTGAGCTTTCTATTGTGGTTGCATCGCTAGGGCTTGTTGTTGGGACTCCTATTGTTGTTGTGCTACTAAGGCTACTTGATGGGCTTGATGTTGTTGGGCTAAAGCTTCTTGATGGGCTCAATGTTGTTGATGTGCTAAGGTTGCTTGATGGGCTTGATCTTGTTGTTGTGTTAAGGATGCTTGTTGTGTTGCTAAGGCTACTTGCTATTGTTGTTGTTATTGTTGTCCTACTAGGATTGCTTAATATTATTGTTGTTGTTGGATGCCTTGTTGATAAGCTTGTTGTGCTTGTTGTAAGGCTAAGTCATCCACTTGTAATGTAGGATTAGGTGATTGTCGGGACAACTATGATGGGTTTTGAGTGATGATGTTTTGAGCGGGTAGTGAATGTTTGATGAGTGGTTGGGGGTTCCCTTTGTTTATCATTCCTTGTAGGATATTGTATTGAGGTGGAGGAATGTAAGTTTGAGGTACCATTTGATTTTGCATGACTTGGGGGAAAAATGGAAAAGATGAGGATGGAATCATAATATTTTGTGATGTTAAGGGAATATTAGGACATTCAGTCCATTGATTGAAAGGGTTCCCTTGACCGATGTTTTGGAGATTCCCTTCTGTTTGATATGCGGTCAATGTATTACCTTGGTTGATGGGGTTTCTGAACAAGGGATTGTTTTGATATGGATTGATGGTGGATGGGATAGATGTGTTTTGGACAACTGTTTTTTTTTATGTATCAATGGGAAGATTGAAAGAAGAGATCCCATGTGGTGTTAAAGGTTGATTTTGCATGAGGGTATTTCCTTTCCCTTTTGGGTCCAGTTGTGACACTTGATCCACACTACTTTGTGAGATGTTAGGCACACTTTTATTACTCATGGGTATGTATGAAGAGGGGTTTCCTTGATATGTTTAGGTTGTTGTGGATCAATGAACTGTAAATGGTTTATAGGGATGTTTGGGATCTTCGAGAATGGGAGGACCACCAAATGTTGGTGTCAAAGTGCCTGCTTAGGATGGAGGATTGGTTTCAAGGGTACCTAAAAGTGTTCTATTTTCAAATGGAAGAGTATGGCCAAAGTCCTTAGCAAGACTAGTTGCAATACTAGGTGTTGATGTTTTATTTAGCCCTAGGGATGGAGTTGTTGGAATAGTGGATGGTGTCAAGCCTTGTGTCAATGATTATGCAATAAAAGATGGGGAGTTGGGAACTATGTTCTTTAAAGCTTTATGCTCCATGATTTCTTCTCTAGTAAGTCCAAATGGATTGTTTATGATGTCTTCTATCTCATATGGCCCTAATGGTGATGATGGTTGTTGTGATGGAGTAACATGACTTCTTAGATCAAATTCTAGAGGATTTGGATCACTTGAGGTAAATGTGACTTTGGTTTTCTCCATAATTCTCTTTTGTTATGATCTTGTTTTTACCATAAATATTGGGTCACCCTTGGGAGAGTTGTGTTATGATTTGTAATGTTTGAACTCTCTAGTTGACTCAAATCCATGTAAAAGGGACAGTCTAAGTATTTTTGGAGAAATGGTGATAATGGGATATGAAAAGATGAATGATATGGGGAGTGATCTTTGCAAACATTTTGGATCAACACTTTTGACTAAAGTTTGATGTTTTGATGTTTGGATAAAGGATGTTGATGAACTTGGAATTCTTTTGGGTAGACTCGTGACCTTCAAGATGAACTAGTTTAAAGATGATAATTAACTTATCCAAATGCATGGAAAAGGATTCATTTCACATAAAAAGTAGCTAAGTTAGTGGTTGGTTGGATATATGTTTTAAGTCAAAAGGTTCTGGTGAAATCTTTGCAAATTTTGGTGAAGTGAAGGATGCATTTTTTATGAAGGGATAGATGCAATGTTTGACCCAATATTGACTTAAAGTAGACCTTTGTTTGATAAGAACAAGGTAGTGAGAAACATGCTAGACCTATAAAGTTTTCAAATCCTAAAGACCCAATTATTTAGATAGGTTCATTATCATGAAAAAGACCTGGGTTTTTACCAAAAAAGAACATATACAAGTCTAGGTTGTTCCTTGAAGCACGTTTGTAGAAGTTGTATGCCAACCTAGTTCTATTTTGGTAAAGTGCTAAAAGGTGTTTTTTGAGAGATTTTGGACTAAGATGGCTAAATTTAAAGTGATGACCTATAAACCTTCTCTTGGGAATTTTGATTTTGTGTGAGATCATTTAGAAAAGTTCAAGTTTATGGAAGAAAAGAGGATATTTATTGCCATGAGGGTGGTGGTAATATGAGCCTTCCAACCACAATATCAACTTGTTCCTCTTCTTTGTCTAATATTATTGTTGTGTTTCTCCACTAAATGGGTGTTTCTTTTGTTTCAAAAGTGAAGCTTCTCAAATTGCTAATAATATCATTTTGTTCTCCTTCAATAAATTCAAAGTTTGGTTGAATGATAGCAACTTTGAGGTTGGGTTGTTCAACCAGAGTGATCAACCTCCAAATGGTCATGTGGGTTTCAATTTTGTCAATTTATCTTTCTCAAGTGAATTTCTTTTACCACAAATACTTGTCTTGATTATGTTTTCAAACCAGATGTCTATGTCAAAAACATCATAAATTTCACAAAGTCCATTTTGTGAAAAGGATGAACTTCAAGCCATAGTTTCCTATGTTAACTTTGGGAAGTATGGATTAAGATATAAGTCAAGATATTTATAAATCTCTAAGGAAAAACATCCTTAGGAAAAGCATTAATATCAAGGCTATTTCAAAAGGTATCCATACTTAGACCAAAGGGTTTGAAATTTTGAGGAAGATTGTGAATGTTTTTTTGTAATGTTTTGGAACCAAGCAAAGTATTAAACTAACTCACAAGCATTGAAAACCTTAGGTTCAAAAGATACTACTTACTGAATCCCCACTTGGATTTCTCCAAACACTAAGACAATGCAAATAGATAGATATTTGGTGACACTAGCTCCCTTCCACAACACACACTTCTCGAGACCACCAAATCTCAAATCATGAAGATTCGAAGATAGTAAGGATTTTTTTTATCAATAATTGAATAGTAAAATGTGGGGCAACATTAGAATGACCATTCCAGCACAAGCAAGCATAAAGGTTTTTGGCTTCTAAACAATGGTTCTTAGTAAGGGCTTTCATTCAAGGTGTCCATACACATGGAAATATTAGCTCACGATTATGGTGAATCAAGAGGCCTCCTAGTCTCTTCCTAAGAAGATATTTTAATGTATCACATGGATACTAAGGGTGACACTTGTTGGTATGATGCATCTACACCTTTTGTTTATGACTTTCATCACAAACATATTTTTATATAGTGACTTGAAAGAGCTTGGCTTTATCTCATTTCTACTTGGGTTGTTCCCTCCTTTTGAAATGGGGAGGAAGGCCCTCTAAAGATAAAAAAAATCAAGGAAATACAATTGTAGTTCAATCTTCTAGATTGCATGAAACAAGAAGAGAACACACACCATGCCTTTATCATACACTAGCATGGGATTCATTTTAATCCAATTTGAAAGATGTGGGTGATTATACAAAGTGTTCAAGAATGTTTCTAATTCTCAAGACTGTTGATTGGTGTGAGAGAAGTGCATACACATTCAATAACATAGATGTAAATCACAAAACATAAAAAACACCCGTTAATTCTAACCCCTCAAGAAAAGGTGAATTTATTTTAAGTGTCCAATTATAAACCCAAAGTAAAATGATGAAGTGAGGGTTCAATTTTAGTCTTGTTTGAGCACTTTTTAAAACCTAATTGAAAATTAGTGTGGTCCTAAAACATAAAATGAAAAGCATAATAAATGGGTTATAATTTCTCCAAAAGCGTCAAAATGCCTGTTACAATTATAAGAAGGAAAGATAAGAATGCTCCATTCACTTCAACTTTTATCATTCAACCTGCAAAACAAAGTTAGCCTAAAAACCAAAACAATGTTAGAGGCATGTTAGTAATCTGATGAAGCGAAAAAACTAAAAAAATGTTGAAAAAGGATCATCATTTTTCTTACCAGAGTTGGGTGTTGCTATTCATGATAGCGTTGCTCTAGTGAATTTGGGTGTCACTCTGTAGAAAAACCAGTGATGATGATAGCATCACTATTTGGGGAGCCTCACCATCTATAAATCTTTGATACCTCTAAAAGCATTTAGTTTCACCATTTGGTTTAATTAGTGCCATGATCTTAAATAGGTGTCATTATTTTAGATGACAATAGTTTTGCTATATGGTGACACCCAACAAAGGCATCGCTAAAATTCCTTTGAGCTTTGTTGTATCCTGCAAGAGTCAAAAAAAATGGAATTCGAGATAGAAATTGACTAAATTTGATCAGTTTAGCCCCCCTTCTAGCACCAAAATGTGACTGACATATTAGTATGGGCCGATTATGCTTGATCCATGAAGAATCAAAGCATAACAAAGCCACTAACATCAAATCTCAACAGAATCATTCAAATGAAAATTAAACTAAACATTTATCAAAGCTAAGCATACTAAACTATGAAAGCTTTAAAATTCCTACTCTAATCCATCTGAAACTTATCCATTGGGGGAGTGGCTTCACGTTGATGTGGAATGACAAACATTTCCCAATCTCATGGATAAATGAGCTTCTTCCAATCAGTTTTATTGAAGAAAATTGATGGAACAATTGTGAGATGTGTATGAAAACATTATTTTAATCTAAATGAGTAAAATTCTAGCTAATTAATCATGATTTTATGCTAAAATGATCTCGATATGCAGATTTTAAGCTAATCTAGATGAAATCTAAACTAAAAGAATCAAACCCTAATTCATAAACAAGCTGCATGGATGCATTATGTGATCATGGAATTCATTAATGGAAACTTAAAGCTAATTAATACAATAAAAATAAACTAAAAGATGGTAAATGTGTGCTAATTATGAGTGTGAGTGTGAGTGATTTTAATAGCATAACTCTGATGTTAAAAGATGGATCCATTTGTCTCCAAATAGTGACCTATTTATAGGAGAGAAAATAAGAAATAGAGGGTTGAGATTAAAAGGGATAATCATTAGTCAAGGATGGAGGAAGGATGAAACATGGATCATGGATTCTCATCAACATATGAGAATGAAAGATGAGATTTAATCAAGGATCAATATTCCTTCAAACAAACACACTTTTGACCTTTACAAGAGGTCACAAGTTAACTTGCACAAGAAGTCACAAGGTAGCCTACACATGAAGCTTTATAAGAATATTCCCTTTTTCAAATGAGTTAGGAGAGAGAATATTCCTTGGGAATATTCCTTTTGGAGGAATGTGCAAAGGAGGAATATGCCCTTCAATTATTCCCTTGCAAGTGGGAGAAATTATCAATATTTAATTGATAATTAAACAATATTAATTATGCAATTAGGGGATTTAGAAGAATTAGATGATATTCATTAAATAAAATGATTTAATGAATGGGGGAAAGGTCGAATGACTTTTAATTAAATAACTTAGGGTTATTTAATTAAACAAGAGTTTTTAGGGATTTAAATTAAATAGTTTGATTTACTTAATTTAACATGACGAAGTGTTAGCATGAAAAGGGGTGAATTAACCCGATTAAAAGAATTAGGTTAATAGATGCAAATGATATAATTAATCAAATATCTTAGACTAATTTAATTAATTAAGTGAAAAGAGGATGGGTTTCAAGATGAAATGATGTTAGTATATATGATTCAAGTGCATGATATCATTCAGGATAATTTTTAGTGTCTACAATTCCAAATAAGGCATATCTTATATTTTTGGAAAGCTAGAAATTTTCTCAATAAACGCTTTTCATTTCATCAAATTCAAATAAAAAAGGTCATCAACCATTTTTTTATCATATGACCACTTTTTGAACCCCCATGATCCTACACGCACCCACTAAAGAAGAGTTGAAAGATCAAGAAGCACAACTTATGGTGTGCATAAATATTTTGATTGGACCAATCTATTCTACTAATCCTAAATCTACATTACAGGAAGCTTTCAAAGGTGAGGTCAAACATTTTGACTTGGATGGTTGGATACTTGTAGCACAAATGTGGAAAGCTAATTTTTTGACCTTATCCAACCAAGTGCTAAAGGAAGTAATAGTCTTATCGCTCAATTAGTGATGAAGATAGTTTAGCTCAACATATTGAGCTAACCATTGTTGAGGAGCTATTGGTATGGGATGATTACATCCCTATTTTGCATCACATAAAGGAAACATTAATGGAGGAACTCCTAATGGATGTTTTCATTGAAGAAGAAGATCAACATAAATTTCCTAAATGGGTAATGGTTGCAAATTTTTGAGTAAAGATTTTAAATAAGTGCAAGGATAATTTGAAAAAAGATAGGAGCCAAGCTAAGTAGATAATGAACAACATTCACTAGGCCATCAAAGACTTATATTACACATTTTGGGAAATGCCTATGTTGGTCAGAGATTATAGCAAGATGATTGAAGAATTGTAAAGTTAAATGTAAGGACAAGTCACATAGGTAGGTATAGATAAAATAATGAATAAGAAGGCTATACTATAGTCACTTCAAGAGGAGTTAGCAAAATTTAGGGATTTACAACAATGAATGAAAAAATTAGCATTTAATCAAAAGGAAAAACTCTAATATCACAAAAGACCAATGATGGAAATAATGAATGAAGTATTTTCAACATTCATTGACAAATTTACTAAGTAACTAGAGACATAAGATGTTGTTGTTGTGTGCTTTTTATATATGTTTTTTAGAAAATAGTTGTTGAAAATTCCAACACCCAAATGAAAGAATAAAATTGGCATGGGAAATTTTTGAAGCTGATAGTTACCTTCAGTTAGATTTCATTTACTTTTAGTTATCTTTTTCATTCTCTAAGTTTTACTGTAATTAAACTAATACTCAAACTGGGCACCTAGTTCTACTTTTAATTAATTTTTTAAATTTCTTTTCTTTGAATTGGAGTTCTAGAGTTAGTTCTAGTTAGCTTTTTTGTTAGATCCATAATTATAGGAAATCAATTTTCTATGTAGTTTTGATTTTGGATCATTTCAAAGGATATGATTCTAATGTAATTTTTGTAAACAAACCTATGCACTCTCAACATGGATTTACTTACTGAATTTGTGGAGATATGAAATTGTTGACTAATTAAAGGATTATGCCTATTTTGCATACATTTCAATTTGTCTCATTGGTAATGGTATGATTGTTTCATTTCAACCTAAGTTGAAAAATTAATGAAATATTGTGAATTATTCTAGAATTAAGGTTTTTTCTTAGATCTGCACATGCTTGATGGTATTTTGATTTGATAAAATCTGAAAATATTATTGTGAATTATAATCTATACCTAGTTAACCATAGACAAAAAAACAAGGTTACTCATATTGGCAAGTATAAACTATCATTCCCTATGAGATTCTTAAGCATATAATGAAATGAAAACATGAAATAAAGCATGAAAAAACAATAAAATGAAAGCATGCAATCCTAATCTAACACCTCAAACCTCATCCCATAGGGGAATTTGTGTCACTTTGATGTGGAAACTGGGCCTTTTCCAATCCCAAGTTGAGAAGCTCCAAGATCTTGATGTGAAAAAATGGTGATTTTGATGCAATAGGATGGTAGATTCAAGCTAAAATTGATAAAAAAATGCAAGTGATTGTGGATGAAAATGAGTAGAGTAACAATGCATAAGATGATGGATCCATATTCAATAGAGGAAGCCTCTATTTATAGGAAAGAAGGTTTGAAGAATGGGAAAATTTAGGCAATTTGGGACTAAAATGGGAACCAATAGCTTTGTGACACTTGTAACAAGGCTAATGAAATCCATGGGGATATGTGCTCACACATATGTGAGAACATTTTGGGAGAAGGGATGAGTTAAGGCATGTAGGTGAGAATGTACGGGAATGCAAGATAATTTAAGGAATATGGTTGAGGGTATAAGGGAATGTTGGTGAGGATGTAAGAGAAGTAAATACCCTTGTAAGAGACAAGATGACATATAAGAAGAGTTGAATTCCCTTGTAAGAGGCATTAAAGGCATTTGTAAGAGGCTTTTAAAGCCATTAGAGGAAAAGTTAATAAATGGGTAGTTGAGGGAATATTCTTATAGAATATTTCATGTGAGGGAAAATAGGCTAATTAGTAATTAAAATAAATGAATTTAATGTGCAACTTGGTTAATAAACCATGGGTTTATTTGACCAAGGTGAAGTTAAAAGTTGGAGAAATCGTTAATGAAGATTATGAGGTACCTTAAGGTTAATTAATTCAAAATTAATTAACTTAGGTGGGCTAGGGGATTTATGACATTTTTTTAAATAATTAGATTTATTTAATCAAATGAGAGGACATAGGAGTTTTAATTAATTAAATTTATTTAATTAATTAAATGGAATGAACATTAGTGAGAAGAAGGTGAATTAATCTGATAAATTTAATTATTTGATTAATAGGACAAATTGATGAATTTAATTAAACAATATAGATTATTTAATTAAATGGTTAGTACAAAGTGATATAGGAGGAAATGATGTTAATTAATCAAATTCAAATGCATAATATTGATTAGGACTATTTAAGTGTCTACATTTTACCCCTCTTTGAAGTGAGGTACCTGTTACATGGGTTCAAAGACTAACATTTCCAAGATCATAATTAAAAAAAATCTGATTTTTTTTATGCCCCACTATTGCCCCAATGGAAGGAATTATGTTGCTACATTGCCCTCTCAAGAGATCAGGAAAAAATTTTAGTATTTTGGTCGAGCTTGCGACAAATATTTCGCAAAGGTTTAGCTGTAGAAAATAGGTTGTAGGATGCAAAATTAGGCTCAAGATGCTAAAAAAATGATCAAAACAGGCTCCATGGCATGGAGAATGGATAAAAAGGCACACGACACTATGTTCCCTCCTCAAAACCCTGATTTTCAAGCTTAAATAGGAGAGGAGAGGCCATTTTCAATTCATTTATGCATCGAACTTTGGAGAATTCTTCCAATTTCTCTCCAAGGATTAAACATTATGGATGGTCATGTGTTTCCTAGACATCACGCGGATCGAGTTCATGAGTACCGACAGTCTTCAGATGTAGGACCCCTAGTATACAAATCTAAACTTTCCTTGTTTTTCATGTTTCTCACACATATTTTAGGGTTCAAATGTCTCTGTCAAAAGCATTGCTATACTATGTTGCATTTACTCTGGTTGGCATCACTATTGACATTGTAGCGTTGCTCTTGCAAGATAGCATCACAAGGCACAATTTAGGTAGAGTGTCATGGATGAAATGTCAATCTTCCTTTGCAGTAGTCTGTCGTATGGCCAAGTTTAGGTAAAGTGTCACTCTTAGATGCTGAATAGCCTATGGGAAAAACCATCATCTGGGTTAATTATGGTTTAGTGTTGCCCTCAAATATTGACTCACTTTTGAGAAATTGCACTACCTTTGTTTTTAGTGTTGCTATTGTCCAAAACTAGAGTGTCGCTTTTGACAAACAAGGTCTCTTTTGCTTTGTTATTGTTTTGACTTAGGGTTTTTCCATAATTTTTTGTAATTTTTTATGTGGTGCACTTCATAAGTGGAGGAGGTTCTTCTCCCACTCCATTCAAAGGAGCATTGATGTCACATTCTTCGTCAAGCACAAGACTTGACTAACAAGTATATGTTTTTCATGGGTGTGATTGGTTTTGGGTTTGTGGCATTGATGCTAGTGATTCACACACACTTGGCGATGATCACATCTCTAGTTGAGTGGCGGTGGAGCAATACATCATCTTTTCATTTTCCTACAGGAGAGGCCATAGTGACTCTCAAGGATGTATGTTAAATCTTGTGGATCCTTATCCATGGTGAGAGGATTGTTTATGACTAAGATGTTGGGGGTGATTCCATTTAAGAGGTGCTTGGTGTGGATGAGTATGAGATTGATAGTGGCTAGATCAACCTGATGCCTATGAGGGAAGGGCCCTAGACTTGTCATTATTCATGGGAGCATTTATTTTAGGGGTCTTGGTACCTGACATATGTGGTATAGGTTTCAGTGTTGGATGGGGCATAGTTTTTGCATGGATGATAGAGGAGATGAAAGTATATGCATGGGGCCATATATTTCTAGCACCATTTTATCATGATATGCACTAGGTGGTATATTTTGGAACACATAAGATTGGAGCTAGGGTGACTTTGCTTCACATTTGGGACTATGAGCACATAGCAGTTTTATGGTTGATCATTACTCTTGTTGACAAGGATCGGGATATTCCTGTGGTATATAGATACGGGGCGATGGCCACCTTACAGTACACAGGTATTCCACACTCGAGGAAGGTGATTGACAAGATGATAGTATTTTGATGGAGGTCATAGCTCTAGGCCTACCAGTGGTTCGATGATTATCAATAGTTTTTCTACACCTATCAGAATGGGTATGTGCAAGGGAATGAGAACATGATGATTGAGTGCTACCTCCCAAATAGGGTAGCTCATTAGTTTGGAGAGATGCACGATGTACCTAAGGATGGCTATAGAGCCATATTTGCATGAACATCTTGAGAGACCACCTGGGGTTAGCAGATCACTCCCTAGGTCACGATTGATGAGTTTAGATAGCTTGTACCACAACCTTGGGAATATTTAGATGGGCCACAAGATGTTAGAAGGATAATGACTTATAATGCATATTTCCAGGTTCATGCCCCAATACGACTTACAGATCTAGTCATTGTACCAATTCTAAGTAGAGGACAAAAGAGGTTTCCTTAGATAGGGAAGCATCAATAGCTACCACCAGGTAGACAGGGTGGCCATGGATTAGATAAAAAAAGAGGTAGGATGATTAGCTGAGGAAGGATTAGGAGCCCCCTAGTATAGCCAATAGATTAGTGGCTACCGAAGTAGCCACCAAAAGGTCCCAATCCATGGGACACACAAATTGTAGTGTTGATGGCATAGGTGTAGTAGCTAATAGGATAGTTATAGTAGGCTACAACTCAAGTATAGGTGGTTACCCTAGAGAGAGATCAAGCTAGACAATAGCTACAAGTTGTCATAGGTGAGAGGAATCATGAGAGCTAGTTGTTGCAGAATGCAAACCTCACTTTGGCCTAGGAAATAGGGCACAAACAATAGTTGGAGGCTATTACCCGATAGGAATATGGGTAGGTGGGGATGATGGTCCCAACACATATGTATGGGGAGCCATGCATGAGGCCACCAACTATAAGCTATGTTAATATAGGGAGTTCCCACAACATCGTTGGTAGCCTGATTTTTCATAGATGAGTAGGGTTGCACCGAGTGGGTCTGATGGTTTCCCACTAGTTAGTTTTCATCAATTAGGGTCTCATCAAGGTGATAGATAGAGCTAGGGATAGAAAACCCTTATGATAGACACTTTTTAGATGTATAGCCTGATTATTGATGTATATAAATTAATTAGATGAGTTTTTGATAGCCTCATGTATACCATTTTGATGATATTAGACATTGACTTTGATTTGTATCATGACATTCAATTTATATATGAGATGGCTCTGATGTGGAAATATATGATGTGATGTCTCTTTATTTTATGTTTGATGGATGTATGGATGCATATGATGTGTTATAGATGTATGTATTTTTTATTTATGATTATGTTATGATGTTTATGATTCATGATGCGATGTATGCAATGTTATGGATGTATGAAATGGATGCAAATGCGATGCATGGTTTTACTTTCCTTTTCAATCTCTTTTTGATGTGATATATGATGTTGCAGGATGTATGTATGGATGCATATATTTTGGTGATATATTTATGATATGAATGTGATGGATGATTATGTAATAAGATGCTTAGAATAACAAATCTATATTATTTGAAACAACTTAAATGATGATGCAATGAAAATGATATGGATTAAGATTCTTAGAATAAAAAATCTATATTATCCCAAACAACTTAAATGATGATGTTATGAATGGATTATGTTTCCTATTATGATGATATGATATGATTATGTAGGATGTATGCATGCTGACATTTTTTATGGATGTAGGATGGATGTATTAAATTTTTTTTTGAATGTCATGATACCATGTTACTGCAGATAGAAGATAGAAGAATGAGAAGGATCAACCCTTGATTCCAAGAAGATGCAGAAGTCCAACAAGCCCATGAGTCATCGAGACATTATTAGACATGATGATGGGTGATGATGATTTTCTTATCATAGGATTGGGACATGAATGGCACAACTTTCCTTATGTTTGATAAAACATATAGATATGATGCATCAAGGTATAGAAAAATAGGATGGTGTGGTATCTAGTGCAATGGACTTTGACTCAACAAATAGATAGGAGTATCCTTGTTCACACTTGACATACATAAACCTTACTAGGATGCACTTTAGATGCTTTGAACATCTCAGACCAAAACATAGAAATGCATAACCTCCCAATGTAATAGTCAACAAGATATCCAAAACACTCTCCACACATACCAAAAAAAGAAATTATTCATTGGGGTTATATTACAAGAACATCCAACAATTATGGTAAACAAAATATAATGATCAATGCCCCATTAATTTCTCTTTAAATTGTTTTGGTAGAAATCATTGAGAGATCATTGGAATGAGCACAATAAGATAAATAATAAGAAAAGATCAAACAAATAAACAAGCTAATGTTCTTCATACCTTGAGCCAAGACTAAAAATATGGTGATGCCTAATGTTAATGTCCATTATAGGAAGGATGCGTCTTAGGACATGATTATCATATGTTGCTAGAACTAACTGGATGATTGGCTTTTGATACAAAGAGTTAACTAAACTTGTTTACATACTATCCAAGACTTAAGACCTTTACATTTAGGTTCACACATTACAAATATGTTATACTTGTTTCTATTTTTCCTATCAAATATTGAATTTTATTGCAAGTGAAAGTGAAATTGGATGGATGATTTTGGAATTTTCTAGAATATTTCAATGTCTTTGACATTTTCTAATGTTATGAGGTTGTTTTTGGAATTTTTGGGTTATTTTACAAATGTTTTGATTTTCAATTTTTTAAATATTTTTGTGTTTTCTGATATTTGACCAAGAACCTAACCAAAAAGACTACCCTAGGAATCTCAAGGGCTAATCAATGATTAGCCTTGCCTATGTTGTACATGTAGAGACCACATAGTTTGACTGACACAAACTCATTTATTGATGAGATATGCATAGTTGATGGATTGCCATTTTATTTTGATGGACACCTAAAGGACCTATCCTAATGCCTTGGGGTATGATTAAAGATTAGCCTTGCCTACGTTCAAGCTCAAAGACCATGTAGTTCAACTTGGTTATTATGTTTTTTGAATTTTTCTATTTTTGACTTACTTTTGGGTTTTGATATTTTTTGAATTTTTTTGGATTTTCTAATTTTATGAATGTTTTTCAGTTTTCAAATGTTATGAAAGACTTTAAGGATATACACAAATCCAATTCGATGTAGGTATAATAAAATCCCCCCAGCATGATGTGATAGACTACCTTGATATAGGTAGGATAAAATGACCTTAGGAATGTGCCAAGTAGTACTAGGAGGGAACATGATACGTACACAAGATCCAACCATGATACAAATGCGGATGGGTGATGGAAAGAATAATGGAATGCAATGGAGAGTGATGCATGAAAAATTCAAAGAATCAATGGTGGATGGAAAGTGATTATTTACACAAGGCACCTAATTGCTAGGTTTTCACCAAGTTACTTTCCCAAAGTGCCACCAAAGTGGTTTTCACTAGAGGATGATCTTTTTAACTGTTTTCAATCCTTTTTCTATATATTTTTTTAATTTTTTAATTTTTTGATTTTTTTGATTTTTAGATCTACCTTGCAAGCCTAAGTATATATTTTTTTGATATGGGAGCTATTGATGGTTTCTAGCAAGGATTCACCTTCAGGTGTTGACAACTGATATGCTCTTGATTTGTAACTTGCTATGATGATAAAGGGTCCCAACCAACTGGGTACATTCTTTTGGTTCTCCTTCAACACACTCTCTCCTACCTAGAAAGACCAAATTTTGATCTTCTTGTTGTAGCTCCTCTAGGAAAATTTGATAAACCTATAAGTGATTCAAAGCATCTAGGTGATGTTCATCCATCAGCTCTAGTTCATTCAACTATGACACCTGGTATTCTTCAACAATGATAAGATTTTGTAATGATAAATTCTTAGGGATGAGAGATTGACCTAAATAGGTAGGATAGCCTTGGATCCATAGACCATGGAGAAGGGTGTATCACCTGCAGGTGTGTAGATATTGAATTGATAGGCCCATAAAGAATATTTTAATTGTAGATACCATTCATGGCTAGCTTCATTGACTATCTTCTTAAAGATTTTCAAGATGGTTTTATTAGAAGCCTTAGCTTGGCCATTACCTTGGGGATAATATGAGCTGCATAACTATTGTTGGATATTGATTTTTTGGCACAACCCATAAACATCCTAATTCTTGAAAGGAATCCCATTATCTAAGATATAAGGGCTTGTGGAATACCATATTGATAGATGAGGTAATTTAGGATGAACTTAGAGATAGGTCATAGGTCATAAGAATGGCCTCCACCCACTTTGTAAAGTACTATATGGTGGTAATGATAAACTTATGGCCATTGGATGAGGTTGGTGTGATCTTCCCTATGAGGTTGAGTCCCCACTGTGAAAAGGGCCAAGGTGTAATTATGGGCTGAAGTTCTTGAGCCAACACATGAATAAGGTCCCCATGCTGTTGAAATTGCAAGAACTTTTTGACATACTCATGAGCTTATCTCTCTATGGTGGGCCAATAGTACCTTGTCCTCAATAGTTTCTTGGCTAAGGTCATACCACTTGATGTGATCCACAAATTCCTTCATGTACTTCAGTTAAAGTAGTCAAATCTTCCTCAGGGTTAAGGCATTGTAATAGGGTGCCCTCAATACTTTGGTGATAAAGGGTCTCTCCTAGGATAACAAAAAAAAATGACTTTTTAACGAAGTTTTTCTCTAGGTTTGAGGTGATGTCATTTGGAAGGGTTCCTCTTTTTAGATATGTGAATATGTCATGATATCAGGGATTAGTGGGACCAATAATTTTGCACAAAAACTCTAATTCTGGTACCTCAAAATTTGAGAAGAGAAATTGCTCTATGAGAAACTTGCATAAATGGGTGTTCTTCAAGATATCTAGCAAGGATCCAATTGTTTCCATAACATCTATAGCTATGTTATTCACTCAAGGTATCTTCTCAAAGGTTATATCAATGAAGAAATCTTTGAGATCTTTAACTAGCTTCTTGTAGGGGGTAATCTTGTCATATTTGGTTTGGTACTCATCATTGACTTGATTGATGATTAGATGTGAATCCCCAAATACTTTTAATGTGATGATCTATCATTGTACTACTATTCAGATTCCTATGATAAGATCCTCATATTTTGCAACATTTTTGGTACATGGGAAGGATAATTGATAGGATTTTGGAATGAAATCCCCTTGTGGTGTGATGAAAAGAATACTTTCTCCTAGTCCATGTTGTGTGTAGGAACCATTAAAATACATTTTCCAATGATTTTCTACATTCAAGAGGAAGACTAAATCATTGGGAAACTTTGATACTAAGGGATTCTCTACATATATAGGTTCCTCCGCTAGTAGATCTATAATGACTTTCCCTTTGATGGCTTTTTGTTCCACATATTCAATGTCAAATTCCATTAGAACCATAACCCATTTAGCCATTCATCTTGTGAGAGTTTCCTTGGATAGTAGATACTTGAGGGGATCTATTTTAGAAATGAGCTTGATTTGATGACCTAGCATGTAGTGCCTGAATTTTTATGAAGAAAACATGATTGTGAGGCAAGCCTTCTCTATGAAAGTGTAATTGGGCTCATGTCCCACTAAATTTTTGCAGATATAGTATATTTCCCTCTCTTTTCCAATTTCATTGTGTTGGGCCAGGAGAGTGCTAAGAGCTACTATTGTAGTTGAGATGTATAATATCAAAGGTATATGAGATTGGTAGCATAATGATAGGTTGTTTTAGTAGATATTCCTTGATTTGGTTGAATTCCTTGTCCCACTTCTCATCCCATTTCTATGCTATCCCCTTGTGCAGTAAATGAGAATAGGGGATAGTCTTGTCTGCTAGTTGCGTTATGAACCTTCTAATTGATTGTAGCCATCCTTGTAGACCTCATAGTTGTTTTAATGTTAGTGGTGCCTCCATGTCAAGAATTTCTTTGAAATTTGTGGGATCTATCTCAATTCCTCTCAATGATACATCATACATGCACTTCTTTGGATTTATTCATACCTTGTACTCTTAAAGTCTATCAAAGATTGGTCCCAAGGTTGTAATGTGGTCTTATCATTTCCTAGATTTAGCTAAGATATCATCCACATAGTCCTCTACAGCCTTATGAATCATGTCATGGAAAATAAATGGCATAGCTCTCTGATAGGTTTCTATGGCATTCTTTAGCCCAAATTACATCATGTTCCAACAGTAAGCTTCCCATGGACATGTGAATGCTATCTTATGTTGATCCTCCTTGGTGATCATAATTTGGTTATATCCTGAAAATCCGTCCATGAGTGATATATTACATGGCCTGTGGTGAGGTTCACAATCATGTCAATGTTGGGTAGGGGGAAAACATCCTTGGGACATGCCTTGTTCAAATCTCTGAAATCGGTGTAGATAGTGATGCCCCTAGTGGGTTTGGAAATTAGTTTAAGATTGGAAACCCGTTCTAGATAATCAATGGGTCAAATAATTCCTACATCGAGGATCTTCTATAGTTCTCATTTGACTAGTAATGCAATCTATGGTTTTATCTTTCTCATCTTTTGTCTTACTATTTTTTCCTCAAGATATACTACAAGGTGGTGGATGACAACTTCAAGATCTAAAACTAGCATATCTAAATATGACCATGCAAAGTTTTTCTTTCTATCTATGAGGAATTCTTCTAGGTTATTCTATTCTTTGGCCATGAGTGATTCTACATAAAAGGTGATTTGGGGTGCTTCTTCAGTTCCCACATTCACTAGGTTGCACTTCTCTGCTAGGACTATTGACTTCTCCTAATGTATAGCACTAAGGGGAAGATTGAATCCCTCATCCTTTAGTATCTCAAAGAGGTTTTCAAAATTATATGTCCTTTCTTTTTACTATTTTTTGATAAGAAAGTGACACAATGTGGTTTTCACTTTAGGATTGAGACGTTATTCTCAGTTTTTCAGTTTTGTGACTAAGAGATTCAATTGTTTCCCCATAGTATGCATGTATATCTAGCTCAATGTTGAATCCTACTTTGTGATCTCCATATGGAATGCTATCCCTTAGTCCCATAAATTCAAAGAGAGCTTTGTCATTTTTGAATGAATCCAAGATTGGTTGTCCTCATTGGTCCCATTTTATGAGTTGGGGATAAACAAGTGTTAGATCAAAGTTTTGGTTACTTCACTCAAATGATGTAGTTGTTATCATGAAAACATGGGAATCCTCATAAAATAGGTTTGTTATATCGAAGGGATAGTTATCAAGGGGAATACCAGTTGACACAAGTAACTAAGGGGGAAATTTGACTATTTTAATGAGAGCACGCTTGCCTAGAATGGTCACCTTACTAGTGACACAACCAAGGCCAAGATTCTTTAAGTGTTTCTTAGGAATGAGGGGTTCTAATAAGTCATTGTGATTTTTCCCCCATCCAAGCATTAGTTGTAGACCCTTGTTGTCATCCTCCATTAGAAGAATGGGGGTGGGTCTATTGTCTAGATAGAGTAAGCTTGATATTTCATTTTCATCCACAACCTCTTTTCTTAATTCTCCCCACCTTTTGAAAAAGGTAGACTCTACATTAAAGGTTTGAGATGTTGTGTCAATTGGCTATGACTTTCCTTGATATTTAGGAGATTGAGGAAACTCTCCTAACACACATGCATTCTTCTTCAATTTATATTCCCCATAACCATCATCTTGGATTACTACTTTGATATATGGGATATTCTAGATGGAGGTTGTCTTTGTCTTGGATGTCAAGGCTACGGTGGATGTATCAATAAAGGAAGATGTCGGTCCTTCATCATTCTTGGGATCTTATGGTATTTTATAGTATTTGGCTTCCAATTTATTGTAGTAGTAAAATGGTTTAGGGTCTCCATGGATTGTTACTTCCCTATCTTGATAAGGGAACTTGACACATTGGTGATAGGTAGATGCAATAGCTTGCATCCCATTGATCCATGGATGCACTAGGAGAATTTATAAGGAAGCTCAAGGTCAAGGGCTTGGCATGTGGTTTTGATGATGGTGAGCCCCACTTGAATGAATAGTTTGATGGTTCCTTGGGACACCCATTCTTAATCATCATAGGCTTTGATAGTGATACCCCTTCCTTTTTCAATAAAATATTCAAAAAATCCTAGATTCTTGATTAGCTACAAAGTACAAATATTGAGACCAACACATCTATTGACCAAGATTATCTTGGATTTATTCTTGTGAAGCAATGCCTCTAGATGTAGTGTGTGATTATGAGATAGTCACGTTGAAAGGTCATGTTCAAAAAATGTGAGAAGATGGGGCATGGTGATATGTCTGACCATGGCTTGGAATTGATCAACATCAATGTTAGTGGGAATAGTGGATGAGGACAAATCCTTCTCTAGAATGTTCCTATGCATTGGCTATATCTTTAGCAACTCCAAGATGGTGATTTGGGTGGGGATATTCTTTAGTTGCTCCAAGATGCTATAGTTTCTAGGGTTGGATTTTGGATTTCTAGGTGGTTCCCTAGGTGGTGGTGAAGGTCCTCGAATAGAGACCTTGCCTCTACATGTGGTGACTCCACACTTTACACTAGCCCATTTAATAATGATGACTATTAAAAATTCATCTAATGATGTCACAACATGATCATAGACATAGTTTACATTGGTGTAGTTCTTTCCTTTTCCATTTTTATTCCCTTTGTGATGATCAAGCATCAAATTCATGAATATCTTTAAATATTTTTTTCCTATTGGTTGGTTGAAAGTTATATCCCCATTTCCAATGAGGTCTTGGATGATATTCTTGAGCTTCATGCAACTAGATATCATATTTCCCTTTATTTTATGGAAATCACAAAGGTGCTTCTTGTTATACAATGGTGGTTTAACTTGAGGCTCTTGGTAATTCTCATAAACAAGGAGCATGATGAGGTCTGCTTGTACTAGTTGTTGCATGAAGGATTCAATAGGTTCCCCCAATGGTATATATTTGTGTTTTTGTGGGTAATTGTTCCTAAGGGGTGGTCCTCTTTGATAATTTATGTTATTGAATGCTTGGATGTTTTGTTGTTAGGGTGTGTTTGTTTGTGGTGCATTTTGTTGATAGATGGGTTGTTGCATGTTGATTTTTGGTTGATGAGTGTTGTGTTGTGGGTATGTCTATTGGTGCATATTTTATTTTGGAGCACTGATAACCACCTTGGAATCAATGACACCATTGTTTGTAACATTTTTTTTCTTGGCCCAAGTGTGAGGTTTGTCATTGTAGCTAGTTGATGGTCTATTGTATTTGTATGTTGGTGTATTCCCTTGTGCTATAAGGGCTCTCTCAATGTCGAGATCCTTGGGGATAAGTCAATCGCATGTCATGACACATTGCATTTTCAATTAGAAGGACAAGTCTCCCTCAATATTAAAAGTGATGGTTCCTATTTGTTATTATTTGGGCATAGACCACTTGATTTTGTTAGCTCTAGACCCCATTATTGCAAGAAGTTTGCAAATTATTCTCCCCTAGCTTGTTTTAGGTTAGATAGCTCCTCCAATCTCACATCCATATCTAGATTGAATGAAAAGTGATCTATGAATAGGTCTATGATTTCTTGGAACTTTTGGATCCCAAGAGGTAAGTGGGTGAACCATTCAATTGTAGGGACAACTAAGCTTCATGTAAATATCTACATTAGATAAGATTCATCATAGGCCACTTTCATGTTGGAAAAACAGGGATAAACAACTAAGAGGGGGGTGAATCAGTTGTCATAGATTATTTAAACTTTTTAAACTTTACTTAATTCAATCTCAGATCTGATGAATAAACAATAAACCATAAACAATCAACACATTAGAAACATAGATAACACCAAGATTTTTTATGTGGAAACCCTATTAGGGGAAAAACCATGGTGGATGTTAGTCCACAAGATTATACCTTGTTAAAAGTATAATGAAAAATATAATGGGAATGCACATGCATTTAGGCACACTTCCTAGAGATCACTGCTCAATTACAAGAGGACTCACTTCCCAAGAAAGATTCATTTTAAAACCATCCGAATTGTGAACTAAGAAAATAGCTTCTTCAAAAGCCTGATTACAGTTCCAGTTAAGCACAAAAAATATTGTTCACACTTTGCTCAAATTTATTCTCACTCTGCTCTGCAATCAAATTATTTGGACACTATTTGCACATCTACACTTTCTATGGCATACATTCACTCGTATGCACACTCTAACTTCAAACAATCATTTCTTATATATTCACAACATGCAATTACATCAACAACCTAGTTAGCCAGAAATGTGAAACATATTTTCAATGTCAACCCAAATTTACAAATAAATTTTCAATGTGGATCAAACATCATCAGCTAATATTATGATGAGACCCAAAACAATATCCTTGAGTGTGCCAAACATTCAAATTTTAATCTCCAAGGATCCACAACACGTTACAACCATCATGTCAGCCAAGAACATGAAAACCTGAACATACCAAGAAAAAATCTTTGACCATGAGCACACCGATCAATGCAGGCATGCAACAAAGATAGAGCATGATCTAGAAACATCCATGAACACCAATAAATAATAGAGAAACATTCACAACAACTAGAATTACTAGAATTATACCAACTTTAATCAAGAACACTAAAAGAGACCACAAAAACATTGTCAGGACACAAATCTTCATAACTCGAACAAATCTTCACGTAGACCTGTGAAACTTCTAGTGGATGGACTAGATACACTCAACAATAATCCATTTAGTCCATAGTAGTTTATCTTCAATGTACATAACAAGATACCTTCATGACCTTCACAGTTCCATTAGAAACCTGCAATACTTTCTTTTACAATTTTCTCAATATCCTTGACATATACAACCTTCAATACATCAAATTCTAATAGTGTTGACATCAATGACACCCACATATCAGCAACAAAACCACAACATCCAACATTCCAAACAATGCACATGGAACTCCCTAATGTTGTCCTTAGTATATCTTTTTCCATTGTATTTATCAAATTTTGGTATCTCAAATCCTAGCAAGAATGGGACCAGGGCAATGTTCCTATCAAAGGGATATGGGAACAAGTCACATTGGGTGTCAAATATTTTCATCTTTCCTACTTGGATGTCTTGTAATTTTTGTGAAAGAAATTTGACTTGTCAGGAAAGATCATCCTGTTGATTGGGTGGTGGAACATACGTGTGTTGATGTGGTATGGTTGATAAGTTGAATGTGTTATGTGATGTGTGTTGGGGGTTGGTTTGTTCTATGAGTGATGGGATGGCATATGTTCCTTGCATGTTAAGGTTCAATGTATTTGGTTGTGCATTCGTATAGGTTTGTTGAATATTTTGTTTCTAGGAAAGCAACGCTTGTTGGTATTCCCGTTGTTGTTGTTGTTCCAACAATGATTGTTGTTGGGATTCTTGTTGTTGTTGTTGTTGTTATGCTAATAGTGCCTTCTATTGGGTGTGTTTTTATGCTATTTTTTTTGTTGTGCTATCAACGCTTATTGTTGTTCATGATGTTGTTGTAGGGCTTGTTTATAGGCTTGGTATTGTAAAGCTTGTGTTCGTGCTTGTTGTTGTGGTTGGTATTGTGCTTGCTCTTTTCTTGCCGTGCCACTTGATGTGCTTACTATTGTTGTAAGGCTTGATCTTGCACTTTTTGTACTTGTAGTTGTTGTTGTAGCAAGGCTTGCATTTGCAATTGTTCTTTTTCTTGTGCTTACGCTTATGCTTGCACTTGTTATAATTGTAGTTGTTGCAATTCCTTTTGGTAAGCTTATTGCGCTGCTTTCAACGTGATGCTATATTGATTTTTTGTGTTGGGATTTTGAGGTGTGTGTGAAGGATTTTGTTGTGATGATATGTTGAGGGTTTTTTGGGGTTGTTGTTGAGGTGTTGGGTGGTAGATGGATGACTTGGAATTGGATTTCACATGCCTAACCCTTGTGAGACTTGAATTTGGGATGCTTGGGATGCTATTGATGGTGTGATCAAAGGTTGGGATGTTTTATATGAGGCCACTTTGTGTTGCAATGTTAGTGGCATGCTTGGATTTATGATGGATGAATTGATTTTATTTGTGTTTGGTGGATTAGTTTGATTGGTTTGGTTGTGGGTCAAAGTACTTGATGAAGCAATTTTTTTTAAACCTTGGATTAGTGTGGGTGATGGGGTTATGATAGGAGCTAGTGGATATGTTTTTTTATGTGTTCCCATGTAGGAGTGAAGATGAAGCATCAAAGGTTCCCACCTTCCTGAATAGATCCACTTGTCCTTGTGAGATGTTAGGAGTGTAACCTTGTGTATCTAGGGAATATGCTAGTGTGGCACAAAAAGTGGATAAATTCTTTTTGTAATGGAATACAAGAGGTATATATGGTTGTTGAGAGTCTTGTGGTATGGATTTTTCAATACCCAAGATTGTATTGGCCTCAAAGTTTTGGTTATTGACAAGAGGGTACCCTTGAAGGGATTGAAGTAGTGAGCTCCCTTTGGTGGTCATGGGTTGACTTTGTGCATGTAATGATGATGGTTGGGAGATGGGTTGGACTATGGTTGGAAAAGATAGTGTGAAATAAATGTGGGGAATGGTACCCAAAGGTTGCTTAATAATGGTAATTACATCAAAAGTGGAAGGAAGTTACCCCCTTATTTTTCCAACTCTAACATGTATTGTGTGGGATTCAATTTCATTATAGTATTTTCAAGCTTTTGGGTGTTGGGATCTTGTATCAATTCAAGTAACTCATTATGGTTCATCCCTTTGAAGTTTTTTGTGACATCCTCCACTTGACATCCTACCTCTTGAGAATATTGAGGTTGTTGAGGGAGACTAGGTAGAGGGTTAGTAGATGCCCTTGGATCAAATTTAGTTTGGCTCAAACCACTCATGGTTGATGTTTCCTTGTTTTTTTCCATGCTCTTTTTGTGTTGTGATCTAGTTTGGACCATAAAATTGGGATCAACCTTAGGATTACTTGTCATGGATTTGGATTCTTTGGTTGATCTAAACTTAAGCACATAAAGAACTATAGGATTTTTTTAATATAAAATGATGATGGTATGAAGGGGTGAATGATATGGGTGTTTGAAATTTAAGAACTTTGGGCCAATACTAGAATTTAGGATTTGATTTTGATGCTTGCATTTGGATAATGAACATGTAAATCCTAGGATGGAATTTTTATCTTTCGATAAACTTGTTCAAAGGATGCTAATTTAACTAAATTTGTGAGAAAGGATGCATTCCCACACATCTAACTAAACAAGGTGATTTTAATTTGGTTTAAATAATTTTCCCAAGTCTAGCATAATGATGTTTTCAAAGCTCTAGAAAGTTGTTTGTGGGATGGATGGAGTGTTTGTTTTGATCCTAAGTGAACCTAAAGGGACTCTATTTACAAGACCAAGATATTGAAGAACATGCTTTACCCTATGGGTAACTTAAACCCAAAAGATTAATGTTTTGAAGACCATAAAACAAAAGATAACAATCATATTTGTGGCATTAAATTTTATTTAATCTTGATTAATGACTTGCTATTATCACATCCACTTGTCTTGCTTAAGTTTCAAACTAAATTTATATGTCTAAGAAGCCTTTCATTCCACAAGGTCCATTATGTGAAAATCAAGAATCCAAGGCCATAGTTTCCTTATGTTAACTTTGGAATGGTGTGAACTTAGATATAATTCAAAAAAAATAGAAGCCTCTAAAGATAGAATATTTAGGGACAAGTAGAAATATTTGAATTTTCAAAGGTACTCAAATCAAAATCCAAAGGGTTTGACATTTCAATGATTGTTTAATGTTTGTCTTCTTGTTTTGGAGCCAAGCAATGTGTTAAAACTGACTCACAAGCAACACAATCCTAACTCAATGGTATGTTCTTCTTAGTGGGCCTGCCTCAATGCCCTTCGTAGTAGAAGAGATGATTATACATGCAATTAAGGGAAGAGTGTAGAGGTATGTTAAGAATGAAACTCTTAACCTATACACTTTAAAAAAAATTGGGCATGGTAAGTAACTTCTTGGAAGTAAATTCCAATGCACCACTTTAAAGAACTCTTTGGATGGACAAGTTGGCCACTAAAAATGAAGATTCTTAATGAAAAAAAACCATGAACACCATAACCAACACTCACCTGCTGGCCACTTAAGGCTCTTTAACCTTTCCCATTCCACTTAAGGTGTGGGATTAGGTGTAATCTATTGTTGGCACATATTGGTGCTAATTTCTCATGATTTCACACCTTTGATATAACCCATCGATAAACATGCTTGCAAGAACTTGCCTATGAATTTCCTATTATAGGGTGTATCTCATAGTAAGCCCTTTCTTAAGGGTGACTCAAAGCAATAGAATACACTTTTGAGTGTTTCTCTTCACCCAAGATTGCACGAAGCACAAGGGGAAAGGATACACACTTAAAGTGTATGGAAACAAGATCACTCACACAAAACACTTGTTCATTTTATCCTTCAAAGATAAATGAGTTCTTTTTAAGCATAAAATATGAGTGAGTTTATTTTGTTAAATTTTAGCCCAACATAGCAATGACTAGTGAGTTTGTATGTTCAATTTCAACCAATTTGAAAATGGATCAAAGCAATGGTTAATTCTAAGCCCAAAGTGAACTAGTTGGTCCTAAAATAGAAAATGAAAAGCCTCAATATTTCCTAAGCTATTACAATAAGCATCAAGATGATTTTAAACTCTCAATTTAATGCTTCATTCTTCATTTATCTATAAAGGTGGCTCTAGACTAAAAAAGGTGACATTGTTTTAGCAAAAGCGGTGTTGTTTGGCAATAGTGATGCTTTAGTGAATAGGAAAGGAAATGCTTTGCTATACACAATAAGAACAAAAGATATTCTTTAAAGACAAATGTAGCACCAAAATAGAAGCAACACTTTGGTAAAAACCTACAAAAATATAGAAAATAGATTGGTCAAAGGTCACACTCTAGCAAAAGCAGCGTAGAAATCAAAAGAAAAAGTGGCACTATTCATCAAAAGTGACTCCTTGACGCAATAGCGACACTATCTACAAAAGAGGTGCTCTACTATTGTCAAAAGTGGAGTCATTTTTCTAGAACCTACACAACGTGAATTCTTATGAAAAATGTTAAAATTTTGATTGGTTGGCTCTCCTTCTAGCGCCAAAGTGTGAATGATAATTTGTACCTAGCTAATCATAGACAAATAAAAACAAGGTTAGTCACATTAACAAGTATAAGCTATCATTCCCTATGAGATTCTTAAGCATGTAAATAAATGAAAACATGAAACAAATCATGAAAACACAAGCAAATGAAAGCATGCAATCTTATTATAACACCTCAAACCTCATCCCATAGGGGAATTGGTGTCACTTTGATGTGGAAGGTGGCCCTTTCCCAATCCCAAGTTGATAAGATCCAAGATCTTGATGTGAAAAAATGGTGATTTTGATGCAATTGGATGGTAGATTCAAGCTAAAATTGATAGAAAATGCAAGTGATTGTGGATGAAAATGAGTAGAGTAATAATGCATAATATGATGGATCCATATTCAATAGAGGAAGCCTCTATTTATAGGAAAGAAGGTTTGAAGAATGGGTAAATTTGGGAAATGTGGGACTAAAATGGGAACCAATGGCTTTGTGACACTTGTCACAAGGCTAATGAAAGTCATGGGGATATGTTTTCACATATGTGTGAGAACATTTTGGGAAAAGGAATGAGTTAAGGGATGTAGGTGAGAATGTAAGGGGATGTAAGAGAATTTAAGGAATATGGTTGAGGGTGTAAGGGAATGTTGGTGAGGATGTAAGAGAGGTAAATTCCCTTGTAAGAGACAAGATGGTATGTAAGAATAATTGAATTCCCTTGTAAGAGGCATTAAAGGAATTTATAAGAAGCTTTTAAAGCCTTTGGAGGGAAAGTTAATAAATGGATAGTTGAAGGAATATTCTCAGAGAATATTCCTTTGTGAGGGAAAATAGGCTAATTCGTAATTAAAAGAAATGAATTTCATGTGTAACTTGGTTAATAAACCATGGATTTATTTGACCAAGGTGAAGTTAAAAGCTAGAGAAATGGTTAATGAAGATTAGGGGGTAGCTTAAGGTTAATTAATTTAAAATTAATTAACTTAGGTGGGTTAGGGGATTTATGACATTTGTTTAAATAATTAGATTTATTTAATCAAATGAGAGGACATAGGGGTTTTAATTAAATAATTTGATTTATTTAATTAAATGGAATGGACATTAGTGAGAAGAAGGTGAATTAATTTGATGAATTTAATTATTTGATTAATAGGAGAAAATGTTGAATTTAATTAAACAATATAGATTATTTATTTAAAGTGTTAGTCTGAAGTGATTTAGGAGGAAATGATATTAATTAATTAGATTTAGATGCATAATATTGATTAGGACTATTTAAGTTTCTACACTTATGTTTTGTTTGATTTCCTTGGAAGATTGCATCACTATTAGTAGTAAATGTGTGAATTTATATTCACTCTAACAATGGTTTATCTAAGATTTTTTTTAAATGCTGAAATCTTATTTGTGAATCAATTCAACTGTCATTGTCTATTAGATTAAATTTATTTCAAGTTTTCTTGTTACCCTATCTATCTTTTGAATTTTATTTAAATAAATTTTGGAATCATTGAAAGAGCATTAAATTGATATAAATTTGTTGTAGATATAAACATGCAAAGTGTTTATTGAATTGCTAGAACCATTATTTTGAATTACGCGTTTTAAATATAATTTTCTAGAACAGATAATAACTAGATCCCTTGTGAAATATGTTGACAAAAAACATTGTGTTGTCTCATTTAGTCAAGAACTAGCTAGAAAGGAACCTTGGAGTAATTTATGGTCGATCCCACAATAGTGGTTTACAATTTTTGGCCAAACTGGACACTGAAATAATTTTTTTTAACTAAATCTTTACTTTCGGGCACCTATAGTGGCTAAACTATGAGGAATTTGAAGATGATGCAAACTAGAGTTTCATGACATTTTGTCTGTAGATTCTAAATATATTTTTTTCAAAATGTTTGGAACCAATTTTCACTTCTTTTTCCATCTCCCTCAAAAACTAGTTTTTTTCAAAAAACAACATTTTTAAAAAGTGACACTCACCGTATAATGCATAACTTTTTTCCCATGAAGGCTAAAATTCTAATTCTTTCAAATTTAGATTTGTAACTCTGTTATCTAGTGCTTACACTTGGATAGATAGTTTTTTATTGAATAAATTTTCTTTAATAAAGTTTCAAAGTCAAACCAATTACAATTCAGACATAGCGCGACCATATAATGCATTTCTTTTTTTGTTGGATCAAGGACTTCAATATCTGGTGCACTCATATTTTTCATTTTTTTTTTGATAATATGTTTCCACATGTGCAGAACAAAGATCTTGATTTTTGGTGAAAAACCTATGTTTAATAAAACTAAAAAAAAAAAACATAATAAAACCAAAACATATTAAAATTATATTTGTTGGATAGCTCATTCCAAGGACTACCTAATTATAGTTGGGTTTGTGAAGTCTCTGCCATTTTCATCTTCAACCTAAGTTCTGAAGTGCAAATTTTATTTTATTTTGTGTCTGAGGGGGAGAATGAGGGATAAGGGGCATTCGAACGAACCCCTAGTGGTTCGAGCGAACGACCTTTTAATTTGCATTTCCTTTGGTTTTTTGGGTGAGAAATGGGGGGAAAGCATTTAAGTGGGTTCACTCAAACCTGTAGGTTTGTTCGAACCCCTAAAACCATTTTTTTTTCTATGGGCTCATTTTTTGTGAGTTTTCCTTCCTCCATTAAATTGTAAACCACTATTATGGCTTCACCCTTATTTACTTTTCAAGAGAAGTAATAACCTATTATTACTTATCAAGCTAGAAGTTTTAAAACCACCCTCAATAATTTCTAAACCTAATAGGATTATTGTTACCCATAGCCTAGATCCAAATATTTTCTTGATTGTAGTTCTTGAAGAATTAAAGGTTGTGATAAAATGATGAAACCTTCCCCCAAAAATTAATTACTAAGTAGATACTTATTTTATTTTCTCTTTATTGTAGGTGTATCAAAATGTTTGATTGAAGTGAAGATTAAGTTGGAGAGGAAGTATCTAGAGAAGAGAAAGAAGAGAGGAAGGAGAAGAAATACAAGGCTAACAAGATACCCATCACAATGGAATTCAAGTTTTTGGGAATCACTAATGTGTCTAGGCTCACCTCAAAGGTGATGAAGATAACATGTATAGAATTGGGCTATATCAATAGGGATTCATTCAAAGAGGATAAATTTTCCCATGATTCTTCTCTTAGAGCCTAAAAGTTATCTAATTCATAATTAGCACATGTGGCCTCCTTCCTAGTGGCAATTCAATTCCCATAACTTATCCTAGATATGGACCAGTACTATAAACCCATAGATAGGAAGTGCTATGACCCCTATTGAATTGAGATCATTGATCTCTCTACTCCTATGACTAGGTTAGTATTTGACCTCCTATACCCAAGTAATGACAACTAAAGAAAATAAAATTAGAGAGTACAAAAAGGACATAAATTGAAATGTTAGACATTTCAACAAAATATGGCCTAGGAATGAAAGAAGTTGGTGGCTAAGATTCCCCAAAAGTTGACAAGGTCAAATTTCTATTTTTAGATAGGGGATATCATTACTTTGATATTGAGCGATTTTGGTAAAAAGGATACCAGAATGTATGACACATGGATCTTCCACTTTATTCATGTCATCGTAAAAGGAGAAATTTTCTTGGATTGGGACCATATTGTATCCAACACCATTCATGCTTAGTTCACCACAACTGTAAGGGATGCAAAATAATTCTTCATATCTTCCTATATACTATACTTGGTAGCCAAAGTTGAGAACTTCCTAATCCTAACCACTAAATGTTCCAAAGGAGAATCCCTTGGGTAGAGTAAGATTTGAAAATTTTATCCCCAATTAGAACTCAAGCAAGTAGATAAAAAATTTAAGATAGTTAATGATTCTTTCCTATATCTAGTAATAAACTAACTCAATGGTGATATGGAATTCAGGATGGCCAAAGAGAATATGGCCTTAATCAAAGACTGGGGATAATGGTTCATTCAATTTCCCAATTCAACCTACATTAGGATATATGGTTTCAACAATGCAACCTAGTTGCTACCTAGGTGTTGTAGTGATAAGCTAATTTTAATTGAATTTTTATGAGAAGTTATGAAAGTACACTTAAAACTATTTGGAAAGCATGAGGCTAGGTTGAAACAACCTTTTCAATTGGGTTTTTATGGATGTCCTTCAATTATAGCTTCTAAGACTTCTCTAGAATAACTACAAGCTTTAAACCTAAAGACTTTATATCTCAAGGGATAATTTTAACTCAAAAGGAAAGATGAAAGATATTAGCTCATCCATTTTCTTGTTCCACCAATGAGAGATTGAAGACTTCTGGGAAAATTTGCAAGATAATTTTGAAGCCAAGAAGAAGAGTTATCAAAGGCTCACTATCTTCTAGAAATAAAAAAGTTTGGAATCAGAGATGATATTCTAGAAGGACTATCAGATGATGGAAAAGAATTGGATCATACATATGGCATAAGAAAGGTCAATAAAAAGATAATGGATCCATTTTATTGGTCTGAGAAAGAAGATCCTTCCATTGAACGTATCTCTGAAAAGATCCTAGACAAAAGTAACACATGGACTGATCTAAGGTTAAACATCTTTAAAGAGAAATAAATCCAAACTAAAATAAAGAAAAAAATTTCTACAAAGGACTCTTCTTCAACAACCCAACTGGTATAAGAGGTAGAAGAGAACAAAGAAAGTTCAAACTCAGGAAGCCTTTGGGATAGAATGGATAATGGAAAAAGTGGAAAAATCCTTCAAGATGGTTTTAGTTATCTTCAAGGCTGTATAAGCAGGAGTAGTATTAGGGTTGGGTGTGATACCTATAGTCTAATTTCTTTCCATAGGAGACACCATAAAATAGGTGCCAAAGAAGAGAACTAAAGGAGAACCACTAATCATTGAGGTCGTGAATTTTAAAAAATTTCCTTCTCCTATACCTTCAAAACCAAAAAGAAAAAAATAAAGAAGGTTACAAGAGTGATCAGGTGTATATAATACATGATTCACATAAAGAATTTCCTAGGGGTGAATAAAACCCATCTAAAGATGAAATTATGGACACTCAAAAATATGAGTAGAGGGACGAAGGTTCAAAAGAATAGTAGATTTAGGAGGAACAAAATAAGCTAGAAGCTAAGAGAGAAGAAGAAGAAGAAGATTTATTAACCATTGAAGAGCAACAATAATTAATTGAGAATGTAGAAATACAATAAAAGGATAAGGCTTCTTTATCACAAGTAGCAGATAAAGGACAAGAAATAAAAGAGCAACCCAAGAAGACTCAAACAAGTGATCAACAATTGTCCATTCCTCCTAGAATCCTTCATGGCTAAAATTGACTTTAGTAAAGAGACAACAAGTAACAATTAGCCTCTCAATTTGAAATATATGGTTGTAGAGGTGAAGGAAAATCCAAAGAAAAAGCCTAGGAATATTCACATTAAAAAGGTCAATTAACTTGGGAAAATGATAGCAAAGATTGATACTCTTATGGTAGACAAGGATGATAGGGAGTTGCAAGAATCAAATTATCAACTATCCATAATCAATATAGGGAATAAAACAAGAAGGGAGAAAATACCATCCCTATACTTAGTGGTAGATTTAGTTAATGCCAAGGTGAACAAGGATAAGCAAAGTAAGGATGGGATTAAGGCTGAAATTGAGTAGATGAAAGTGTTCCTCAATGGGTTGGTCTCCCCATTTATTGAGCAAGAAAAATTCATTAGAGGCTCATATTTTAATGAGTAGGAAATAAGTTGATGGACTAAATGAGATGAAGAGAAAATATCAAATTTTTGACAAGTGGATTGAGAAATTTAGAATATAAATAGAGGAACTATTGGTTTCTAGATATTAGTAGTATGAAAAGGATTATGCCTTAGAGGATCAAATAAATATACATATGCTTTAAGAGATGAAGATGAGAAATAATTACTAGAGTTGAAACACCCCTAGGGATTGAATAAGATGGGAGAAAAATAAATGAAAACTATTACTACTTAGGTTATGAGAATATTAGTTTTTAAAGTAAAAGCATCAACATTATATCCTTTAAAATGGAACTCATATTTGAGCATAGATTAAATATGTTATAATTACTATAGCATTGTAAATTGTCACCCTTAACAAATTCACACTATGTTTTTCTCCCTCTTAAGTGCATGGACCTAATTGTGCATTCAATGTCCAAAATTATGCATTCCATGGCCCATTTGATATTTATCAAGAAAAACCATTTTTAAAACTAAAGAACATTTAATATTTTTCTCCTGACACCTTACATCCTGCAAAATAGTTCTAGGACTAAGCCACCCTCAGCGACTTGGTCCCCCTATTTTTCCTCCAAAATTTACTATGTTAGAGTTGGAATTTTATTATTTTAATTTCAAATATCAAATTTCAGGTATTAGGATTTAATTTTTGGGAAATTAGAATTATTATGTATAAATACCTAGTCATTTCACCATTTGAAAACTAACAAGGAGAATCATCAATTATTGGTGATAAAAATAAAATAATATCAATTCAAGAGCATATTTATTATAGCATTTCAATATTGAAGCATCATGTCAACTTTTAAATTTGAGTTTTTTCATGTTTATGTTATCATTTTTTTTTGTAAGGACTAACCCTTGTATGTCTTCCAAGCAATTCAAGCCAATTTGCAAGAAAACCTTGAGGAGATTTTTATGACTTCAGTCCTTCAAGGAATCAGATTTGAGTGGTGAGCTAAATCTATTGTTGATTCATCATTCATTTTTCATTTAGCCTCTATCTCTCAAAAGGATAAGCTCTCTTTCATTGACATTGCCAATTTGGAGGTGAAAACACCAACATGAGGTTTGACTGAGGAAATCCCCTATATGGCATAAACCTTCCTCTCTCTTTGAATGTGCATGTTACATGTCTAAAGAAGTTTAGAGGAAGATTGAAGCTCATTTATTCATTGTTACATTCAAACCCTACAAGAATACAATGTATGAAAACTCAATTATTTCAACACCTAATGAAGATCTAATAGTGAGACACGAAAGAAAGAAGGTCAAAATTAGACACTAGAGGACTATGAAATAAAATTCTAGAGTTAGTTACTAGGAAATAATTTCCCTAGGTGACTTAGTCCTACAAAATCAACTCCAAATTTATATGCCAGGTGCAAAAAACTCTGCTCAATCTATTTCTAAACTCCAAATTTATCTATGACTTTCTAGATTTGTTGTTTTTGTACTAGAATAGGTTATTTGCATCATTTTTTAGTCATATCATTTCATTTTATAAAAAAGTCATTTCTAAGTCCTTAAAATTAGATCTTAGGATAGGTTGAGTCACCTCTTAGGTTGCAAGTCAATCTCATATCCTATCCAATCTTGAATTTAATAGTAAGAGACTCCCTACCACCACCATCAATGGAAAAGTGAACCATCATAAAATCCTAAGGTGGAATCTTATGGTTTCACTTTTCCTATTTATAAATTACATAAAGAATTGTATGAGAATTCTTCAATTTTTGAGAGTTTTGTAGTTAGTGTCACCAACCCCAAATCTCCTACTATAGAACACACATAGATTGTATACTCGTCAATCTATCAAGAATGCTTGGGATATGAAAATAGAAAAATAGATCAACTCAATGCAAGAGGAGGAAGAGATAATTATAGAAAAATTAATGCATACTAAGGTTGATCTCAAGTGGGTCAAAGATGTCATTCAAATATTGGACTTAGATGCACAACTGCAATATCCAACAATTTTGAGAGAACTAAGTTTAGACTAGAGTAATTCGATGGCCCAAATATTAAGATGATCATCCAAGTGCACAAATTTTTTGAAGAGTATAATCAATTTAAAAAGTAGGTGTGATCCAACATGTTCAAATAAGGAGTATTCTATTTTGAATTTTCAAACAAAAAATATGTTATTTTGATTCTTTATTTCCTCAAAAGGGAGGTGTAGTTTTGGAACTAGTGATGACTAAAAGTTCTCAAAAGTTAACAAGATGTATTTTTTCTAAAATCAATTCTCGTAAGTTAACTAATGTTGGAATTGTGTGCCTCAATCCCACTAGGCTTTACCTCTATACCGACAAGTGTTTGAGAGAGAGGTGTGGTAGTGCAGTGGATACCATGCATACTGTGGGTTTCTTTACACTGGGCTATGGTGGCATAGTTACCGACACACCACGACCACCTCTCAACTGTGTAGTAGTAGCACAGGGTACCACAATACCTCGGGTGTCCTTTAGCTATTTGGAGGTAGTGCGGTTACCACCACCCCGTGGTTGTGTTGGAGACCTCCTGCGGTGGTGTGGTGTAGTCACCGCCATACCATGATAGGACTTGGAAGAGGCTACGGTAGTGTGGTGTTGTTACCGCCGACCTGCGAGGGTCTGTTGATGGTCCTGCGATAGAGCAGTGTTCTAGCAGAATGGTAAACCATGGTCCCATGAAGGATTGTAATATGGCTTGCAGTATATAGATTAAGCTTGGAATCGATGGAAGAGATGGAATAATGTGATGGTCAATAGAGGTGAAAAAATGATGTGTTGACATGTGGCATGGACTCATTTGTTGATTTCACATTGTTGTTGTGAATCAACGATTCATTGGACCAACATTTATAATTTGGAGTTGATAGTTGTATTTACCTAATAATGATGTAACTGCCTATTATCCCATTGGTTGGTAAATCGGTGCTACGACATGGATTTTTTTTAGCTGACCTGAGGGGTGAGAGTTAGTCGACATGGTAACTACAAATTGATGGTTTTCCTTCTATGATGACTAGAAACCGAATTGGTATGTTTCCTCACATGGTATCTTGAAGGTAGGGCTGGCCGTGAGGCTAGCTGAAAAAGGCCGAGGCCATGAGGCCGAGCTAGAATAGAGAGGGCCGAGGGCTGGAGCAGGAGAAGGAAATTATGTTCTAAGGGTGGTAACTCATCCACTCTTCCTCTATGGATCGAATGTGAAACCTCTCTCTATGTGAATCTACTCTGTATGTTGCGAGAGAGTGTTGTAATAGAGTGAGGATTGTAAACACTTGAGAGGTTGATCAAAGGTCCATGAGAGTGAAAATATACACTATATACTATGAGAAGGTATTGTAACAGTGTGAAGATTATATTAGGGGTTATGTTGTCCAGTTTTTCTGTATAATGAAACAAGATGTAATCTTTGTAAAGGCTTAGTGCTTGAGTTGTATTTGTAACTATTTTCTTGCATGAATAATACAATGGTAATCTAGGCTTTTGGAGTGTGGGGTTTTTTACCCAAAAGGGTTTTCCCCATGTAAATTTGTGTGTTCTAGTCTTTTGTCTCATTTTCCATGTTTCATGATTCTTGGTTAGAATCTGTTAATGTTTGTTGTTGAACCTGAATTTACATGCACTTCTCTCATAAGGATTAACATGGGAAATGCACTGTGTTTGATTCCACTTTGTGGCATAGTTGTACTTTTATTTGAGGTAATTTAATGAAATTAATAGTTACCAAAGGCACTACTATTCTTAGATGTTTCATTCTAAGTTGACATTTTTTCTAACAAGTGGTATCAAAGCCTTGTTTTGGTTGTTGGTTCTAGGTATTTCTCCTATGAATATTTCTTAATCTATCAGGCTTGAGGGAATATGGAGGAATCAGTTGATGTATTGATCCTTTAGTGAGTGGAAGTATTGTGGTATTCAAAGATAGCATGCAGCTTGAAGGATGGTGAAGATGGAGAAATTGGAGTTGATCATATTGTAATGATGTGGTTTGAGGCTCTTGGTTGGCAGTGAATGATCCTGATGCAAGGGGTGTGATTTTATGCTTACGGTTGTGTTGCAGTAGAGTGTGGTCCATACTGGGTGTCTATGTGAGGGGCTCCCTAATGGTATGGAAATGCTTGGGTTGTTTTTCAGCCATGGAGTATTGTGCTTGTGCTAGGTGCTTTTACTTGTAATTGAAGGTGTTGTTCTCAATTACCCTAAATGAATGAAGGATATGGAGTTAATCATTAGATGATTTGAAAGCTTCTAAAATAGCCCATCTCTTTCTCAAATGCTTGTGCATGTTGGCAGTTTTGGAGTTGGCTTGATATTGGCCTAGAGTTCTTGAACTGCTGTTTCTTTTTAAGGATGTTTTGTACTTGCATGTTCTATGATATTTTGGGTGTTTTACATGATCAAGAAAACTTGTTGATTGCTTGATGGATTCCTAGACTATGGTGCTCATTGTGGACATGTTTGGAAAATCATATTTGGTCATGATCTAGTGTTGGAGTCTTGGTGTCTACATGGTTATCTTCTTTGATATCACAGTTTATGATTACTAATGTGATAATGAGTATGCATGTTTCAGTGACTAAATCTACAGGTTGAGCAATTTTGTGGGTTGTCTTTACCTACATATTTGCAGTGGGACAACTTGGAAGTGGACTGTCAATATCCACGAGGTTTGAATCTGTGTTTTTGTAGACTTGTTAGTTGGCCTTATCAATGGTCACTTGTGCATGCTTTGGGATGAGAGGATGGATGGTGTTGAGTACATGAATAGTCTGTTATGGGGACCTATAGCATGTTGTATCATGATGTCATGGATAGCTTGGATACACTGCTTTGTGTAAGCTTTTGATAGTGATGGTAATCTCTGCTTGTTTTGGAGATCTTGGTGCCACTTGATGGACATGTTGATGTGTGGACCTAAAGGATTTTAAGATTAGTAGATGTTGGGTCATGATGCTTGAGAAGCTCAGTTGTCACAGTTCAGTGGAAGCTTTAGCAATGACTATGGATTCATCACTTGGTGATGGATGGTCTTCTCTAGTGTTGTAGATGTTACTAGGAGGAGCTCTTTGATCCTATTGTTGCAGAAGGGTTCTTTCGCATTTGCATGGACACTATTTGAGGATGTGCAACATATTGGAGCCATGAAGGATGTCTTGGAGTCTTTTTTTGAGGTGTTGGTGGTGCTTGACAGGTGAGGTTGGTTTTGAGTTTGTTTGCTTTATGTCATGGTATACTCTTGCTTATACACTAGAGTTTTGACATTGTGCATTGAACTTGAGACCATGGTTAGTTCACTTGGAGTATGGTATCTCCCAAGGGGGATGGTAAGATCATGATGTCATGATAAGTTCCTGATTTAGATGATTAGAGCTTTGATGGCGGTCTGGTAATTCTTTGTGTATTGGGTGCTTTGATCATTTTCCTGATACTTCATGATAGTGCAATGATGCATTTGGAGTTTTTACATGAGATGATCATTTGCAGGTGCTCATGGATACATGAAGAATAAGGTGAGGTTGTATTTCTCTTGAGAGGAGAGAAGTGTTGATGGTTACTCTTGATGAGTTTTTAATTGAAAGTCTGAGTAGCCTTCACCTTGGTTGGATGTGAGTTCAACAGAGACCAATGAGGATATTTCTCTTGGAGAAGTCATGATGACATGGTTATCCTAGAGGAGCATTCTCTTTCCCCACTCTTGGTCTGCTTTGCAGTGAAGTCAAATTGAGAGATATTTTCCCATTGTATCTTTCAGGTGTGTCTTATGCTTTCTTTCATATGGATCTTGAATTGTTGTTTAAATGGTTCTTGAGGAGTCATAGTGGAAGATGTACAACATGGTTTATCTCCTTGAACTTTGTGTTATATCTTCTTCTATGAGAACTATAGGAGATGCTTTATGGGCTGATTTCCTTATATGGGAAATAAAGTGGTTTGATCTTCTTTGAAGAGACTTTCATTCACATGTTGTGTTTGATCTTGGAGATTGAATAGTTAGATGTTGTTAAGGCTTTTCTCTTAGGGTTTTTGAAGGAGATTGTACTTGATACAGTTGGCTTTTAGAGGTGTATGTAGGAGGATGTTCTATAGGTTCATGATGTGCAGTGTTTCTCTCTTTGGTCTTAGTTATCTTCGTGAAGGTTTGTTTTTCATATCACTTTGGTCTAAGATTTGGTCAGACCTAGTGTTTTTCACTCAAGTTCTTGGGTGATGATGTGGAGGTTCTTAATCATTTTCCTTTGTTGGGTGTTGAATAACTTGGAAGAGCTCTGGAAGACTATTGAGAGAAATGATTCTTGTAGTAGTTGGTTGTAGGTTGTGCATATCATTGTGGATAATTCCTTGGTACTACATGGTTACACTTTCTATGTGCTATCATTGGTAGACTTGTTATGCTTTCAATCTTTCAGTTTTGGCATTACCCATGCAGTGGGAGTTCCTGAATGTGTTTTGTCTTCTTCGATTGGTTGGAACATGGAGTTTTATTTTGGAGTACATGGGTTGGTTATGTTGGTGGCATAATTTTACTAATGTCTGATACCTTTAAGGTATGGATGATTGGATGTTCTAGCACTTGTTGTGGGTGCTATTTTTAGTCAAGTGGGTTTATCAGTTGGATAGAAGCAGTTAGAATGATTGTTGTTCTAGCTGATGTTTTTTATCTTGTTTTCTGGAGTGATGGTAGTATCTTGTTGTTGATATCACTGGGATCTTTTTCTTGTGTTCATTGGACTGGTGCATATTCACCTTGGCTTGTACCTCTCTTCCATAGGTGGCATGTTGGAAGATGACAAGGATTGTTGCCTGAATGATGGGCATCTTAGATGTTGTTGTAGAAGTCTTGATGGAGCATGAGAGCATGTTTGAGATTTATGTGGTTTCATGGAAGAATGTGATTGGTTGCAATGTTGGATAGTTAGTTGCAGTTGAATACTTGATTTTGTTGCAAATTTTTTGGTAGACTGTTATCTATCAAAATTTGTTGATTGGGTGTCCTGAATGCTATTGATTAGAGACTTGAACAAAACAAAGTCTGAAATGATGGTGTTGGTGTGATCTCAGTAGTTATTGAGTGCTCTAAAGGTGTCAATGTGATCTTCGTCAAGTGGGAGATTGTTGGAATTGTGTGCCTCAATCCCACTGGCCTTTACTTCTATACCGCCAGGTGTTTGAGAGAGAGGTGTGGTAGTGTGGTAAATACTACACATACCGTGGGTGTCTTTACACTAGGTTGTAGTGGCACGGTTACCACCATATCATGGGCAACTCTTAAATATGTAGTGGTAGTGTGGGGTACCGCAATACCTCAAGGATCCTTTAGCTATCTGGTAGTAGTGTGGTTACTGCCACCTTGCGGCTGTGTTGGAGACCTCCTGCAATGGTGCAGTGCAGTCATTGACATACCATGATAGGACTTGGAAGAGGCTATGGTAGTATGGTTTTGTTACCGCTGACCCACAAGGGTCTTTTGATGGTCCTATGATAGATAAATTTTCTAGCAGAATGGTAAACCATAGTCCCACAGAGGCTTGCAATATGGCTTGTGATATAGTGATTAAGCTTGGAAGTGACGAGAAAAGATGGAATAATGTGATGGTCAATAGAGGTGAATGAATGATGTGCTTACATGTGGCATGGAGTCATTTGTTGATTTCACATCATTGTTGTGAATCAACGATTCATTGGACCAACATTTATAATTTGGAGTCGATAGTTGTATTTACGAGATAATGATGTAACTACCTATTAGCCCATTGGTTGGTAAATTGGTGCTATGACATGGATTTTTTTTAGCCAACTTGAGGGGTGAGAGTTAGCCGACATGGTAACTACAAATTGATGGTTTGTCTTCTATGACGACTGGAAACCGAATTGGTATGTTTCCTCGCATGGTATCCTAAAGGTAGGGCTGGCTATGAGACTGGTTGAAAAAGGTCAAGGCCATGAGGCTGAGCTGGGATGGAGAGGGCCAAGGGAAAGATTAGGAGAATGAAATTCTATTCTGAGGGTGGTAAATCATCCACTCTTCCTCTGTGGATCAAATGTGAAATCTCTCTCTATGTGAATCTGCTTTGTATGTTATGAGAGAGTGTTGTAATAGAGTGAGGATTGTAAACACTTGAGAGGTTGATCAAAGGTCCATGAGAGAGAAGATCTACATTGTATATTGTGAGAAGGTATTGTAACAATGTGAACATTGTATTAGGGGTTATGTTGTCCAGTTTGTCTCCAGAATGAAACAAGATGTAATCTTTGTAAAGGCTTAGTGCCTGAGTTGTATTTGTAATTGTTTTGTTGCATGAATAATACAATGGTAATCTGGGCTTTTGGAGTATGGGTTTTTTTACTTGAAAGGGTTTTCCCCACATAAATCTATGTGTTCTAGTATTTTGTCTCATGTTTCATGTTTCATGTTTCTTGGTTAGAATCTGTTAATGTTTGTATTGAACCCAAATTTACATGCGCTTCTCTTAGAAGGATTAATGTGGGAAATGCACTGTGTCTAATTCCACTTTGTGGTACAGTTGTACGTTTCTTTGAGGTAATTTAATGAAATTAATAGTTACCAAAGGCACTACTATTCTTAGATGTTTCATTCTAAGTTGACATTTTTCCCAACAACTAAGGTTTCCTTTTTGGAAATTTCCTAAATCAACCGATTTTCATGTTGGTTACACTAGGTGTTTGACATGTTAATTTTGGAGGGAATACTTTCTTCATCTATCTTTATATTGTAATTCTTCTCCCATTTATAGATTTTGAAGGTTGGATAATTAGATTAACGGTCCAATTGCATAGATTTTTATAGATTTTTCATTTTCATGTATTTCATAGTTAGAGTTTATAAGGAGTTTTAGTCTCAAGAAAGATGGATATGTACACTAGTAAAGTTTTGTTGGATTTGTAGAAGTTGTGAACTTGAAAAGATAATAAAATCTTATAGATTCTTCCATTTCTAGGTTTTTACTGTCACACACAAATGGTATTCTTCTTCTTTTTTAAATAATTTATGGTCATTCAAAGAGATTAAATGGTATTTATATATTTTAATTTTAATAAACTAATAGTTTTAATGGAATTTTAGACAATGCCCCTTGAATTTAGCACTAGAAATAAATAGATTTGTGTGTAATGAAGATTTGTTTGTCTTCCATTCCTCTAGATATCTCTTTGATTAAATATTAAACTAGATCAAATGGAATGCATTTCTTTGCTTTCTCTTGCATGACCTATTTTATCTTTTAAATTTTATTTAAGAAAATGTTATTTAGGTTTAATTTGGAAAAAAAAATTGTAGTTTGAGTCAAAACACCATTATTCCCCTTGAACATTATAGCTATATTGAACACATTGCAAGAAAACATAGTTATTGCCTGAATTCAAAGACCTTGGAAGGTGTCTAATCTTATGATCATTTCCCTTTTTTTTGGAGAGGTAAGGTGATCAATTTCCTACCTATGTTGCATGTGTCAAAAAGGCCATCAACAAATCTTGCACTACAACCAATTAGGTCTGGACTCAATTAGATTCCTTATTTTGGAAGTAGGATACATTGAGAGGTTTTTAATTAGCTATTAAATTTTTTAGTTTAAATACTAGAGAATTTGATAGCATCTAGGGCTTCTTTATGAAACTAAAGTCTCACAAATTGTAGTTATCACAATGTGGTATTAAGAAATAGGAATCTCTATTGATTATTTCCATCATTTCCATCCTTGGTCCTAACTATTTAGTGTTTGTTTCTACCTTTTATACTAATAGAGATGCACTTGGTGATAGATTTAATATTCCTTCACTTGATTATTTTTCTACATCACTCACAATGGAACAAGAAAAATTTGGTACAAATAGGAACATTAAATTAGTCCAAGCCACAAGCTCTTATTACAACACAATGCACAAAATATCAAAAGGATTCTAATAGAAAAGGAAAGAAACAAAAGCACAAGGATTTCAAGAACAATAATAAAGTAAAGGAATCACATTCATAGGATACATTTTATTCCTCTTCCTCTTCTTACTGGGAATCATCTAGGAAGGAGAGATCATAATGAATATACTGAAAAAAGTATGGAAAAAATGAGCATCAATGTAATACAAAAAAAGATGAGCTAAAAAACGTTATATAGAAGAACCATATTTAGTTTCCTTCATCTATGTTATATAGGGAATCCTCTTCTTCCACATCATCACCTACACAATGAAGGCCAGTAGGTGTAGACACCTAAAATATGACCTTGCCCAACCATATCACTTAATTTTAGCCTATCTTAAGCCATTAATTAAATAAATAATATTTATTTAATTAATTAATTTACCCCATCCTAGCATTCCATCCCATTTTAATGAATCCACTCTTATGCTATTGTTATGCTACCCAAATTTCTATTAAATCATCTTGATCATACCATCATGCTACTAAAATTATGAGCAATCATATCCAACATACAATCTATCAACATACTACACTTGATCACTTTGAGGTTTACAAGTATTTGGTTTTATCTAGCCAATAATTTATGTATATTTCAATTATTCACTTGCATGCAATACAATAGGCATATTAATTCAAGTAGATAAGATAAAAGGAAAAGGAATTTTTCTATCCATTAATATTCATTCAAGATGATGGCTTTTTGATTTGAGAACCTCTCATCACATTGTTTCATCATAGCATATGCTTTCTTCATTTGATCCTTGTAGTTCACCACACATACTAAATGTTGTGTGGTCTCACAACACCCACATTTTTCTCCTTGGAAAATGTGGACCCCTCTTCTTTCACTACTTTTTCTTTTCTCCCTTCTATTTTTTCTTGCTTCAATGTGCTGCTTTTGGAAGAAATGGTAAAATGCCATTTTTGTTTCAGCCTACCTAGTTATTGCTTTAATTCTCTATCTTTCTCAGAGTTGAGGTGTCTCAGTTTTCTTTACTATGTTTCATCAATTTTGTATACCCTAGAGTCCCAGAGTTGCACGGTTGTGTCAAGGATCATGTATCTTTTTTTGGTCATAAATTTCCACCTAGTGGATGATTCATCTAGATGGGCATGATTATTTTTCTTCATTGTTTGTTTCAATAGTTGATTTTCATTTCTTTAGCTGGAGGTCAAAAACTAGAGTTTCCATTGCAAACATGTTAAAATTATTTTTTAGTTCTACTCAAACTTGGTTCTCAGTTCCTCTCCTTGCACACAGTTCTTATGAACCCAGTAGTTTAAGGTTCCCAATTCCTGATAATATTTCTAAGTTTCAGAACTGGATGATTCAAATCCTATGATCATCAACAGTCACATATTTCAAAAAGAATTTTCCTCGTAAGAATCAATGTGACACACAAGAGTGCCATGTAAGTTTTGTTGAAAATTTTTAAAAATTGAAAGTGTTGTCATTGATGTCAACTGGTCAACTGGTTATCAACTAGTAGTTGTTGGTTGTATATGTTGAGGATATTGAGAAAATTGTAATAAAGATATGTTGCAAGTTTTCAGTGGTTGCTCTAGGTTTTGGTATGGATTTTCTCCTATGATTGTGTGGTTCATACATGTTGTTCATAGTTGTTAGAAGATGTTATATCTAGATATTTGGTTGTTGATTCATTGTATAGTGTAAGTTGTGTTCACCAGTTGTGAACTGTGGTTTTTTGTGTTTCTGGTTGAGGTCAAGGAAAAATGTTGTTGGTCTAGATTTCTCTTTGATGAATTCTTATGACTTGTGGTTCTAGAGTTGAGTTGACTTGATTCTATTGAAGATAGTTTTGGCATTTGTAAGATTCATGCTTAATGGTTCTATGTGTTTTACACTGGTTTGGCTGACCTTGTGTGAAATACTACTTTCGAGGGTTATGAAGTGTGTTATTGGGTTGCCCTCATTCTAATTCCACCATAGGATGTTTTGGCACAAATCTAATTTGAATTTGGATATGGATGGATGACTTTGGATATGTTTCAAAGTTGAAGATGGTATAAATACAAGATGAGTTAGTGGTGAAGAAATATACAAGAGTGAAGAAGAAGAGTAATAAGAGAAAGGAGAAAGTGTAGTTTGGTGCAAAATTGATTCTATTTAGTGGGTATGTGTGATGTGAGTGTGGTAGATTAGTGTAAAGCTTAATGCTTAGTTTTTGGATGTAGTGAGAAAAAGGTGGACTCTATCGTTCATACATATTTGCAAGTGATTGTGGTGGAATCCTTTGTTGCATTGGGATCGTAGTCTCTTTTTAATAATTCTTCTTTTTCTTCTTTGTATCTTTGTGGTAGTGAGCCCTCTAGGTTGTTAGCCCTATTGGATAGTGAGTCCTTGTTCTGGGTAATGAGTCATCATTTTGGAAATGAGCCTTATTTTTGGTAGTGAGCCTCTTGTAATCAGTTTTGATATTCTCCATAGTGTAATCCTCACCATGGTTTTTCCCTTATTGGGTTTTCCACGTAAATCTAGTTTTATTGTGTTTATGTGTTGGTTTTGAGTTTCTACAATGGAATTTAATAATTAATCATTTAAGTAGTATTAAGAATTATTTTTGGTGATTTAATTAAGGGTTTAATTTTGCGACAATTGATTCACCACCCCACTCTCAATTGTCCTATTCAACAATTGGTATCAAAGAAAGGTTCCTTGGTCAAGATTTTAACCACTTGATGAAGGTCTAGGATGGCTAGAAAAATGGTTTATGATTATCCAAGGTTTGATGGAACTAATTATGGTATCTGGAAAGTATTGATGGAAGAATATTTGGAGTATTGCGGATGTGATGTGGAGAAAGCTTACAAGAATTCTTACACTCCTACTAATGGTCCCAACATTCCTAAAGAGATCAAAGAACATGAAGTGAACAATAAGGCGAAGTACATCTTGAAGAATAGTTTGTTACATTCTTAGTTGATTAAGTTTCATAATTTGAAGATGACTAAGGAAGTCTAGGATGCTTTGGAAAGAGTGCATGATGGTGATGAAAGAGTTAAAGAGGCAAAATTACAAAATTTGGAGACACAGTTTGATCTTCTACATATGTCTAAAGATGAGAATGTTAAAGCTTATGTACAGAGATTGGATGAGATAGTGGCTGGAATGTGAGGAGTTGGTGCAATTATAGATGAAACTAGGATTGTAAAGAAGATTCTCATAACTCTTCCTGATTCTTAGAGTGAGAAGGTGAGTGCTATTAAGTAGACTATAGATTATAAGACCTACACTAAGGATCTTCTATTAGGATTTTTGACATATTATGAGATGAGGAAGCTAAATTTAAGGAATAGATGCAAATAAGAGACTACTTTTAAAGCTACAAAAGTTGAAGATCCGGATGAAGAAAAATTTAATGAAATAGAAGCTAACTTTGTAAGAAGGATGAGGAAAGGCTCTAATAAGTATGAAGGTAAGTTTCCCTTTAAATGTTTTTGTTGTGGAGAAATAGGTCATTATGCTACAAAGTGTCCAGAAAGAGCTAAAAGGAATAACCAAAGATATGAGAGAAAAGAAAGGAAAGAAGATTAACAGAGCTTACTATGTGAATGAGAATGCTAGTATATCTAATGAAGATTTAGAATATGAAGATCCTAATGACAATGAATTCTTGTTCTTGGTGATTAAGGATGAACCTAATTCTACTAATTTTAAAAGAAAGGTAAAGGAAATCCTTCTAGAGAAGGAGAAAAATGAAGATATAGTTATCTCGTCCCTACATGCTAAACAAGAGAAAAATTATTGGATAGTTGATAGTGGTTGTTCACATCACATGAATAGTGATAAGAGTAATTTTTTTAAGATTGAAAAAGATGATGGAGGCTTGGTTATGTTTGGAGGTGAAATTGGTGCTAAAATCTATGGTATAGGCTTAGTGAGTTTTGATGGAAAGCATCATACTGACGATGTCTATTATGATAAGGGTTTAAGGAATAATCTATTAAGCGTTGGTTAGATGTGTAGAAAAGGATATGATCTTATGTTTAAGGATAAGAAATGTGAGATCCAAAAAGGATCTGGAACATTGATTGCTACAAGAAAGAAATCTAAAAGAAATATCCATCAACTTAAAGGTGCTAATGGACGATGCTTTATGAATTAGATTAATGACAGTTGGTTATGGCATTAGAGAATGTGTCACATGAATTTTAATAAATTAGCAAGGATTAGTTTTTTTTAGGCCATGAGATATTTACCGATAATTACAAAGCCTGTTAATGCTATTTGTAGGAATTGTAAAATTGGAAAGCACACAAGAAATCATTATAGATCAAAGGAACAATATACTATCAAACTATTGGATTTAGTTCATATAGATCTCTGTGGTCCTACAAGAGTGAGAAGTCTACTTGGTGAAATGTACTTTATGCTTTTAATTGATGATTATTATAGATATTCATGGGTTACATTTCTTAGAGAGAAATTAGATGCATTAGATAGATTCAAGACATTCAAAGCTATGGTTGAAAATGAAGTGAACTTGAAGATAAAATGCTTAAGGTATGACAAAGGTGGATAATTCACCTCCCATGAGTTTAATATGTTTTATGAAGTGCATGGAATAAAGAGACGGTTATCTACTTTGTGAACTCCTCAACAAAATTGAGTTGTTGAAAGGAAAAATAGAATAGTTCAAGAAGCTATGAGATCAATAATTACTGAGGCTGGTTTATTGAATGTCTACTAGAAAGAAGCTATTCATACTGTTCTTTATGTATCCAATTGATTTCAAGCAAGAGAAAACAATACAAAGACTCCCTATGAGCTATGGCATGGAAGAATTCCTACTATTACATATCTCAAGGTATTCAGAAGCAAATGTTACATCAGAAGAGATGAAGAAACTTTGGGAAATTTTTATGCAAGAAGTGATGAAGGAATTTTTCTTGGATATTCTACTTATAGCAAGGGATACAAATGTTTCAATAAAATACTGAGTAATATTGTAGAGAGTCCAAAGGTCAAGGTTGATGAGACAACGAATAATTCTATTGACTTTGATGGATATGTATTTGATGAACATGATTGTGTAAGAATAGAATAAATTGTGGAAGAATAGGAAAAAGATGAGCAAGGGAAGCAGGATGAATAGGATGAAAGAGAAGAAGATGGTCTAGTGATGTCCCTTAATACACTAAGATATGTATAGAAGAATCATTTAGAAAGTCAGATTATTGGAGATAAAACAAAAGGTGTATTAACTAGAAGTAGAGTTACTATTGAAGTGAATCTATGTTTACTTTCTAAGATTGAATCAAAAACTACAAGTGAAGCAATGAAAGAAGAACTTATGTAGATTGAGAAGAATCAAACTTGGGAATTGGTCCCAAGACTGGTAGACAAAAACATCATTGGATCAAAGTGGGTATTCAGAAATAAGTTGAATGAGAATGGAGAAGTTGTTAGAAACAAAGCAAGGCTTATGTGTAAATATTACTCACAAGTAGAAGGTATATATTTTTTAGGAAACCTATGCTCTAGTAGAAATAATGAAAGCTATAATGTTGTTTTTTGAATTTTTTTCTCATAAAGACTTTAAGGTCTATCATATGGATATCAAGTTAGCATTTTTGAATGGTGAGCTAGAAGAAGAAGTATATATGGAATAACCAAAAGGATTTCAGTTAATAGATCAACCAGATGTGCAAATTAAAGAAAGCTTTATATGGGTTGAAGCAAGCTCCTAGAGCTTTGTATGAAAGATTGGATAGATATTTGATTCAACAAGGTTTTAACAAAGGTACAACAAATAGTAATATCTACTTTAAAATTGAAAATGGAAAAATATTGATTGTAGTAGTGTATGTCGATGATGTTATCTTTGGAGGAAATGAAGATATGTGAAAGAGGTTTGCATAAGAGATGCACAAAGAATTTGAAATGTCTATATTTGGGGAGATGAATTTCTTTCTGGGACTACAGATTAATCAAACAAAGAAAGGAATTTTCATTTCACAGTCTAAGTATGTTAGAGATATGTTGAAGAACTTTGGGATGGATGGTTCCAAATTGATAAGTACTCTTATGGTGACAAGTTGCAAATTTGGTAAAGATGATGATTCACCTAAGGCTGATTAGAGTAAGTATAGATCTATGATTGAGGGGCTATTGTATTTCATTTCTAGTTGACTAGATATTATGCATGTTGTCTATCTTGTGGCTATTGGAAGAATGAAAAAGAACATATTATTATTTAGTTTTTTTTTTTTCATTGATGTCACCATGTTATATGAGCTGCAACTGCAAGTTAAGTTCCAATTTGATCTAGTATTTTGAATCAGTATGCAATTATTATCCTCTAGTATTTTGGTCTGCAATTCTTCGTTAATGCATATCATTCCTTGCAATTTTGGGAAATCATTTTTGGATGATAGAAGCTTATATGTTCAGAGTATCATGTGCATAGGTGCTCGTATGATGATTTGGCATTAATTTGTTGTTACATTTTTTAATTAGGTATATCCCTAGCTGACCTAATAAGTAGTTGTAATGGATTAATTTTGTGTTGCAGATGTATGTGTGACCTATCTTAGGTCCATGGAGACATGTTGTAGTGTGCTGCACATTTGAATTGTTTTTGGAAAGGTTTTGTACATGCTTGAAGATGATAATTGATCTTTTTGGTGAATAAGGGTTGCATCTAATTAGGTTGATCTAAATGATGCTTGTGGATGAATCAACTATATATATTGGATAGTTTTGATATTCTTGGTGTGAAGTGTGTGAAGAGAGACAAGTATGCAAAGATGATGAAATGTGTTAAGTCAATTTACTAACCATCAAAGTAATTGAATCAACACTTGTTAGGTGTAACTTTATCAGTTCATTTTTTGGTTGTAAACCATTTTGTTATTGTATCTTTTGTAGGTAGTGAGCCTCCCATTTTGGACAATGAGTCCTAGCAATGAGCCATCCTTTGTAATATCTTATAATCAATTATACTATATTGTGAGCTAATCCTCACTGTGGTTTTTCCCATTTTGGGTTATCCACGTAAAAAATCTTATGTTCATGTGTTGTGTGTTTTTATGCTCTATTAATGCTCTTACTCATTTTTACTGTTATATACATTGGATTAATTAGATGGTGTTTTTTCAATAAGTTTAAGAAGATACTGATTCACCCCCCCTCTCAGTATCTTGGGTATTAAAAAATTGGTATCAGAGCTTGGTTCCTTCGAAGAAGCTAACCAGCTTGAGGAAGATCTTGAAGATTGAACAAATGGATAATAAAGAAGAACTCTAAGCTACTCTTGAAGATCTTGACAAGGCTGAAAATGAAAATAGAGATTTGAAAGAAAATTTTGATGAGGAAAATGAATGCATCCAAAAATTGAAAGAGCAATTGAATAAATTCAAATAAATACATAGATAAGTGAGTGAGCAATTAAAACAAGCAAATGAAGAGATCACCGGATTATAGGTGCAAGTGGAGGAAAAGAAGACAATTGAAGATTGTCTAAATACAACAATGCAAATCAAGACTGATGAATGCACAAGACTTGAACAAGAGGTGGTAAACTTGAGAGCATATCTAAAGAAAGAAAAAAATTGTGAAGATAAGTTCAAGACAAGCTCCACCAAGCTTGATGAGTTGATTGCAAGACATAAACCAACTAAAGACAAAGGTAGTTTGGGAATGGAAGTAGGTGAAAGTTCTAAGGTTATGCAAACCTCAAACATATTGGATAATCAAAAGACTCAAGATAAAGGAAAACAAACAAGAAATCTAAGAAACTTTTCTAGAAGACTTCCTATCAGACAACCAAATGCTCAAAGACACCTATCTTTCAATGGTGTTTTCTTTTCATGCAATAAATTTGGTCATAAAGCAATAGAATGTAGAAATAGAGTAAGCTAGTTTCTTGGATCCTTGTCTGGAAAATGTTTTGCATGCAATAAAGTTTGACATAGAGCTAGTGTTTGTAGAACTTAGATGATGAATTGGTTTAATGGAGGTAGAGGGTATGTGCAGGATCATTGTGGGCCAAAAAGTGGCGATATGATGGGTATGTGGCTGACGACTTTTTTTTACCCAAAATTAATGAAATGAAAAGGGTTTTTAAAGGAGATTCTCAGCTTTCCACCAATATAAATTATGCTTTACTTTGAATTTAATAAATAATTATTATTCATTTTCTATTTGAACTATGACTAAAGTCTTGATTGATAGGATGATTGAAAAACATCTATAGCTTTCAAACAATATCACATTTTTTGAATCCAAAACATGCATTGCATTCTATGCTTCACACACTATAAGATTAAAAAAAATGAATTTCATGAAGTTTTGACCAAGTTAAGGTGGTCAAACATACGAGTTTTTATATTTTTTAAAAGTTGTAATAAAAAAATAATAATTCATTATTTACTTGGAAAAAAATTACAAAAAAATATGCACATCGGGACATGAGTCCTCTACTTATATCTAAAATATTATAAAAAATATTATCATTTTAGTGTGGTTAGGTTGGTTAGGACACCTACTTCTTATTTTTTCCACGAAATTTAAGTACTCATTGAAATTTCAAATTTTCACCAAATAGTTTTTTTTGTTTAAATAAACCTAGTAGTTTAGAAACTACATTCAATTTTCTATAGATTCTATTCTTACATATTTTTTAAATAATATAGATAACTTATTCAAATTTTTACATCAAGCTGCCTAACTCTGATTTTTCTAAATTTTCATTGTCACTTAAGGGCGTGTTTTTTCCATGATGATCCTGCACATACCCTAGAATGAATCAATCTTTTGTTGGATACTACTATACATGTAATAAGTTTGGGCACAAATCTAATCAATGTAGATCAAGGGTTAATGGAGGAAAAACAAGTCAGAAAAATGTTGTCTACTACAATTGCAAGAAACCTAGACACAGTTCAAGAGTATGCAGAAGTAAAAAGGGAAAAAATCTGATTTGATAAGGAAGAATGAACCAGTGAAGACAATTGAAAAGAATGAGGTTAACCAAGAAATGAACAATATATGGAAGAAGAAAGAAGAGTTAGAAACATCAAATGTGTTTGTTCCCTCATCTGGTGCAAACAATTCCTCTAGAAATTAGACCCAGCATGGTCTTAGGGGGAGCATTAACAGAAAATTGTTTGACCCCCTAGATATTTGGTGGGTTAGCCTTTGGCATGAACATTTTTGTAAGGAATGGATACATAGAGGTTATGTAAAAAGAACCAGGAGAAAAGGTGCGGACATTATCATTTGCAGAGAAAATTAGGGTTTTTTAGTGTAGTGAAGAAGGTTTTTATTAGCTTTTTGAATTCTACCACATTTAATGCTAATTAGGGCAGATGATTGGTTTATAAAGCATATTTTTAAGGAATTTTGATCACTTGTACATTTGAAGAAAGTGGAGAGCGATTTGGAGCATTCTTGAGGTGATTTGGAGAGTAAGTTATGCAAACCCTAGTTCTAGTTTTTGTGAAGGAAAAATGTATTTTACTATTATGTGCTATTGTGGGTTTGTGTGAGTCTTCTTTTTGAAATCATTTGATCTCAATTTATGGAGAAATGGAAACCCTTGTAGTCATAAATGTGTTGGAAGGACCTAGAATTTCTTACAAAAATATTCCATGAAGGTTTTTGAAGATGACCCTCTGGGTGCCTTCTCATCAATTCCTCATGGTGTCATGCCCACTGAAGACACTAGAATGTATATTCAAGTTAAGACTGATGAATAAAATCATGGAAAATTGATAGATATATGGTAGAATGAGCACATTGAGGATGATTTCTTGATAAAACTCGAGTATCCAAATATTGTTGCAAAGAAATTGGATCGATGGAATTACTTTCCTAACTTTCACTCCACTATCATTGAAAAATATGTTAAACTAGCCCTTAGCAAAATGCATGATAAGTTTTTGTGGATAGACATACCTCACCTTATAACTAAGGAAATGATTAAGGAAATTACTAGACTTTGTGATACCAGACCGGTATTGGTGTTGAAGTTTGTGAAGAATGAAGTGGTGATGGAACTCACTAGTGCTACATTTGATAGAAGGGCTCTTGCTACAAAGCCTATTAACAATCCCACTATGAAGTATTCAGCTATAATGGTCAGTCACAAGATCTACTTCATGAATAGAGAAAATTTCATGTCTGCTACAGTAATTTATACTGGATATGACATGGAAGCAAATAGTGCAGATTATGATTTGTGTGAACTTCTCTGACAACAGTTGTTTGAAATTTTGAAGATGTTTAGGGAGAAGAAATATGCATTCAAGTTTAGTTCCCTGATTGTTTGTCTACTATTCTACTTCCTTATAATGCTTCTTAGAAGAGATGATGTGGTGATTTGGGATACATCCAAACTAGTTGTACATCAACTTTTTGATTATATGCATAGTTTGGGTGACTTGAAAAGTTGAGATAATCCTTTAACAAAATTATTTGTTGTATTCAAGAGCAACATAAATGAAAGAGAAAGGATTCCAAGGAAATTTGTTGAGAAGTATCAGAATGATATCATATTTCATGTCTCCTCTGATGAGTGCATGATTGAAGTTGTTGAACCACAAACTGTTTGGATTCAACCATTAGGTTATGAAATGATGTAGACCCAGGAGGCTCAAGCACACTCACAATGAAAATATTCCTTCTAGAGGCATCTAACAAGATTAAAATGACCAATTTGAACAATCCAACAACCCTCAAAGTTTGACAACCATCAGAAGCATGATTTCTCACTTTCACCCCTTGAATCCTAGTAGTAGTGCAAACTCATTTTTTGGCCATTAACTCAAATATTTTCCAAGACACCTAACGAAACCATGATGGATTTAGACACCCATTTCAAATTTACAACACATATATCAAAACTAGATATAAGTCTTTTGGACCAATTCCCCAAAATCACCCCTTCTACGTTGACCTAATTAGGTTGATTAGGCCTAAATTACAAAGCAACATGCCTTTAAACTTATCACAGGTCCTTGAAACCTTGGGGCAGCATTTCCTATTCCCTCAAACCTCAAAAACCATAATCAACAACTAGGTTTGACACTTTCAACACAACAAACCACAAAACCCTCAATTTCATGCCAAATCAAGAGGGTTTATTAAAAATCACACTTTCTCACCCTCCCAGAGCATGCCACTAACTCAAACATGTGTGTTATAACCCAATTATGCTCAAAAGTTAAAGAAAACTCCACACTCTTACTAATTTTCACAAACCCTAGATACAAGGCTCCATCTTTCATGTATTTCTTTAACAAAAATAAAGAGGAAAATGGACTTATCTCATTTGTTCCTTTTCCCACAACCCTAATCATGCATCCTACAACTTAATTAGACTCCCCAGGGCCCATAACACTAGTTATAGTTGATACATTCAATGTAAGGATCCCTCAAAGCATGTTTTGATCACAAAACCCTCAAACAGGGTGTCTTGGCCCTCTTACAATAAAAATGAGTTTTCTATCACAAAAGGACACTAAATTTCTTCAAACTTGATAAAAAACAATGTTAACATAGGCCCTCAAAACATAAAAGTGATTTCATAACAAAATCTAACTGTGTGTGTCCATACAGACCTCCACAATGTAAGAAAGTCATAAAATTGTATGGAAAAATAGAGAATTCTTATTACCAGTCGTTCAAATCATCTAGCCAACATTACAATTGGTATCTTCATGCCTTTTTAAAGGATTCTTCATCTCTACCCAATGAACAACTACCTTGTAACAAATTTTTAAATCCCTAATGACCGTTGGAGGTCATAAATACACCTATTACATGTTTTGTTAATAACACTCTTCCATACATTGTAATGTTTATTCTTTTTGAGCTTTATAAGCACCTAACTATTACAATGGGTCTAATGAGACCTTTTTCACCTAAGAACCATGTATTATTCAAGAAAACTACATACTTTCTACCTTGAAACTACCTTTCCAACTTTGAAAATCCTTTCACATGATTTGCAAATCCTTCCAAGATGAATGCAAAGCCTCTCAAACTTGATTTCTTACAATACAATGGTCACTTTGGACCTTATTAGAACTCAAACCTCAACACACAACATCCTAAAATATTTCCTATCAAATACTTCATGGAAAATAGAGAGAAGGTGGGTGCTCCTACACCATAGATGCCACCATAAAAAAAAGACTCATGTCTCATGAGTGAAGGTTTGTTTGCACTCCAAAAAGCCAATGTTTTCTTGTAGAAACTTTTATCTGGCTTGGAAAATGAAAGTTTGCAATCAATTCTGCCTTCTCATCTCTATATGTAGGGAATCTTGCTCCCTTCTCTGAAATTAGTTCAAAGGGTGGTCTATCATCTTCCCTCAAACCAAAAGAAGTAAACCTCCTCACCTTCATTCCTTTAAACTATCCTTTACCCCTACCTACCTTGTTTTTTGTTATCATGTTTGATGGAGACTCATCTCTACTCTCTTTTCCCTTCATTATTGATGCAAGACCTACTCCAACCATCTTCAGCCCTGTCCAAGCACTATATTGTCTCCCAAAGCTCTGTCCTTCCTTATTCATTTGATTCACTTTACTCTAATCCTTGAAATTAGGCATTAGAGCTACTGCTCCTACTTGTATAGTCCCATCCATCACTGTGTTATCAGATTTTAGAGACCTTTTTCCATCTAGATTTGACTTTCTTTCCTTTCCATGAACTGTTATGGGGTAGACCACTATTCCAATCAGAATTCCTTCCATTTTCTTAACCTCTTCTTGTTGTGTCATCAACAAGTTACCATTGACCTTGCTTAAACTAGCCTTATCCATCGGCTTCACATCAGTTTGCTTCTCCATTTGAGCATCAACCTTATTAGATCCTGTTTCCTTTTTCTCGGTAGATTCACCACCCTTGAATACCACTACCTTAGCACCAGTTGTAGGTGCCTTTCTTGCTGTCTCGACACAATAACCCTACTCCAAATCAGAAAATAAGTTGTTCTTACTATCTACAAGATTTATAGGCTCCTTTTTACCAAAGATCACCACCTTAGACTTACCTTTATCCTTCTCTTTTCCTTGCAAAGGAGTTAGTTTAAAACTTTGATCATCCTTCCAAATGGTATAGGTGTTTTCCCAACCATCATACATGGACCTTCTATCAAATTGTCATGGCCTTCCCAAGAGCAGATGAAAACAATCCATTGGCAATATATCACATAAGACTCTATTCTTGTACTCCCCAATCTAGAAATCCACATAGGCTTGATCATTCACCACTAAGGTTTGACTATCATTCACCCAAGAAACCTTGTAAGGTGCTGCATGAGGTATCTTTTCTAGACTCAACTTATCTACCATCTCCTTAGACACCATATTATCTTGAGAACCAGAATCAATTACAACTTGGCACACTTTACCTTTGCATATACATGAAGTTTTGAATAGGCTCCTTCTTAGGCTCATATCCTCCTCCTTAGGTGCTTGGAACAAAGGTCTTATAATGAGTGCTTCTCCTACCTATGGATCTACAGGTCTGCTTGAACTTTCACACTCTTCCTCTTGAATCAATTGTGTTCTTTCACTCCTATCACCGCTTGAAGTTGAACATTGGTTTTGAGGAAACTTGAAAGATGGGTGTCCAATTTCATTGCAACTATAACATCTTCCTGAGAATTCATTGAAATACCTCTTTGGCCTAAAGTTTGTTCTTCCTCCTCTCCATCCACCTCTTGATTCAGGTGCTTGTTCCTTACTTTTATCAGCAACTTCATGATCTTCCTTGGACTATCTTGGGCCTCTACCTCTATTCACATTACCTCAACCCCTTCCTTGTCTTTCTTATCTTCTTTTAATTCTATCTCCTTCCCTTGTTTCCATTTGGAAGCATTCTTCTACTATCTTTGCTGGATTCAAGCTAATCTCATCTCTTACGTTCAACCTTAAACCACTCAAATATCTGGCTACTCTTTCCATTTCATCTTCATTACGACCTGCTCTTATGCACAATCTATGGAAATTTTTAGTGTAAGACATCACATCCATTTCTCTTTGTTTTAATTCTTGCAATTTCATGAAAGTTTGAATAGCATAATTTGCTGGTAAAAAATTGAACCTTAACTTTTGCTACCATCCTATCCCAACAACATATTTTGGACTTACCTTTCTTGACTCTATCATCTTGGACAAAGTTCCACCATGTGAGAGCTAGTCCTTTCAAATTTGACTTTCCATACTTAACCTTCTTACTTTCATCAATGTCTTCAAATTCAAAAGAGTTATCTAAGGCTTCAATCCATGCTAAAACCTCTTCACTATCCATCCTACCTCTATACATTGGCACACCAACTTTTACCTTTCGATTCTTGTCACCACTCACTACCTTCAACATCCTGAGCATTCTCCTTTCATTAAGGTCTAAATCATCTTCATCATCTTGGATTGGAGGATTTCCTTTTTCCCCTTCATCCTCTTTATCACTCTGATCTTCATTCACCATTCCTCTCCTCTGGTTTTTCTCTAGAGCTACTATCCTTGCTATGGTAGCCTCTTGAGACTCTTTGTAGAGCCCTTTTATCTGTGCTAATTGACCCTTCAATTATTTTATTTCCTTTTCTATTGCACTAGCCTTTGGAGGCATCTTTCACAATCTTCTCTTCACCTACTTGCAAAACCAATCCAAAACAACAACACAAGATCTATTATTGTGCTCTGATACCACTCTAATGTAGACCCAGGAGGTTCAAGCACACTCACAATGAGAAATTCCCTTCCAGAGGCATCTAACAAGATTAAATTCACCAATTTGAACAATCCAAACAACCCTCAAAGTTTGACAACCATCAAAAGCATGATTTCTCACTTTCACCCCTTGAATCCTAGTAGTGTGCAAACTCATTTTTTGGCCATTAACTCAAATATTTTCCAAGACACCTAACAAACACATGATGGATTTAGACACCCATTTCAAATTTACAATACATATATCAAGATCAGATATAAGTCTTTTGGATGAATTCCCCAAAATCACCCCTTCTACACTGACCTAATTAGGTTGGTTAGGCCTAAATTACAAAGCAACATGCCTTTAAACTTATCACAGGTCCTTGAAACCTTTGGGAATAATTTCCTATTCCCTCAAACCTCCAAAACCATAATCAACAACCGGGTTTGACACTTTCAACACAACAAACCACAAAACCCTCAATTTCATGCTAAATCAAGAGGGTTTATTAAAAATCACACTTGATCAACCTCCCAGACCATGCCACTAACTCAAACATGTGTGTTCTAACCCAATTATTCTCAAAAGTTAAAGAAAACTACACACTCTTACTAATTTTCACAAACCCTAGATACAAGGCTCCATCTTTCATGTATTTCTTTAATAAAAATCAAGAGGACAACAGACTTATCTCCTTTGTTCCTTTTCTAACAATCCTCCTCATGCATCCTCCAACTTAATTAGACTCCCCAGGGCCCATTACACTAGTTATAGTTGATACAGTTGGTGTAAGGGCCATTCAAACCTTGTTTTGATCACAAAACCCTCAAACATGGTGTTCTCAGCCTGTCACAGTAAAAATGAGTTTTCCATCATAAAACGCCACTAAATTTCCTCAAAGTTGATATAAAAAAATGTTAACACAGGCCCTCACAACATAAAAATGATTTCATAAAAAAATCTGACTGTACGTGTCCATATAGACCTGCACAATCTAAGAAACTCAAAAAATTGTATTGAAAAATAAACAACTCTTATTACCAGTCCTTCAAATCATCTAGCCAACATTACAATCGGTATCTTCATGCTTTTTTAAAGGCTTCTTCATCTCTACCCAATGATCGTTGGAGGTCATAAATACACCTATTACATGTTTTTTTAATAACACTCTTCTGTACATTGTAATGTTTATACTTTTTGACCTTTATAAGCACCTAAACTATTACAATGGGTCTAATGAGACCTTATTCACCTAAGAACCATGTCTTATTCAAGAAAACTACATACTTTCTACCTTGACACTACCTTTCCAACTTTGACAATAATTGCACATGACTTGCAAATCCTTACAAGATGAATGTATAGCCTCTGAAAGTTGATTGCTTACAAAAGAATGGTCACATTGGACCTTATTAGAACTCAAAAATAAACACACAACATCCTAACATATTTCCTATCAAATACTTCATGGAAAATAGAGAGGTGGGTACTCCTGCACCATGAAATTATAGAGGATGAAGCTAAAGGCTATGTACAAGTTTTGTTGGAAAGTCCTAAAGATTCTAGTGAACCTAGGATGGGCACTTATGAAGAAAAATATATGGAAGTTAACTTGGAGCTTAGGAATCCTATGATAAGAAAGAATGTGGATCAAATGCTTAAGAAGGATGGATTTAGTGATGAACAAAATGCACAAGGTAGAGCCATGAGAGAGCAAATGGCTAGAGAATCATCATGACCAAGGAGATCTGGCATGACTACTCCTTCAAAACCATCTACAACCCTTATAGTGAAGGTAGAGCCTAGTGCTTCTGGTAGAGGTAAAGGCCCAACTCCTTCTGGACCCAATACAAGATCTGGTAAAAGGAAAGAGACTCCTTCAGTGGCACCAGTCAAGAGAGGAAGAAGGAAAAGGCTACAAGGGAAAAGAATCTCAGTATCACTAAAGAGAAAGAGGAAGAGGAGAAAGACCCTACAACTAATTTGGTAAGAAAGAAAAGAGGGAGCATGTCCTCCGGTGAAGGTTCTTCATAGGAAGAAAGTGTTGGTTCTAAAATATTTCATTATGTGCTATCCTCTGAAGAAGATGAAGAACAATATTTCGGTGTTCATGTGCACACCAAAACAAACTCAAAGAAGGAAAAAGTGTTAGAAGAGGTATCTCTGAACCAGGAAGTAAAAAAGGCCTCACCAGTAAGACCTGGTTCTCCTCTTAGATTAGAGGGTTTGGTTAATATCTTGATACATTTTGAAGATATATTGCAGCCTACTATAGAAATTTATTCTCAAGTAGGTAGAGAGGATAGGAAAACATTAATTTTGGCTATTATTCAATATGTTATCACTTTGGAAGTCAATTGGGATTATGCTAAGAACAATGTTCCTGAGAAATTGTGGGAAGCTCTAATGAAAAGAAGATCAGAGGTTGTTGAATTGGAAGAGAAGATAAGAAGTGAAGCTTTTGAGAAAATTGGGTCCTCTTTGACCCCAAATTATTTGGAAACCTTGAAGAAGGTATGTTCAAAGATGTTTCAAATGAATAAAAGAGTAAATACTTTGATGACTAAGGATAAAAATCAAACAAAGAAAATAAATAAAGAAACTACATAAGCCATCAGGGGTATGGTTGAGAAATATGGCATGTTTAGTGCATTCCCATCTAGTTCTGCACCTAAATCAGGAGAAGAAGATTCTACAGAGGTTCAGGAAGACTTTCCTTTAGGTATAGGTGATACAAACATTCCTCTAAAAACAAATGATACATATATCCTTCCGGATACAGGTGCTACAAATGATCCTCCAAAGATGGAGAAACAAAATGAGGAAGAAGTTGAACTAGAGAAGCATGATGTTGTCCCTCTAGAGCTAGATGAAGGTGAAAAAGATAAAGCTGAAGGAGAAAAATATACATATGAAGGTGAAAGAAATGAAGAAGGAAACAAATATGAAGTTGGAAAAGAAGAATATGGAAAAGAAGAAGAGAAAGTAGAAGAAGAGAAGGTAGAAGAAAAATAAAAAGGAGAGGAAGAAGAAAGAAATGTAGATTCTACTAGGAAGAATGAAGAAGATTAAAGACAGGTTGTAGAATCTCAAAGGTCTCCTAGAGAATCCTCCTCCGGTGATGATGTTTTGAAAGGCTTGTTTTCCAAGAAAATTAGATTATAGCCGGTAATTCCTCTAGAACTTCTACAACTCCCAATGTTTCAAGGTAGTGTGGACTTTGATAAGATTTCTCCTATTCACAAGTTGGTGTTAGGGGATGCATTAAATGCATCCAAAATAAGATAAATTATGGAAACACATTAGAAGGGGACAAATTTTATTGATGATACTCTCAAAACTTTGTAGGAGGGCACCCGATACATCAATGGATACATCTCTCACTCTAGTAGATAATTTGAAACTTCTATTGGGATCCTTTAAGGAGTATGCCTCTAGACTAGGTGAGAAGACAAGGAAAGAGGTTGAAGAGAAATTGGCATAGAAAATGCTTTTGGCACTTCATGATAAGTGTGCTCTAGCACACACAAATGTGAAAAAGAGCCTAGAAGTTGTGCATGCTTGTGAGTCTGAAGCAAATGTTGTATTATCTTATTGCATAAAGTGGCTAGATGCCATATAGAATATCAAATATCTCATGGACTCCATTGAGTCCTAGTTGATATTTGTTTCCAATAATTACAGTGCATCCAAAGACAGAGATAGGTCAACCTGGAATGCTATCTCTTCTCATAGAGAGAAATTCTTTATTCTATAGAAGTAGAAGGAAGATGTCATCAAAATATTTGACCAGTTAGGTGACCTAGTGAGAATGGAGTACACTCTGATAGCCAATGCTTTGGAAAATGTAGCAAAATTAGAAAAGATCAATATGACTCTTGGTACTCTAGATGATGCAAAAGAAAGTCTGGTGGAATTGTAATCTCTAAATAGAATGCTAATATCTACTAAGAAGAGTTGGGAGAATGGTAAGACAACTTGGAAAGATATACTCAAAGAGCTTCAAGGCTCACCATCCTCTAGGTAATGATTTTTTAGTCTTCATATTTTTGGACCACCCTTTGTCCTTGATGTCAAAGGGGGAGAGAATTTTATGGAGAGAAAAGGGGAGAGTGTTGTACATAGGAGGTTTGTAAATTATTTTGGAGGTTTGTATATTCTTTTGGCACATGTTTCCATCAATGAACAAGGGGGAGATTGTTGGAAGAATGAAGAAGAACATCTCATTATGAAAATTTTGTGTTGTCATTGATGTCACCATGTTATATGAGTTGCAACTGCAAGTTAAGTTCTAGTTTGATCCCGTATTCTGAGGTGATATGCAATTATTATCCTCCAGTATTTTGGTCTACAATTCTTCGCTAATGCATATCATTCCTTGTGGTTTTGGGAAATGGGTTTTGGATGATAGAAGCTTGTATGTTCAGAGTCTCATGTGCATAGGTGCTCATATGATGAGTTGGCATTACTCTATTGTTACATTTTGTTATTAGGCCTATCCCTAGCTGACCCAATAAGTAGTTGTTGTAATGGATTAATTTTTTGTTGCAGATGTATGTGTGACCTATCTTAGGTCCATTTTGACATGTTGTAGCATGTTGTACATTTGAATTGTTTTTGGAAAGGTTTTGTACATGCTTGAAGCTGATAGTTGATCTTTTTGGTGAATAAGGGTTGCATCTAATTAGGTTGACCTAATTGATGCTTGTAGATGAATCAACTATTTATTGGATAGTTTTGATATTATTGTTGCAAAGTTTGTGAAGAGAGACAAGTACATAAAGATGATGAAGTGTGCTAATTCAGTTTACTAAACATCAAAGGAACATAATCAACACTTGTTAAGTGTAACTTTATCAGTTCATTTTCTCGTTGTAAGCCATTTTGTTATTGTATCTTTTGTAGGTAGTGAGCCTCCCATTTTGGATAGTGAGTTTTGGTAGCCATCCACCCTTTGTAATATCTTATAACCAGTTATACTATATTGTGAGATAATCCTCACTGTCATTTTTCCCATTTTGGGTTTTCCATGTAAAAATATTGGGTGTTCATGTGTTGTGAGTTTTTATGCTCTGTTAATGCTCTTTCTCATTTTTACTATTATATGCATTGGAGTAATTGGATGGTGTTTGTTCAATAAGTTTCAGAAGATACCGATTTGCCCCCCCTCTCAGTATCTTGGGTATTCAATAGTGGATAGATTTCAAGAAGATCTTAAGGAATCACATGTTGTTGTTAAAAGAATATTTAGATATTTGAATGGCATTCTAGATTATGGATTGTGGTATCCTAAAGATACTTATTTCATCACACTTAGTGCCTATACAAATGTAGATTGGGATGGATGTGTAGATGATAGAAAAAGTACAAGTCATGGTGCATTCTTTCTTAGATGCAGATTGGTGGCATGGTCGAGTAAAAAGCAAGATCCACTCTCCTTGTCTACTACTAAATTTGAGTATATTGTTTTTGCATCTTATTGTACACAAGTTCTATGGATGAAATAGACATTGAAATATATCATAGTGGTATTTAATGATCCCATTTCTATTTTTTGTGATAATACAAGTGCAATTAACATTTCAAAGAATTTGATTATTCACTCGAGGATGAAGCATATATCTATCAGATATCATTTCTTGAGAGAGAAGTTCATGGAGAATGAAGTAAAGCTTCAGTATGTTATGATGAAGGATTAGATTACTAATATTTTCATGAAGGCTCTTCCTAAAGATACTTTTGATTATCTCTAGGAGAAGCTAGGTGTTACTACCCCTCCTTTCTTGATCTAGATGCATATAGAGATGCATTAGTTTGGTGGATCTATGGATCTATCTTTACTCTAGTCTAATGTTTTGGTGGCTATCTCTCAAGGGGAGCAGGTAGTATCAAGTTTTGTTATTATGAGTATTTTGTTTTTCATGTCAAAGGAGAAATCAATGTAAAATATTATTTTTCCTTTTCCATTGATGTCAAAGGGGGAGAAGATGCATGTGAAAAAGGAAAGGAAGAATGGGAGAAGAAGCATATAAGAAATTATCTACTAGGGGGGAGAAAAAAAAAAGTGTGTCCAAAGCTAGTATGTTGTCTTTGATGGTTTTTCACATCATGTGTTTCCATAAATGAAGAAGTATACAAGAGCAATGAAGAAGGGTAATAAGAGAAAAGAGAAATTGTAGTTTGGTGTGACATTGATTCTATTTAGTAAGTGTGTGTGATGCGAGTGTGGTAGATCAGTGTGAAGCTTAACGTTGAGTTTCTGGATGTAGTGAGAAGAAGGTGGACTTTATCATTCATGTGTATTTGTTAGTGATTGTGGTGGAATCCTTTACTGCATTGGGATTGTAGTCTCTTTGTAAAAATTATCCTTTGTCTTCTTTGTATCTCTATGGAAGTGAGCCCTCCAGGTTGTTATCCCTATTGGACAGCAAGTCCTTGTTTTGGAAGTGAGTCTTATTTATAGTAGTGAGCCTCTTGTAATCGGTTTTTGATATTCTCTATATTGTGAGTTAATCCTCACCGTGGTTTTTCCATGTAAATCTAGTGTTATTGTGTTTATGTGTTGTTTTCGAGTTTCTGCATTGTCATTTAATGATTAGTCATTTAAGCAATATTAATAATTCATTCTAGTGATTGAATTAAATGTTTAATTTTTTGATATCTGATTCATCCCCATCTTATTTTTCCTATTCAACATTTTTTTGTGTTATCTTATTCTCTAGTGGTGGGCCTATGTAGAAACCAAGTTGTTCATGATTTAAACCCTAATCTACCATGATTGCACCTTTATTCGAGAAAATTAATGAATTGTACTAGCTAATTAATGAAGGTGGTAAATTTCACACATACTTGGGACCACCTCGAGCATCTAGTTACTTTTACAACACTTTACCTCACACCATACTTCAGATTTTCAAGGACATTATCATATTGTAGTGTGCAAAGTAATGTAAACCTCGAGAAACCAAGAACACATCTACCAAAGGTTTCGAAGCTACATTTTGAAAGAAAATTTGTTTATCATCAATGAAACTAGGTATGTCTTCAATAACTAAAATTTTGTTAGTCATCTTATGCATGCACTTCTCGAGATAATGGTAGTTCCTCTGGAAATTGATATTATTGATTGTTTTGAAATGAATTTAACCAAATGGTAGATTGAAAGTTTTATAAATTTGTTGAAATAATTGGTTAAATATAACCCTAACTCACACACAAGGCATGTATATGTAACAAAATGTAGGACACATAGGTAAAAATGAGTACTTTTGAAGTAATTCTAGAAAAAGGAGTTTAAATATTTTGCTTCACAAGTTATACCAGTGGGTGGGATAATAACTGATACCCATCTAGGATGGTTTTCTGATGTTGAATTTAGTGCACAAGCCTAGCAAGAGAACACCTCCTAGTGTTTGAAGATTGTTATAGCAAGTGTTTTAAATTTAGTAGGAGGGTTTTTGTTAGCAATGGAGGCCCCTAAACTTGTTATGTAGTGTTTGAATTATTATGACCTAGATAAGAGAGTTGTTGAAAGGGAAGGAAGAATCTATGCAAATATTTCTATGAAAGGAATTGTATATACATTTGGGCTGCTCACATATCTTCAAATGAACTTGGTAGATGTGAGAATGATGGATACAAATTACTTGATTGCTAAAGAACATAATAGAGAAATTATGAACACACAGTGGTGCCAGGAGAAAATCACAAAGCAAATAAAGCCAATTCTAAGATCTATCTTCAACCCACATGTTCAAGATGTTATAACCATGTTAAGTAGGATAGTTGGACTTAAGGATGCTAGTAAGTTCGAATCATGGATGTTTCTAATTATAGCCAAATTAATGGAAGGCCCTATGTAGATGCATTAGGGAAGTTTTATTAGTGATAGGATACATGATCAGATGAAGGAATTCTCGTAGTCAGGATGGTTTTATATGTGATTTATTCCTATGCCATAAGGGAAAATAAACAAGGCTTGAATAGAGTTGGTACCTTGGGTAGAGAAGCAAGATATAGTTTGATATATGCTCATTTATCCCAAATTACTATTCAAGAATACAAGGAGCATTATTAGAGAGTCAATGATGTGTTTTCCATGAAGCTGGTAAGAATAATGGAGGGTGACAAAACTAAAAGGTTGTCTCTAGAAGCAAAAAATCTTATCAAGTAGTTTGGAGGCTAGTACATTTAGTATCATACTTTCACTTACAATAGTGTGGAAGGGTTTGAAGGATATCCCTTCATGTTGCCTAGGTACATGATAGATAAATTGTTATTGTTGGAATTGGTAAGATAAATGAAGTTGTCCCATGCTCTCTTCAATGCAGCCCATAAGAGAAGTTCTGTAAGATTTCCTATCATAATGGGAAAGTATAAGTGCAATGTAGCTAAATCAACTAACTTGTGTGAAGAGGAATTAAAGATGTATAGTTTGGATTTCTTTATACTCCAAAGAATTAGCTATGATCCAAAAGGGAATATTGCCAAAGGGATAGCCGAAAAGTATGCCCATGTTCATCATTTAGAAGAATTCTGACTCAATTGTGATGAGGAACACATAGTAAGGAAAATATCATATCAAAGATTGTCATTGCAATCAACACAGATTCTTAAGCTCCATGACATTCTAGACTAGTTGGATGAAGATGATGTAGAGGTTTTGAATCCAGTTTGTAATGAAACCAAGGTTTATGATGAACCCATTTGGGATCCAAATTATGAGGGTCGAGAGATAGCGACCATTGAGGAAATTGTTGAACAAGTTTTGGTGCAGACTCAATGATGTCTTGATGAATTTTGTAGAAAATTGAGAAAAGTTGGATTCATGCCCATATACTCAATCAATGTAAAGAAGAAGCAGAGAGAAGAATATGAGTTTGAGCATGAGGAGCTAGCTAGGAAGAAAAAAAAAGATAGAAAGGAAAATACAATAGTGCATATTAAGGAGAGAACTCCTGATGCCCCAAGCCAGAGAGTTGCATTGGTGCTAGCTATCCAACATAAAGAAACTAGACTGAGTAAGTTTAAAGGGATGTTGAAGCTTAAAATGACATCTTCTTCCATGGAAAAGATAAAGATTCAATCAATGACTGATGAGGAGGTGAGAATGAAAATGAATACTCATGCTCAAATAAGGTCTACATCCCAGAGGGTTGAATCATTATTTACTTCTCACCTTTAGTCAATACAATTACAGTAAAGCAAACACTAGGAAAGATTCTTGTGGTTCTAGATGAGATCTCTAAACTAAATGAAGATCAGATTAGGGAACAAATGGAGAAATTAGGTGCCATTATGGAGCATGTCAAATAGAAGAAATTTAAGGAGAATCCTATGGTACAACCAATGGTGGAAGAAATGCCAGATGCACAGTTAATTCCTACTGATTCTAAAGAAGAAGAATTTATAAGAGGAACACTCACCTCAGAGGCAAGAAACCCTAATATACTTTTTTAAAAAGAAATAGGGGAAACTATAGGATAGGTTCCCATTAATGATGTTTTTTATTGAAGATATAGTTATTGAAAAGGATGTTGAACAACCATAGGTTTTTTAAGAGAAAGGAGAAGACCGGGTTGAAGTTGAAGATACATAGCCTTCACAAAATATGGATGGTGGGGTGATGAATAAAGATAATCTTGATGTAATAGGACATGAAGAAAGTGATTCCCTAAAGATTGATATTAAACACATGACTAGACAAGAAAATACAAGTCTTGGAAATGAAGAGATAGTGGTAAATCTTGGTAATCCAGAATCCAGGCTAGTAAATATTGAAAATGTTCCCATCTGGGAGAATATGATAGGAAAGGTTGAAAATATAAGAGGAGAAGTTCCTAAGGGTACTAAAAATTGGGAACAAATAAATGTTACAGAGGTATAAATTAATGAAGATGTACCTGATTGATTGATTAGAGAATTGGCTTCTCCATTGGAAGTAGAATTAGTACCTCTAGATCTCAAGAGCTTAATATAGGAAGTGGAAACTCTTAAACTTAGGCAAAGAGCGAAAACAAAACATGTCATGGAAAAGAATGCAAATGGAGGAAGAACACTCCATATAGATACTCCAATAGTAGATAAAAAAGACATGAAATAACACCTAAGGAGTATAAAGTGACAAGTATCAATGTTGGACATTCATTCTGGGGAAAAGAATTAGAAGAAATGAAGATGAATTTAGAAATAATTATCGCCAAGGTGTAGAAAAGTAAGCAAAAGAAAAGAGAGTTGAAAGAACGGATTTTTCATCTAGAAAATTTTATAGTATCATCAGCCTAGTCTAGCCAAACATAGGATGAATTGCCTCATAATCTAGTTCTCATGTCACAGGAGCAAGTGGATGCTATAGCAACACTTTGCCATAAAATGAGTGTATTTGAAGAATGTATGGAGAACTTGGAAAGGGAAGTAGAATAATTATTCATAGATGCAATTGGGAAATACAAGGAGGCATAGCATTGGTGTCAGAAATCTAAAAGATTAGGAGACTGGAGGTTCCACTAGGAACAAATTGATGTTGAAAGGAAAAATTTAAAAGCTCTCATTCAGATAGATGTCTAGGAATTGATAGGTGAAAAGATAATCATAGAATAAGATTTTCTAATGTGTTCCAAATGGAAGAAATAGGTAGATTGGGAAGGTGACACCATAGTGCAATATATGGAAGGATTTGAAGAAGTCACTGAGAAATTTAATAAATTTATTCATAGAGATCAAAGTTTCATTGAAACACTAGCACGGCAGGATTGTGATCCCTGGATGATAGGACAAGATGAAAAATAAGTGAAATATTTCAAGGAATGGCTTGAAAAGGTAAATAAAGACCTTTTTCATTCATTAAATTGGGAAGTCATTCATGAGATTATATAGTGCAGAAATGCTATGGTTAAAAATGAGACAAAGAAGATGCAGAGGAATGCAAATATCCTCCAAATATTAGAAAATTATGCCAAGCTCAAATACAGTTGGAAGGTAATTCAAGGAATTTTCAAAGAGAAGATGCATCAAGTATTGGCTACCTTCTAGGAGTACCAAGTGAAGAAAGGTGAAGAGTTATCAGTCCTGGAGTTTGATACAAGGAAATGAATAACCAAATATTGGATATCAGAAGAAGACATGAGGATATGTTGTTGAAAGTAATTTTGTAGGTTATTATTGGTCCTAATGGAGGCGTATTGTCTCAAAATTTGAAGAGTAGCAATGGCCTTATTTCATGTAGAGCATTTAAGTACCAAAGCCTAAAGTTGAGGATTAATGTTGATGAAAAAGTCAAAATTTGTGGATGTCAAAAGAGCCAAAACTTCTTTATGTTTTATTCTTTTTTCCTACTTTCTGAATCATTTTGAATTAAAAACTTGTATGCACATAGAACTGATCAATATTGAAGCTAGTTTGAAATCTATCAACTATTATCTTCTGTAACTGGTTATATGTTCAGGTTGACAAGGTTGTATGCTATGCCATTTAAGGGTGCATATAGAACCTACCTGGTGTCGAAATTAAACCCCCCTTCTTTAAAAGCTATCATCATTCTCTACCTAGCTCTAAAGTAATTTGGTGAAGTATAGAGTGGTTTTCTTTGATTTGGTTAATTCTTGGGGCATGCGTGGATAATAGCTAGGAGCTATTTTAATTTTCAAGTACTTTTGATGCTTTATTTTAGATTAGATGTTCAAATTTCAAAAAAAATACCAAAAAATAGATGAATAAATGGAAATTTTATTGCAAATATTTCATTTCCATTGTATTGTTGAATGCTTAAAGCTAAATCTACTTAAGTGATATAAAAGTTGTTTGGAATTCATGAAATATTATTGCATATTTGTCAATTTCATAGAATTTTCTGATGATCATCCCAAGAATATTTTTCATTGAACCTTATGATTCCTTTTAGAACTAGAAATTACCATTTACCCCTCGTGATTAACAACATTGTCACAATGAACCCTGATGCGAACCTATTATGGTCACGACCTAACTTAAATGAGCCTTGGGATTAATCTAAGTCAGGTTGAAGATTTAGGTTGTCTTGGTTTAGTCTTTCAAGTAAAGATAGGTTCCCATAGTCTATTTGTGAGGATTTATCTGCACTGTTGGTGTGCAACTAACATCATGATCAACAAGAACTGGTACTAGGAGGTGTTTTTTTATTCTTTTGGTTTCATTAAGGTTGAGGTTGGAGTCTCATAGAGTCACTAGGTCTTGGTCTAGTGATCCTCATGTAACTTTAGTTGAACTTAGTGGTCTTAAGTTATCCAGGGCTCAAAGGCCAGGAACCGCAAGAATGATACCATTGTTGGCATATGGCTTGATTGTTCACATATGGCTTAGGGAGATTATTGGTATGGATTCAAGTGTTGTCATTGATGGCAATTGAAGTCACTATTGTGGTCAACAGATTCGAACCTGGTCATACTGGTAGTTAAAGTTAAGTACAATGTATTACTGGTAGAGAAAATGAAGAACAAGGTATCTAGTTAGTATGTCAATCTATACACTTCACTGGATCATATTTTTTGTTGTGGATCCCTATGATATTTTTCTATGCATCTATGTTATCTTTTTGTTAAGTCTTGTGTTATTGCATTAACCGGTGTATGAGTAAAGTGATCCGACAAGATGTTTTTCTGTCTATTTTTTCATTATGGCTGACCTGGTCAATGTAGCATGTCACAGATGTATAAGGGATTATTTTTTAAATTTTTCTATGTTTAGGAATGTTATTTTGGGTCCCAGCTTTGTTGTAGCCAACTTGTATGGGTACACATTATAAATTGTTCATGATTTGAGCTGACATGTGGAGAATATTATATTTTGTGTGAAACTGACATATAGTGCTTGAATTATTGTTAGTGGATATATATATATATGGGATCTGTAATTTATTTTGGGTATAGAAATACGTAGAAAAGTGTGCAAATATGTGTGAAGAATAGAATAGATGTGTGTGTGAATATTAGAAGGGTGATTTATGCACAATTTCAGAAAGGCGGAAAATCAGAGAAGAGTAGAGCAAAGTAGGGAAAAAATATAGAATCAGTCAAAAGGGTTGAAGATCATCTATTGAGCTTCATTGGAACTGAATCCAGGAATTTGGAGATGCTATCTTCTCAGTTCAAACTTTTTGTTGTAAGGTAGTGAGTCTTCCTTATTTTGAGTAGTGAGCTCTAGGCAATGTGCCTGAATGCATGTGCATTCCCTTTTATTCATACTTTTAACAGAGTATATAAATTGTGGATTAATCTCCACTGTGGTTTTTCCCCTAACAAGATTTCCACGTAAAAATATTGGTATTATGGTGCTTTTATTATCTTTCTCATGTTCTTGCATCTTTATTTTTGTTTATGTGTTGTAAATGGTTTAAGATCTAGATTTAAAGTTTAGATTTGTTGAACATTGATTCACCCCCCCTCTCAGTGTTCCCTAAGTCCAACAATTGGTATCAGAGCAAGTTCCTCTTTGGAACCTTAACAACTTGAGATGGATCTTGAAGTACAATGGACTCTGGTGGTCTTCAACAAAACCTTATGGTAGTACTTGATGATCTTGATCAGTCTAAAGCAGAAGTCTTGGAGTTAAAAGAAAATCTTATGGATGCTGAAAAATTCATTCAATCATTGAAGGATAAAATCAATGAGTCAGGAGAAAAGAGGAAGGATTTGTGTGTTCAGCTGAAATAGAAATAAAATAAAAGCTTGGAAGATGTTCACCTGAATCAGACCCTAAAATAAATAACTGAAGAATGTGAAAAGATTTCTAGGGACAATGCTACTCTAAAGCTTGAGATGGAATCTGTGGCGATGAAGCTAACTAGGGAGATTGAATAAAGAAATAAGAATGAGGAGAATCTAGCTTAGTCTTTGAAAGAAAAATCTGAAGAATGCAACAGAGTTAATAGTGGATTCATTCAACTAGAGATTGAACTGCATCAATCTAGAAGTAATGAACAAGAGCTTGAAAGATAAATAGTTCTCAGAGATGAAGTCTCTACTACAAATGAATACAAGGAAAAGTTTAGGATCAATTTTGCTAAGCCTAATGTGTTGATTAAAGGACAAAAGGATGAAAACGATAAGCGAGGTCTTGGATATGAGAAGGAAGAATGCTTCAAATCTGAACACAAGAATCCCAAACAAAGAAATCAAATGAACAAAGGCAAAAGGTATCTGGTAAGACAACCTAATGCTCATAATTTTAATGGTTACTACTTTTCTTGCAATAAATTTGGTCATATGGCTTCTTAGTGTAGAAGAAAAGTAAATTCAAGCAATCCATCATTTCTTGGTTAGTGTTTTAGTTGCAAAAATTTTGGTCATAAATCAATTGAATGTAGAAGTATAGCTGTCAGTATAAGGAATGTTAAATGCTACACCTATGGAAGATTTGGACATGTTGCTAACCAGTGTAGATCAAGGGGAAATCAATGGAATGAATGGCCTAGACAAAGAAATTCGGTGTGTTACAATTGCAATAGATTTGGTCACATTGCAAGATTTTGTAGGAATAGAAATATGGATAGAAGAGGTCCAGTATATCAAGGAAGAATTTCACAGAAAAATGACAAAGGAAAAGGAAAAGTGATTATGGAAGAGATAAGAAATCAGATGAAGAAAATGTGGGTAAAGAAGAGTGAATCTGATAAGCCTATACCAGAAGCTGCCTCGAGTAATCCCTCTGACAATTCCTTTGGAAATTGATTTCAGGCCATTGGCCTAGGGGGGTCTTTCAAGTAAAATCATGTGCTCCCTTTTCAGTAGTTGTGCCATCATCCAACAAATGTATTTGTGATCACTTGATCTGTAAGTTGAGATCTTGAAGGTTTGCAGATGGATTCTTCTCTTGCTATTTGAGAGAGCAGTGTAATCAAAACTCCTAGGGCAGAGCATTTATTGTGGTAAAAAGGTTAGGTGTGTGAAGCTATAAAAGGAACCCTCATTTGTCACTTTGCATTGAAAGAGAATAGTGAAAGAGCCTTTGGAGTAGAATTTTGAAGGAGTCAAGTCAATTTAGTAGCGAATTCATCAGGTATTCCATTTGCTTGTAGAATTTCTAAATTTTTGCTTGGTAGAAAACCTTGTTCAGTATGGAAAATGAAGAAAATCAAGGGAATTGTGAGTTTGGATGAATATAGTAGTAGGAAGATCAGGGATGTAAAAGATATGTTTCCTATCAATGAATTGAAGTGGATTGAAGGAGCGAAACATAGGAGTTTAGAAATTTGGAATGAATTTCCTTATTTTGACAACACCGAAGTGTTTAGGTTCATCTTGAGCAGATTGAATGAAGACACTCTAAATTTGGACAAACCCTATCTTATTTCGAAGGAAGTGATTAGAAATTTAACTAGGTTATGCAATGTTGGAGATATTTCAAAGAAGAAGTCAATTTGAAATAAGGAAGTCGAAACCCTAATCAGTGTAACAAGAGATTAGAGGGCTCTGATAATTTTTATGATTAGAGATCTATTGACAAGGTACATTATATATGGAATTTCATACAAAATCTTCTTCAGAAATAGGGAAGGATCAACCTCTGTAGGTACAGTTTACATTTTACATAAGATGATAATGGAGGACCAAGACTTTGATCTGTGCAGTTTGCTAAAAGATCAATTGATGGAGAACATGCAATTGAAAATGGATGTAGATTATCCTTTCATGTTTGGAACTTTGATTATATGTATCATGATGTATTTTCTAAATTGCTTGTCACAAAATGATAATGTTGAATGGAAGGAGAGTGAATCATTATGTAAGAAATTTTTTAAGCATTTCAATACTTTGGAAAATTGTGAGCAAGCTTATGCAAATTTCTTTAGAGAGTTGTTAGGAAAGTTTGGAGTAGTTGGTATCTCTCTTCTGGTAAAAATAGTTGAAGTTGGATCATCTTTCAGTAAGATGAAGAGGAAGAAAAAAAGAGCAATAGAGTTTTCTGATGATACTCCTCCAGTACTCACGTCTCCAAAATCTGAAGGAAAAGGAAAGGAACAAAAAATTGTGGACATACTTGATGAAGAATCTAATGAATACACCCTAAGAGATGAACTAGAATTAGTTGAACTGGATGAAACAATGGTTGAAGGAAATGAAGAAGAATGCACTTTATTCAAAAAAGAGATACTGCAAATAGTTCAGGAGAAAGATGGAATGTAGAAGATTGTTGGCATTTGGTTAGATCAACCCTCATATGAGCATGATCTGATTGAGAGTAATCTAGGTAGATACTTTGTGCAGAATAATATTGAATTGGAAAGTTTTCATAATGTATTCCCTGAAGAGTTGATTGAGTGTATTAAGGAAGCTATGGCATCTACCTCTCAAGATAAGAAAGAGGAGGAAATAATCTTACATTTGAAGGAGCAATTCAGGCTATCCTTTACAAAACTAAAAAAGAAAATGAATGTGTTGAGGCAGTGCATCAATTCAGCTAATAACATCTACAATCATTGTCTATGTTGGCCTCATGTTGTTGGAAAATATAAAGAAAATCTAGAGAAAATTGAAAGTTAATTGAATAAAATTGGTCAGGATTACAATATGTTTCAGGACCAAGATGGAGCAGTAAAGAAAAGAATTCATGAGTTGCAGGTTGAGCACACAAAGATTCAATTTTCCAGAAAAACTCTTGTGGACACTTTTTGGAAAGTGAAGGATCAAAATGAATGCAAATTGTAGTAGCTGATTGAAGTCCTAAGGAAAGGAGAGAAGTTGGAAGAAGCAATTAAAATTCTAGAATCCCTCATTTAGATCATCAACCATACATCAAAAAATAACAGTCTGATAATAATTATTGGGATTGTTGTAGATGCTTGGAAGAAATTCTTTCCGGAGATGAAACATAAGTATAAAATAATTTTTTTATTTGTGTAGCAGTTGTAGTTTTCCAAAATTCTAATCAAATTTCTATTTAGCAAAGGGAGAGAGAGAGAGAGCAGTAAAATTTTGTTTTAGCAAAAAAGGAAGTGTAGTAGGAATACTAGAAAAAGGGGAGAGAAAGTAGTAAAGTTTTATCATTGATGTCAAAGGGGGAGAGAATGCAATGGAAAATTCCTTGACATCCTAAGGGGGAGCAGTGTTTTGTTGTGTTTTGAAATTTTTGAGTTTGATAGTGTATCTCTGATTTTGACACTTAGTCATTTTTCACTAAGTGTTTCCATCAATGCCAAAGGGGGAGATTGTTGCCATATGGCTCAGGGAGATTATTGGTATGGCTTCTAGTGTTGTCATTGCTGGAAACTAAAGTCACTATTGTTTTCCATAGATCTGAACTTGGTCATACCGGTAGTTAAAGTTAAGTACAGTGTATTACCGATAGAGAATATGAAGAATAGGGTATCCATTTAGTATGTCAATTTGTATGCTTCACAGGATCATCATTTTGTGTTGTGGATCCCTAGGATAGTTTTCTAAGCACATATGTTATCTTGTTGTTAAGTCTTGTGTTATTTCATTAACTGGTGTATGGGAAAAGTGATCTGGCAAGATATTTTTCTATCTATTTGTTCATTATGGCCAACCTAGTCAATGTAGTGTGTCCCAGATGTATAAGGGATTATTGTTTAAATGTTTCTATGTTCAGGAATTTTATTTTAGGTCCTAGCTATGTTGTAGCCAATTTGTATGGGTACATGTTATAAATTGTTCATGATTTGAGCCGACGTGTGGAGAATATTATATTTTGTGTGAAGCTAACATATAGTTCTTGAATTCTCATTAGTGGATATATATATGATATCTATAATTCATTTTGGGTATGGAAATAAGTAGAAAAGTGTGTGAATATGTGTGAAGAAGAGAAAAAATGTGTGTGTGAATACTAGAAGGGTGATCTATGCATAGTTTTAGAAGGGCAGAAAATTAGAGAAGAGAAAAGCAGAGTAGTACAAAAATACAGAATCAGATAGAAGGGTTGAAGATTGCCTATTGAGATTCATTGGAACTAAATCTAGGCATTTGGAGATGCTATCTTCTTAGTTTAAACTTTTTGTTGTAAACACAAAATTTTTGTAAGGCAGTGAGCCTTCCTTATTTTGAGCAATGAGCTCTAGGTAGTGTGCCTGAATGCATGTGCATTCCCTTTTATTCATACTTTTAACAGAGTATATAAATTTTGGATTAATCTCCACCATGCTTTTTCCCCTAATAGGGTTTCCATGTAAAAATCTCGGTGTTATGGTGCTTTGATTATCTTATTCATTTTCTTGCATCTTTATTTTTGTTTGCGTTGTAAATGGTTTAAGATCTGGATTTAAAGTTTACATTTGTTGAACACTGATTCACCCCCCCTCTCAGTGTTCCCTGAGTCCAACAACCATAAATCCAACTATTTTTATACTTATCTTAACCATAGTAATGGATTTCTTTAATGTGGAGTCACCGATCCAATTTTCTATGTACAAGAATCTCCTAAAAAATCTTAACAAGTGGTTTCCAAAGTATTACCTTCATAAAGACGCAAAAGGACATATTAGTACCTCTAAGGATACATGTTTTAGAGCAAGGATGCAACATGAAGATGCCATGTGTAGGTTGTTTATGTATACCTTAAGCAATCAGGTTTACCAGTGATATATAAACCTACCTCATAATTTAGCTAGATCATAGCAAGATATGAAAATTCAATTTTTATCCAAATTTAGAACACCTATTGATCCCACCTTATTATACGATCAATTTTCTCAAATCATCTATTCGATGGTGAACCTATAACTGGTTTTAATGACAAGTTCTAGAAGGCTTATTGTAGGTTACAAGCACCTTATGTAGTGGATAATTTTTCCACCATTGTGGTTTATTATATGGTAGTAGATCCTTTAACTGCTTTGTTTGTGAAATGAAGAGAAAATCCTCCCACTACTTTACCAGAAGCCTATGCTGAAGCCATAAGTGTAAATTTAGAAATGAAACACCTCAAAATTTGATCATCTACAAATTGTGGAAGTGGATTGAATAATTATCCTATCCTGAATCTAAATAGATTCTTGACTAATCATCCAATGACTCCTAATTCTTTATTTTTAGTGGTCTAGAATGGGACATTTCCTCAAAATACTTTCTCTGAAATAGGAAATAGTCAAGCTTTAGTCCCTCACCCTAGTCCAGCTATTATAGTGTTGCATCCTAACAAAAATTATCTCTTCTTGCAGACTCAAGAGAGTCAAAAGGTAAAAAATATTGATGATAATGAAGAAATTAAGGAAATTATAGCTCAACTCATTAGATTAACCACAAAAGTTTCATAATTAAGAAATCAATTTTTTTTACTCTTAGAGTAATAATCAAAATTCACAAAGTAAGGCATATAATGCTCCTAGACCACCTAAACGTTGGAACACATGACCAAATAATAGAGGGATATCTATGCCTTTAGATAACACTAATTCATTCGATGATAGACCTATGTCAAAGGTGAATTTAGTTGATCTTGTGATGAACAATTGGTGTAGAATCCACGACACAAATATTCATTCTGAAGTGGACTATCCACATTTTAAAACTACCTTAGATATTTTTCTAGTTGCTATGCATTACAATGAATAGTGTGACTCTCATCCTCCTAAAGGGAATGAGTTAGTTCCAGGAGGATGATTCTACTATGGTTCTTGAAAGTTATGAACATGTCGAGTCACCTGCTATTGTTGTGAGTCATACTTATGAACATGAAGGAGATAGTTTAGCCATGACTATAGAAACATAAACGTTTTCTAATCAAGATAAAAATGAACCTTAGGAAAAAGCTGATGAAATTCATGTCTTTCAACAATATTCAAAATGATATACTTATGACCTGAGAAGTAATGCAAATGGTTGAAGTAAATTCAAAGGGTCATTGACTACGTCAATCCTACCAAATAACTTTAATAGTCCACCCAATGAAAAATAAAGTAATACTCTAGGTTTACCTAGGGTAAACCCTCAATATAACTCATCAAATGTTTCATGAAGTGAAAAAGTAGATTTCGCTAATCAAATAATTTTGACTAATTATTTAGCGAAAGAGATCAAAAAGGTAAAAATCAACCTTTCTTTGTCAAAATTGCTCAAAAGGCCTATGATCAGGAAAGCTTTCTTAAATACTTTAGAAGATTTTCCAAAAGAAGGAAAATTTAAAGAATCTTAGGCAAAGGATAACTTCGTTAAGGAAAAAGAAAAAACAACATTATTCCTATGGTGGACGCACATGTTTCTTTCTATAAAGGCAAAATAGAGTCCCTACCATTTTTGCTCACATTGAGAGTATTTGGTAAAAATATCCATAATTGTTTAGTCGATTCTAAAGAATCTACTAATGTGATACATTTGTCCATATGTTAGATGCTAGGTTTAACTCTAGCAATTTCCCTTAAGAAAGTCACTCAACTTGACAAAACTGAAGTAAATGTAGTAATATAATTAACCAATATCCATATGCAACTAGCATTATATCCTTGAATTCAATACTATATAGATATTCAGGTTGTTGAGATACCTGATACTTACAAAATTCTATTAAGAAGGAATTAGTCGAAGACTTTGAATGAATATATGGCCACTAATTTCTCACATATGCGGCTACCATGGAAAGGAGTTCCTAATCAAATCATAATTGAGAGAGAATCACACATGAAATATATGATCACTGATTATGATAAAAAAAAATGAAGTTCTATACATAGATGTAGAACCAAGTGTTTATAAAATTCAAAGGTTAAGAGTTAAAATAGAAGAAGTTTTCATTGTGTAATGCTAAAAATAATATCTAGGTGGCTCTCGAAATAAACATATTAGTTGAATTAGATTATGATTCTTCAAAAGAAGATGATAGTTGTTTAGAATTTTTTTGGAAGAATATCGTTATACAAGATCGAAGGAATATGAAAATTGAGAATTCACTAAAAAAAATTGTGTTGTAGGGTTGGTGCAGGTTACACAATTATGCACACTCAGAGGACAATCACATAATATGCTTGGAAATCATTCATAGAATTGAAAGCTATCAATATTCATAAAATGCTATTCTTGACAGGCCTAAACCTGAAATACTTGGAGATAAAATATAGGTTGAACAAATTGAAAATGTTGATATATCCAATTATAAAGGATAAAACTTGGACCTCAGGTTGGATGGATCCAAATCAACATAAGGAATTAGAATTGGATTTGAACTTATCAATCCACAAGGTAAGTCTTTTCTTGTTGCTTATCGATTACAGTTCCAATGTACTAATAATGTAGTAGAATATGAAGCCCTCATTCATAGTTTGATGCTCGCGATCAAGAAAAAATTCAAAATTCTCAAAGTGTTTGGTGATTCAAAGTTGGTGGTCTGACAAGTTCAAAAACAATATATTTGTCATTACAAACGCTTTTTTAGTTATCAACACAAAGTGTGGGATTTGATGGAATTATTTCATGCCTTTAACATCACTCACATCCCATGAAGATTCAATCAGAGAGCCAATGCTCTAGCTATTGCCACTAGTTCTTTAGAACCTTTGGATGCTTCCGATGTGAGGAGATTTATAGTTGAGTTGGTGCAGTTACCTTTGGTTCCCAATAATGTTACAAATTTGTAGGTGTTTAAAGATGATCATCACATATTGGAATTTATTGTTAACATTGTCATCTTCGAGGCACAAATAATTGAAGAAATAGATCACCCCAATGGAAAAATTCAAGATGAAGAATTAGCTCAAGCTAAAGATAATACTATTCCAAAAGGGATAATTGAGTTAGAAAGATTGTTTGATGTAGATCAGATAATCTGACAGAAAGATACGCCCAGAAGTGATGAAGGGTACTTTGAATTATATAATTTGAATACTAAAGAAGATCCTAAGAATGTGTTTATAGGAAAGGTCTGCAATGCAAAAGAAAAAATAAATATTTCTTAGGAACTCAAAGATTATTGGAAAGTTATAGCATGAACATAGGAAGACTTGAAAACTTATGATACTTCCATTATCACTCATACAATTTTGTTAAAGCCTAAAGTAAAACCTTTCTGACAAAAGCAGTGGCCTGTAAATGTACTCTTGAAACCTTTGATCCTAAAAGAAGTACAAAAGATCCTCATAGCCTAGATAATTTTTCCTATTAGGCATTCCTCTTGGGTGGAAAATTTGGTGCATGTCTGGAAGAAGAATGGAGATATATGATTATGTGTAGATTTTTGAAATCTTAATAAGGCTTCTAAAAAAGATAATTATCCTCTTCCTTTATTGGAAGAAGTGTTTCAAATTGTTCATACTTCATAGATTATTTTCTTCTTGAACGGATTCTCCAGATACAATCAGGTAATGGTTGAGATGGAAGACAAGAGAAAGACATCATTCACTACAAAGTGGGGAACCTTCACTTATAAAAGAATTCCAATTGGGGTTATAAATGTTGGAGACACAGTCTAGAGAGCTATAGATTATGCCTTCTGAGATTTGATAGGAAAATGTATCATCATATACATGGATGACCTCGTGGTATTTTCAAAGAATAGAGGAGATCATGTCCATGATCTCAGAGAAATATTGCAAAAGTGTGAAACTTATGGAGTTTTGTTGAATCCTAAGAAATGCATTCTTGGGGTAATTGAAGGAAAATTGTTGGGACACATTATTTTTGAAAGAGGTATTTCAATAGACCCAGACAAAGTGAGTGCTCCACTCAAGTTACAACCCCTGAGAAGTAAGAAAGAATTGAAATCGTATTTCGGTAAGATCAATTTTGTTCAGAAGTTTATTACTGGATTTGTCAAGATAGTGAAACCACTCAATGATATGTTAAAGAAATATGCAAAAATCAAGTGGATTAATGAAGCTAAACTCACCTTTGAAAATATTAAAGTTGTAATTGCAAAAGCACTAGTTCTTATAAGTCCAGATTATGTTAAACCTTTTTATATTTATTCTTTTGCTTCTGACCATACTTGTGCAATGGTGTTGACACAAAGAGGTGAGAACAAAGAAGAAAATTTGATTTATTTTATGAGTTCTCTATTTAAAGAAGCGGATCTCAAATACATGGATGTTGAAAAAAAATCCTTTGTTTTGGTTAAAGTGGTGCAAAACTTCTAACATTACATTCTTAGAAGTATAGTCAAGGCTATTGTTCTTGATGCAATAGTAAAAATGCTACTAACACATGGTGAGCTCAAAGAAAAGAGAGCTAAGTGGCTTACATTTTTTTAAGAATTCGATTTACAAATCATACCCATGAAGCTAGTATGGGGATAATCCTTAGTTAAATCTATTTCTGAGATTTATCCACAAGTCTCTAGTCAACAATACACTTTGGATGTAAAAGATATAGATGATTGGTATTCGGACATATGGCATTACCTTGTCAGCCATAACTTCCCTGAACATATGCAAAGGAATCATAGAAGAGCCCTAAAAAATAAATATCAGAGTTATATGATTAAAGGAGGGGTTTTATTCAAGAAAAACCATGAAGAAATTTATCTAAGATGTTTGAATAAGACAAAATCAAATGAAGTGTTATAGGAGTTACATGATAAATTTGGAACATCTCATGGAGTGCATTTAGCTACTGCACACCTAATCCTGAGAGCTAGTTATTACTGGCCAACTATTTTTAAAGATACTTATGAACACATAAAGCAATGTTACACATGTCAAACTGCTATCGACAAAGGAAGATTTAATGCTCAATAGTTACAGCCGGTGATGGAGATGTGCCCTTTCTCACAAAGGGGTTTAGACTTCCTCGACACCATCAATCCTCCATCATCCGTAGGTCATAGGTTCGTGATGAATGCTACTGATTATTGTACTTGATGGATTGAAGTGTCATAGAAAACAATGCACCATAGAGGTGGTAATTAAATTCTTAGAGAACATTATTACTAGGTTTGGAGTATCGAATGCACTGGTATGTGATAATGGCCTTGATTTTTCCTCATTAAAATTTTCTAATTGTGCATTTGAATACAAGGGTATGTGCAGGATCATGATGGTCCAAAAAGTGGCGATATGATGGGTATGTGTAGGGTATGTGGCTGACAACTTTTTTTTACCCAAAATCGATGAAATGAAAATGGTTTTTAAAGGAGATTCTCAGCTTTCCACCAATATAAATTATGCTTTACTTTGAATTTAATAAATAATTATTATTCATTTTCTATTTGAATTATGACTAAAGTCTTGATTGATAGGTTGATTGAAAAACATCTCTAGCTTTCAAATGGTATCACATTCTATGCTTCGTATGCTATAAGATTAAAAAAGAAATGAATTTCATGAAGTTTTGATCAAGTTAAGGTGGTCAGATGAGTTTTTATACTTTTTAAAAGTTGTAATAAAAAATCATAATTAATTATTTACTTGGAAAAAAATTACAAAAAAATATGCATCACATTGGACATGAGTCCTCTACTTATATCTAGAATCTCATAAGAAAATATTATCATTTTATTGTGGTTAGGGTGGTTAGACAGACACCTACTTCTTATTTTTTCCTTGAAATTTAAGTACTACTACATTGAAATTTCAAATTTCTACCAAATAGATTTTTTTTTAAAATAAGCCTAGTAGTTTAGAAACTACATTCAATTTGCTACAAATTCTATTCTTACATATTTTTGAAATAATATAGATAACTTATTCAAATTTTTATGTTAAGTTGCCTAACTGATTTTCTAAAATTTTCACCACTTAAGGGCCTATTTTTTCCATGATGATCTTGCACATACTCACAACATAAGATTAAAATTCTCATCTAACTATTATTCATAGGGAAATGGATTAGTAGAATCATCAAACAAGAATCTACTGGATATAATCAAGAAATTAGTTGAAAATAATCCTAGAGAAATATGGAATTCTTTACTAAAATTTTCCCTTTGGGTAGATCATACTAGAATGAAATCTACATTGGGGAAATCTCCTTGCCACTTAGTCTATGGGGTCGATCCTATATTCCATATAAATTTGAAAATCCCTACTTGGAAATTTGCTCAGGAGTACATTAGATTAGATGATCAATCCAAAGCTTGATTGTTGCAACTAATGCACTTAGATGAAAAATGTACCTGAGCTATTGATCACTTTGCTAGGCACCAATCTATGGTAAAATGATGGTTTGACAAAAGGGCTAGGTTAAAAACTTATAGAATATTTGATTTAGTCCCATATTGGGACAAAGCCCACGAGTGTAAGGACAAACATGGTAAGTTTGAAAAGTTATGGTCAGGTCCTTACCAGGTGTCTAGAATTTTAGGTGATAATACTTATAGAGTTAAAACTTGGATTGGAGAAGACGTCTCATTGCTTTTCAATGGGAAATTTTTGTAACATTACTTCTAGACTTAATGTTGGTTGCTAGTTTTTGGGCTAGATTGTAAATAGTTTGTAAATAGTTTTTTGTAAATAGTTTGCTTTGTAAATAGTTTTATTGGTTTGCTTTGTTGATTGTTTTGTTTGTTGTTTTGTTTTGTTTGCTTTCTAGGGTTTTGTGTTGTCAGGTTATACAATAATTAACAACCTTTGAAGGTGGTCAAAATAATAGAATGTCAATTTTGAAAATATGATCTATGCTTTGTCTAGAAGTAGTCCACTAATTATAAGTGATTGGGAAATTGTTTAGTTTCTTTTACTTTAGCCTACACAAATCATTCAGTTAATGTTGAGTAACAAACACCAATATCTTAAATCATTCTACTAAAATTTGGAATAGCAGTTGTTTACATTAACTAAAAAATCAAAAGGTGACCTTTGCTATAACTGTAATTCCCAACCTAAATTGGGATTTATTGTTTATAAGTTGAAGCAAATGAGCTTATATTACAATATCAAAAAAAAAGAAAAATTCAACTCTTTAGACTTTACAAATATCTCTACTGGGGCTATGGATGCCTAGCTAGCAATAGAGCTATGTTTGGTGGAATTAGGGAGATAACCTTGCCAAGGCTATGGATGCTTGACTAGCAGCAAGGCTCTATCCAAGGTTGGCATAAAATGAATTGTCAAATTATGAAGGTTTATGCAAACATTTTCTATGCTCTAAGTTTACTATAGCAGAATTAATCAATTACACACACATGAGTTCAGTAATGTCTGATTTTGTATGCTGGGTAAAGTGAAGATAGAATGTCAAAATGAGGGTCTAATTGTTTATAATTTGAAGACTGAACAAAGTTGTGGCATGGTTATTAGGTCTAAAATTGTCTTTCTATTGTTTTGTTTTATTTTGTTTTGTTGGTTGCTATATGTTGTGTGGTCTCACAACATGCCTCATGCCTCATTTTGCTCCTTGGCTAGTGCAAGGGCACCATGGCAATTTTTCTTAAATGTTGTCATTAGGTGTCTAGATTTGTTTTTTGTGTGTTTGAACACTTGGTTGATGTAATAAGGTATTATTATGACCATATTTGATGTATTTGTGTCATGTAGGGTCATTTAGTGGTGTTTTGTCAATATTGTCAAAATGGTGCAAAAGTTGCTTTGCAACTTGACAATTTTTGCTTTTTGGGGAATATGAATGGTCATTTATTTGAATGGAAGTTGTAGACCATTGGGATTCAGTTAAAAACATGTTTATAAGGTCTCAAAAACTCTTAGGAAACTTTTTTGAAGCATTTTGGAGGACAAGTAATAAGAAAATACTCTATTTTCTATTAATTTTACATGTTTTCCTATAGTTCCCAGTTCTGTACGACCTTGTACAGTTAAGTTGTGATCTAAAATTCATGTAAAAATTTGTCACAGAGAATCTATTTTTATTTTAATGTGGTGCGATTGAATTTCATTGAGAAGTAAGCCAGTTTGAAGAGTTTCTTTGAAGATCACCTATAAAACCCTAAGTTCAAGGGTTTGTAACAAAAATCATGCATAACAGCCCATTCCACCATTGAATCTAGGCTAAACTTGGTGGAATAGATGAAATTAATTTTATTTTAATATTTTTTTTGTTACTTAGAGTAGGGGATGGAATTTAGGGTGGTCTTGTCTATGCCCTAGCCTAACATCTTCATGTGTTAGGCTTAGGTAGATTAGTGATTTGATAGAACAACAAATTGGTAATGAGATTTGGTGATAAAAATTGTATTTTGGAACCCTATGTGACATTTTAAGACTATTGGTGTGGAGTTTTTGCATTTTTAGTTTGAATTCCTTATAGGTGCATTGGAAAAGTAGCTTAATTTGGCCTTGTTTCAATGTAGAAGACCTCTTTTGGAGAACTTGGTCCAAAACAACCCATATCCCAAATGAGATGTGTTATAGAAGAGCCTAATGGGTGTCTAAAATGGTGTTGGTTCTATTGTGAAATGACCTCTAAAATATATGTTTGAAGAACTAGGTTTGGAGGCCTAGAAGTTGAAGACAAGGAATTGTGAGCAATCCACCATTGTTGGATCTTAAGACTTGAAGAGGTGATTGAATTGTGTTGAATTTTGTTGTTTGAACCTATTCCACCCTTGCTCTACATCAGGTGGTATCAGATCATAGGTTCTAATTGAAAAGTGGGAAAGTGAATGAGAATTGGCATAAGCAAGATGCCTCCAAAGAACAATCCAATGGCTAAGGAAGCTAGAGAACTGAAGGAATAGTATGCAAAGGTGGTGAGGATTTATAAGGAGTCTCATGAAGATACCCTTTCTAGAATAGCAGTGTTGGAGAAGAATCAAAGAAGAGGAATGGTCAGTGGTGACCAAAGTGATAAGGAAGATGAGGGTGAGAGTGAGAACCCTTCAATAGGAGTCCATGATGATGAGGACTTGGACCTTGAAGAGATGAGAATGCTCAGGATGATAAATACTATCAATGGGGATAATACTCCTAAGGTGAAAGTTGAAGTTCCTATGTATGGTGGAAAGATGGATAGTGAGGAAGTGTTGGCTTGGATAGATGCTTTGGATAACTTCTTTGAATTTGAGGAGGTACAAGATGATAAGAAGGTGAAATTTACAAAAACCAAGTTGAAGGGCCCTTCCCTAACATGGTGGAACTATGTCCAAGAAGAAAGATTCAAGAAGGGAAGGACAAAGATAAATTCATGGGAAAAAATGGTATTCAAAGTGGAGCACCTACCTGCACATTATGCAATACAAACCTTTAGGAAGCTACAAAATTAAAAAAAAAGGAGGTAGATGCGATGGAATATATTGAGGAATTCCATAAAATGAGTATAAGGGTAGGACATACATAGGATTAGGTAGAAAAGTTTGCAATGTACTTAAATGGCCTTAGAATCAACATTCAAGATGAAATTGGTCTTATAGCACCTAGGATAGTTGAGGAGTGCTTTCAATTAGTTGTCAAGGTATAGGAAATGATCAAGAGGAGACAAGAGCAGCAAGGAAGAGGTAGAAGAAATAATTTTAGAGGTAGAGGAAACTTTGGTGCAAGAGGGAAATCACAAAATAAACAAGGTGAATCAAGCAACCATCAAGAGCTAAGTGGTGAGTCAAGTGGCAGAGGTAACTTTAGAGGAAGGGGATTTGGTGGTAGAGGAAGGTTTAGTGGACAAGGGAGAGGTTCAAACATCTTCTCAAGCATATATTACAATTGTAACCAATTTGGACACCCAACATAGAAGTGCCAGGATAAACAAGCATCGAGTTCCCATGGAGGTGAGCGAAGGACTCAAATTGTACATGAAGAGGATAATGAAAGTGTTAATTCACCATCTTAGCATGCTACCCCTAAGATAGGTGAGTCATTGATGATGAGGAGAAAACTTATTAAGGTTCCTATAGTCAAAGATACTCCACAAAGGAAATCCTTGTTCAGGAACACATGCAAGTCACATGGAAAGGTATGAAAAGTAGCTATTGATTCAGGTTCTATTGATAACTTGGTGTCTTTAGAAATGGTAGAGAAATTGAACATGAAAAGAATTCCTCATCCCACACCCTAGAAAGTGTCATGATTAAACAAAGGTCAACAAGTCTTGGTAAATGAGTAGACATGGGTAGAGTTTAATATTGGGGGTTATAAAGAAAAATTCTTTGTGACATCATCCCTATGGATGTTTGTCACTTGCTAATAGTAAGGCCTTGGTAGCATGACAGAAAGGCCAAGAATGATGGCCATAAAAAATTTTTATGTGATAGATAAAGATGGGACTTCATTCACTTTGACACCCATACAATATGAAGAGTTTGACAAATAGGTTGGGTCTAGTGTTATGGCAGTGGGAGAGAAAGAGTTTTTGAAAACTTTAAAGGATGAAGGTGGTCAAGGATTTTCCTTAGTAATCAGACCTAAATCCAAATATGTTTTAGTAGCAAATAAGGTGGAAGGTGTTAGTGCAATTTTTGGTTTTCTCATTGTCTAGTTGTGTACTATGGTTTTTCATGACTAAACTTTAGCTATGGGGTGTCTTTCATTTTAGCACGTGGGTTAAATGGGATCCCACAAGGGTTGAGCCCAGCGTGCTAGTTTTGATCTACAAGGGGCGGCCTGTGTTAGGGTTTCCTAGTTTTTCTCTTTTCCTTTTTTTGGGTTTTTATTCCGGTTCCCGTTTCTCTTTTGCTTGCTTTGGTTTTTCTTTCAGAATCGGGGGCGGAACAGATGCTTGAAGGGAAATAGAACTTCTCCAATTTTGAGGTTCTAATTCCTGTTCACACATCCATCCTTGTCCCGATTATGTGTGTTTGGTGTTCCTTTTTCTTTCTACCTTGCGGCAGTCACTGGTTCTTTTCCTCTATCTCTTAGCTTGTCTTTTGTTTTGTTTTCTTTGGCAGGGGCAAGATCGGGATGGGAATCATTTTTGGAACCTTCTTCATGTTTTCCGTCTCGAGGTTTTGTCCCGCTCCGGCCCCACGGCTTCTTTTTCTCATGTCGGTTCTGGCTCCGCCTCCGTGGTCTTTTCTTTGGCAGGGGCGGGATAGTTTTCGGCCATGGTCCCTTTTGTTCCTTTTGTTCCCCGTCTCTTTCTTGGTCCCGACTCCGGCCCTGTTTGGTTCCCGTCCCGTTTTCCTTTTTGTTTTATTGACCTATCCACCCAGTTTATTCTAACTTAAGTGGTTCCCCTAAGCCCCATTTTCCATTCATTACCGACCCATAGCTACCATTTTTACCGGCCCCTCTTCTTCTTCGCTGTGACTTTCAACTTTTGGTGTAACCTCTCGGCGAATCTTATATGTCCCCCGAGGTTCTCTCTCTTTTCGGCCTGGGTTGGTTGTGTCAGGGAGATGTCTCCCCAACTCCTTTCTCTCTCACTGATGGGCTTTCCTTTCGGTGTGACGGTTCCCGTTCGGGGTGAGGTCCTCCTGACTCCCCTTGGTTTCCCCGAGTTCCTTTTTACTGCCCTCTGTTCTGCCTTCGGCATGACTCTTTTGGTTCGGGGTGACATCTTGGCGACTCCGTGTTCTCTCCCCGAAGTCTCTGTCAGCCTATGTTCTTTGTGTCAGAGAGATGTCTCCCCGACCCCCACTTGTCTTCCCGACTGTGGTGGCCCCCTTTGCTCTTCGGTGTGACTTCCCTTCGGCAGGACTTGGAACTCTCGATATATCTCTTGGCGAATCTGTTATGTCTTGCCGACGGTGTCTTGTGGTTTGATTTTGGCATGGGTGGCACCTTTCGTTGAGATGTCTCAATGATGTCATCTTGCTACGCTGACTAGTGATGGAAGACTTGATGCTTCAGGGAGACTTGTGTTTCAGTGTATGTCATAGCGATGGGGTCATGTCTTGCCGACAGTGATTCAATGTGTGGCTTTCGGTAGAGGTCTTATCTTCTCTCGGTGAACAAGTTTCTAAGGGTCTTCTTGGTATAACAGTGAAGTGTCTACATGACTTCTCACTGATGATTGTGTGCTACAATGACATACATTTGGCAGGTGATTTCATCGGTGAAAGAAGTTATAGGACACAACGACTTAAGTGGTGTATAAAGATCTCTTCGGTATGAGCTTGGGTCTTCGGCGAGTGACCTTTGATCTTGCCGATGGAACATAAAGTGGTCTTTGTCGGTGTGAGTTTTGAATCATCTTGGTGACACTGCATGAAGGAAATATCTTTTGGTAACACACTGTGACTTTGCTGTGATGTCTGGCCGACTTGGCCATCTCTCCCCGACTCTATGGTGTTTTCAATGTCACATGTGGATTTCGCTGTATGGTCTCACCGACATTGGTGATCTCCTGCCGACTTTGACGGGTGTTTGGTGCAGCATGTTTCCTTTAGCCAGACATTTCCTCGTGTTCCTTCTCTTTGGCCGATATGCTTGGCTCTTCGTTGTAGCTATTTCTCTTCACCTTGAGGTCTTCCCGACACTGCTATCTCTCGCCGATATGAGCCTCTCCACGCGGTGCATTAAAGCCCGAGCTACTAATGGAACATCAATGCACACATGCAGATGATGAATGGTGATGTTTTAATTTGAGTGATAAAGGTGCCTAATGTTTGTTTGAAGACTAGTATGTAGTGCAATCTAGTGGAGGACTTGTCTCAATGGTCTGATGAAGATTTAAAGGCGACCGCCCGATCTCTGATGATCAACAGTCAAGTTTCATACTAGACCACTGTTAGGGTTTCTGTGTTCGTGCCAGAAGCTTGGTGCATTCATGGTGACAGAGAGTTGGTCACTGGCTCCACTAAACCAACATTCATGGCGACGTGACTCTGGTACAAGGACGGCATGGCTCGAGTATGGACGCACGGATTTGGCGGCAGATTTGACATCGATTGTCTGGCTTCTTTTGTGCGGGAGTGTCTTTCCTGTAGCAACCCGACCAATGACATTTATGAGGCCAGAGAAGTAGTTGAAGAACATGGTGATTAGGGTTTGACATGGCGCTGATGTGGCTCTGAGCTAGATCGCATTACCGAAGCTGTTTAAAAGGAACTTCTAAATCATTTGTAAGGGTCTGGGGGCTAGAAGTTAGAACAAAAATCTAAAGAGAAGGGCACTAAGTCACAGAGTCAGGTTTTTACCAGATTTTGAGGTTGAGGGTTATTGTGTGTAAATTGTGAGGTCTTAGACACATGTATGAATCTGAATGTATAGATTGAGATCTTTAAGTCTCTCATTTGTATTGTGCGTATGGATTGTTAATGAAAGTTGATCAAGGATCACTTATTTAATCATTTTAATGTAACGTTTTACTGTCTGTTCTGGTTGTTGCTCTTATTCAAGGAATAAGTTAAATGCTTTAATCATATCAGAGATTCATATGTATGATAGGAGGATTTGATAAGTAGTCTTATAGATCTGATCACTAGTTGTGAGACTAATAAGGTTAATCTTGCAAAGACTTTAATGTCCAGAGTAATGGTTCCTTCTATTTGTAGATTATTGTGACTCCTAGCCCAATGGATATGGCACTAATCTGATATATGCTATTTGTCTTTAGGGTTCTAGTCTACTTGCTCAAGATCAATCATTTTATTTAATCAATCTTGTTTGATGTCTTGCCCTACCTCCTGGTTGCTGCAAGTATTGTGTTACTGGGAATCTAGCCATATTTGAGGTTCTCAATACTTGGCATCAGGAGTCATCTGCTATAAAAAGCAATGTCTAGTCTTATTTGAGGCATTGTGTGGGTATACCCGCCCTAGTTCTGTAGAGCCTAAAGTGCAGAAGATCTTAGTCTTTGACTGAATCTTGTCAGTTGGTCTAGGTCCTCCGAGCTTCCCTTGACTGGAGATGGCTACTCCATAGGTAGAATAGGAGACCAACCTGGCTGCTCATTAAAAACAACCAACAAGATGGCGACTCCACTAGGTATTGACTAGAATCTTTCCTTATCAAAGAGTCATATCAATTTCCATGTTGGTTAGGTTCAAAGTTTGAAGAATCTCAGGCTTTGAGAAAAGCTTTGTTGCAGTGAACCTGAAAGCTACAAGATCTATGGTGCTCTGTCGGATGGAACTCAGAGAAAGATTTACATGTAAGTGAGCTTCATATCATTTGAAGTTCTATCCTCTGCAAAGAGGTGGTGACTCTGTCAAGGTAAAACCATTGAAGATTCAAAGAATAGTTCCATGACTGCAACGTTTCCAGGTATTCTTCATGCTTTTAAAAAAAAAAAAAAAAAACTTTATTCCCCTTTATTTGGTGAGATCAAGCACTAGCATCAAGGGAGGTTTGATTATTGCAACTGGATAGTTGTAGAGGGATAGGTTTCATTTGCAAAATGCATTGTTTTCCTATTTCTCCCTCTACAAGCTTTGATACCATGCTTAAGGCACAATCTTGTCCTCATAAGAGAGAGTATGATAAGGAAAGATACAACCCTTTGGATTTTGATAAAATCTAGGGTTACCCACATGTTGCCCCTAGGGGAATCAATAAATATTTACCCAAGTTTAAAGGTGGTGTTGAGGAATCAGCATCAAGACATATTCAACTTTTTATTGATTTCATTGGACACTATTAGGTTGAAAAAAAGGATGTGGTCATGAAGCTATTTGTCAGATCTTTAGAAGGTGTGGCTGATGATTGGTTCACTTGCTTACCAGTGCACTCCATTGTTTCATGGTATCAGCTCAGAACTTTGTTCCTTGATACCTTTGGTGATGTATCTAGTCCTGGTAGAGGTCAAGAGGAGGAAGAAGTGGTTGAGAGGGTAGGACAGAGCACTGACCTACTAAGTTGTAAACAAATATCAGATTTGCTAACTACAGAATATCAAAGATGTGCACACAACAACTCTAGGTTGTTGTGGGCAACTCATATCGGTCTTGATGATGAGGACCTACAGGATGCAAGGTATGATGCAAGTGATTCCGATGCCCCTTCTAATGGTGATTTTGCAGATCATGATGACACTGATTTCAGTTTGAAATTAGATTTTGCTTTTGAACTAGAGTTGCTCAATGGTGAGCAAGATTGGGATGATGATGACAGTTGGACAACCCATGAAGATGAGTTAGAATGCTTTGGTGACTCTCATTGCCAGCATGATGAAGAACAGAGCCAAGTGAAAAGAGGAAGTGGGAGTAGTAGTTTAATCCATCATTGCATTAATGATATGCCTCCTCCTGAAAATGATACTAAAAATGATACAGAACAGTTGCAAGATGTGTTGAATGGTGAGTGTATCCCTTTGTATACACTTGATGAAGTTTTCACAGAATGTGACAATATGCAGAGCACTGGAGCTAGTTATTTTTAGCTTCAAGGTAATGTAAATAGTGAATATGATAGCTTTTTGTCACATAACAGTCAGCATTTTGGAAGTATGCCTGACTTTCAAATGCACAAGGATCATGTACATGTTTATAATGATGAATATGACAGCCTGTTGAGAGGTAATAACATATTTTGTCAGGTAGCTAATTGTGATCAGACTATGTTTTTATGCAGTCCTGATCAGTATTCACATGTATTGCCACAAGATACAGAATCAAAGAATCAAGAGTGTGGCAATAATAAAGTTTATTGGATCTGGTTGCCAGTTGAAGGTAAAACTAAACAAAGAGAAAGTTTTCACTTGCACAGAGGCAACCTGACACTTATGTTTGCAGAGGTACATTCATTCATACTGCTGCAGATTGGCAGAGGCAAGCACAAGTTAGGGAATGTCAGCTCATCTAGCAGAATTGTGTTTGACAGAGATAAAAGCTGGCTCTCATTTTTCATTTGGTGGCCTAGTGTCATCAGATGAAACAAAGGAATCAACAATGTGACTCTTGAATTGCTTGTTCATGGAGAATTCTTGAAATGGTACTTCATCTGAAGCATTTCTTTTTCCATGAACATTAGCTTAGGTTTTTGCTTTTCTGGTCAGTTTTGTTTTGCTGTGTCTGCTAACCTTGTCCGGTTAGCTCCTCGTTGTTTTTGGTTTTTTTTTTTCTGGTCTGCTCTCCCAGTGATCTGAATTCTTGCTATGTCCACCAGGGGCATACATCCCCCAACTGGAGCCTATGTTAGTGCAATTTCTAGTTTTCTCATTGTCTAGTTGTGTACTCTAGTTTTTCATGACTAAACTTAGCTATGGGGTGTCTTTCATTTTAGTACGTGGGTTAAATGGGCTCCCAGAAGGGTTGAGCCCAACGTGCTAGTTTTGATCTACAAGGGGTGGCCTATGTTAGGGTTTCCTGGTTTTTCTCTTTTCCTTTTTTTGGGTTTTTATTCTGGTTCCCGTTTCTCTTTTGCTTGCTTTGGTTTTTCTTTCGGAATCAGGGGCAGAACGAATGCTTGAAGGGAACTAGAACTTCTCCAATTCTGAGGTTCTAATTCCTGTTCACGCATCCATCCCAGTCCCGATTCCGTGTGTTTGGTGTTCCTTTTTCTTTCTGCCTTGCGATGGTCGCTAGTTCTTTTCCTCTGTCTCTTAGCTTGTCTTTTGTTTTGTTTTCTTTGGTAGGGGCGGGATCGGGATGGGAATCATTTTTGGAACCTTCTTCATGTTTTCTGTCTCGAGGTTTTGTCTCGCTCCGACCCTGCAGCTTCTTTTTCTCATGTCGGTTCTGGCTCCGCCTCTGCGGTCTTTTCTTTGGCAGGGGTGGGATAGTTTTCGACCCCGGTCCCTTTTGTTCCTTTTGTTCCCCATCTCTTTCCTGGTCCCGGCTCCAGCCCTGTTTGGATCCCGTCCCCTTTGCCTTTTTGTTTTATTGACCTGTCTGCCCAGTTTATTCTAACTTAAGTGGTTCCCTTGAGCCCCATTTTCCATTCGTTACCAAGCCATAGCTACCATTTTTACCGGCCCCACTTCTTCTTTGCTGTGACTTTCAGCTTTCGGTGTAACCTCTCGGCGACTCTTATCTGTCCCCCAAGGTTCTCTTTCTTTTTGACCTAGGTTGGTTGTGTCGGGGAGATGTCTCCCCGACTCCTTTGTCTCTCACTGATGGGCTTTCCTTTCGGCGTGATGGTTCCCATTAGGGGTGAGGTCCTCCCGACTCCCCTTGGTTTCCATGAGTTCCTTTTTGCTGCCCTCCGTTGTGCCTTCCGCATGACTCTTTCGGTTCAGGGTGACATCTTGGCGACTCCGTGTTCTCTCCCCGAAGTCTCCATCGGCCTATGTTCTTTGTGTCAGGGAGATGTCTCCCCGACCCCCACTTGTCTTCCCGACTGTGGTGGCCCCCTTTGCTCTTCGGTGTGACTTTCCTTCGGTAGGACTTGAAACTCTCGATATATCTCTTGGCGAATCTATTATGTGTTGCTGACGGTGTCTTGTGGTTTACTTTCGACGTGGGTGGCACCTTTCGTTGAGATGTCTCGGCGATGTCATCTTGCTACACCGACCGGTGATGGAAGACTTGATGCTTCAGGGAGACTTGTGTTTCGGTGTATGTCATAGCGATGGGGTCGTGTCTTGCTGACGGTGATTCAATGTGTGGCTTTCAGTGAAGGTCTTATCTTCTCTCAGCGAACAAGTTTCTAAGGGTCTTGTCGGAATAACAGTGAAGTGTCTACATGACTTCTCATCGATGATTGTGTGCTACAGCGACATACATTTGGCAGGTGATTTCATCGGTGAAAGAAGTTATAGGACATAGTGAATTAAGTGGTGTATAAAGATCTCTTCGGTATGAGCTTGGGTCTTCGGTGAGTGACCTTCGGTCTCGCCGATGGAACATAAAGTGGGCTTTGTCAGTGTGAGTTTTGAATCATCTTGGCGACACTGCATGAAGGAAATATCTTTCGGTAACACACTGTGACTTCGCTGTGATGTCTGGCCGACTTGGCCATCTCTCCCCGACTCTATGGTGTTTTCAGTGTCACATGTGGATTTCACTGTATGGTCTCACCGACATTGGTGATCTCCTGCCGACTTTGACGGGTGTTTGGTGCAGCATGTTTCCTTCGGCCAGATGTTTCCCCGAGTTCCTTTTGTCTGGCCGATATGCTTGGCTCTTCGTTGTAGCTATTTCTCTTCGCCTTGAGGTCTTCTTGACACTGCTATCTCTCACCGATATGAGCCTCTCCATGCAGTGCATTAAAGCCCGAGCTACTAATGGAACATCAATGCGCACATGCAGATGATGAACGGTGATGTTTTAATTTGACCGATAAAGGTGCCTGATGTTTGTCTGAAGACCAGTATGCAGTGCGATCTAGTGGAGGACTTGTCTCAGCGGTCCGATGAAGATTTAAAGGTGACCGCTAGATCTCTGATTATCAACGGTCGAGTTTCATACTAGACCACTATTAGGGTTTTTGTGTTTGCACTAGAAGCCTGGTGCATTCATGGCGACAGAGAGTTGGTCGCTGGCTCCACCGAACCAGCATTCATGGTGACGTGGCTCTGGTACAAGGACGGCATGGCTCAAGTATGGACGCGCGGATTTGGTGGCAGATTTGACATCGATTTCCTGGCTTCTTTCGTGCAGGAGTGTCTTTCCTAGAGCAACTCAACCAATGACATTTATGAGGCCAGAGAAGTAGTTGAAGAACATGGCGATTAGGGTTTGACATGGCACTGATGTGGCACTAAGCTGGATGGCATTTCTGGAGCTGTTTAAAAGGAACTTTTGAATCATTTGTAAGGGTCTGGGGACCAGAAGTTAGAACAAAAATCTGAAGAGAAGAGCACTAAGTCATAGAGTCAGGTTTTTACCAGATTTTGAGGTTTAGGGTTACAGTCTGTAAATTGTGAGGTCTTGGACACATGTACGAATATGAATGTATAGATTGAGATCTTTAAGTCTCTCCTTTGTATTGTGCGTATGGATTGTTAATGAAAGTTGATCAAGGATCACTTATTTAATCATTTTAATGTAACATTTTATTGTCTGTTATGGTTGTTGCTCTTATTCAAGGAATAAGTTAAATGCTTTAATCATATCAGAGATTCATATGTATGATAGGAGGATTTGATAAGTAGTCTTATAGATCTAATCACTAGTTGTGAGACTAATAATGTTAATCTTGCAAAGACTTTAATGTCCAGAGTAATGGTTCCTTCTATTTGCAGATTATTGTGACTCCTAGCCCAATGGATATGGCACTAATATGATATATGCTATTTGTCTTTAGGGTTCTAGTCTTCTTACTCAAGATCAATCATTTTATTTAATCAATCTTGTTTGATGTCTTGCCCTACCTCCTGGTTGCTGCAAGTATTGTGTTACTAGGAATCTAGCCATATTTGAGGTTCTCAATACTTGGCATCAGGAGTCATCTGCTATAAAAAGCAATGTCTAGTCTTATTTGAGGCATTGTGTGGGTATACCCGCCCTGGTTCTGTAGAGCCTAAAGTGCAGAAGATCTCAGTCTTTGACTGAATCTTGTCAGTTGGTCCAGGTCCTCTGAGCTGCCCTTGACTAGAGATGGCTACTCCATAGGTAGAATAGGAGACCAACCTGGTTGCTCATTAAAAACAACCAACAGAAGGCATACCTAGTGAAGTTCAAGCCCTGTTAGACAAATACAAAGGAATTGTAATTGATGAGTTTCCAAGTTCTTTTCCTCCCATGAGAGATGTCAATCATCACATAGATTTGATCCTTGGTTCAAATTTTCCAAACAAGGTTGCATATAAGATGACCCCTAAACAAAATGAAGAAATAAGAAGACATGTTCAAGAATTGTTGGATAAAGGCCTAATTAGGGAAAGTTTGAGTCCTTGTGTTGTCCCTATAGTTTTAGCACCTAAAAAGGATGGGGATTGGAGGATGTGTACAAACTCAAGGGAAATTAAAAAAAAATCAGATATAGGTTTCCAATACCTAGAATGGAGGATCTAATGGACTATTTGGGAGGTGCATGCTATTTTTCAAAGATAGACTTAGAAAGTGGCTATCATCATATTAGGATAAGGGAAGGAGATGAATGGAAAACTACATGTAAAACTAATGAAGGTCTATATGAATGGATGGTGATACCCTTTAGCTTATCAAATGCTCTGAGTACATTTATGAGGTTAATCAATGAGGTCTTGAAGCCTTTCATTGGGAAATTTGTTGTTGTATATTTAGATGATATACTTGTGTTTAGCAAAACAAAGGAAGAACACTTGCAACACCTTGACATGGTTTTGTAGAGATTGAATGAGGAGAAGTTGATGATAAATCTCAAAAAGTGTGAATTTATGAAAGAAGAGCTAGTGTATCTTGGTTTTGTGATCTCCAAGGGTTTGTTAAAGATGGATCCCACCAAAGTAGAGGCAGTACTCAATTGGCTGACTCCAAAGTCAGTAGGAGAGGTAAGAAACTTTCATGGGCTTGCAAGTTTCTATAGGAAATTTATCAAGAATTTTAGTCACATTTTCTCACCCATTATTGACACAATTAAAGGAGATAAGAGGAAGAAATTTTAGTGGACTAATGAGGCAAAAAGGAGCTTTGAACATCTGAGAAAAAGAGTGGCACAACAGCCAATACTTGCTTTTCTTGATTTCAACAATGTTTTCACCATAAAATATGATGCAAGTGGTTTTGCAATTGGTGTAGTCTTAAGTCAAGAAGGCATATTGTTGGCTTTCTTCAGTGAAAAGATTAATGAAGAAAAAATGAGGTATTCATCATATGATCTAGAGTTGTATGCAATGGTGTAGGCCCTTAATAAGTGGAGACACTATCTTCTACCTAAGGAATTCATAGTGTTGACTGACAATCATGCCTTGCAATTTTTGAATAGTCAAGATAAGTTAAGTCATAGACATGTAAAGTGGGTTGAATATTTGTAGAGCTATACCTTCACAATCAAGCACAAAAAATGCCAATCCAACAAGGTAGTTGATGCTCTCAGCTGGAGGTCAATGTTGGTGCATGAAATCCAACTTCAGAGTGTAGGAATAGATGCATTGAAGGACATGTATGCTGAAAATATGGCTTTAAAGAAGTATATTATATTTCTGCTCAGTTTAAAGATGTTTTCCATGATGAGTATTTTGATTTTTTGTTGAAAGATGGCTTGTTGTTTAAAGGAGCTTAGTTATGTATACCAAGGTGTTCTATGAGAAAAAAATCGATAAAGGAGAAGCATTTTGGAAGATTAGCAGGACATTTTGGGGTTGATAAAACATTGGATCAGGTAAGAAGGTTCTACTTTTGACCAAAGATACAAGTAAATATTAGAAAGTTTGTTGAAAGTTGCACAATCTGCCAAAGAGCCAAGGGATCAACTTCTAATGTAGGAATTTATCAACCCTTACCAATACCTAACAGGCCATGGGAGAGTCTAAGGATGGATTTTGTATTAAGTTTTCCAAGAACTCAAAGGGGTTATGATAGTGTATTTATTGTGGCTGATAGGTTCAGTAAAATGGATCACTTCATTCCTTGCAAGTGTACAAATGATGCTTCTCATATTGCAGGGTTATTCTTTAAAGAAGTACTAAGGATTCATGGTCTTCCACTAAAAAATTGTTTCAGATAGGGACTCAAAGTTTATTGGTCACTTTTGGAGGAAACTTTGGAGAAAGCTTGGAACCAATTTGACTTTTAGTATTTCCTATCATCCACAATTGAATGGGAAGACTAAAGTGATCAATATATCACTTGGAAACCTCTTGAGATGTCTCATAAATGAGCATGGGAAACAATGGGACTTAGTTCTTCCTCAAGATGAATATGCTTACAATGATTTAGTCAATAGAAGCATAGGGAAAATTACTTTTGAAGTGGTGTATGGCTTGAAACCAAGAGGTGTATTTGAGCTTAGAGATTTCATAGGGATGGAGAAGAGAAGTGTTGAAGGAGAGGAATTTGCAAAAGCCATGAGAGAGATCCATCTCCAAGTTAAAGAAAATTTATTGAAAAGGGTTGACAAGTATAAGAAGCATGCTGATTTGAAGAGGAGAGATTTACAATTTAAGGTGGGAGACTCAGTACTTGCACACTTGAAGTAGGAAATGTTTCCAAAGAGAAAGTATACCAAGCTATTGATGAAGAAAATTGGGCCTTGCAAAGTGGTTCTTAAGTTTGGGGCCAATGCATATGAGATAGAACTCCCTCTAAGAGTTGCTATCTCCCCTATCTTTAATGTTGACGTCCTCTACCATTTAAAGGGATTTGTGGATGTAGGTGTAGGTGTTGATGTTGATGTTGATGTTGTTGATGAAGATTGGGTTAAATATCTACCTTCCACTGAACGATTGAAGCTTGAAATAATTTTAGACACAAAATAGGTGAAAAGAACAAGACACAAGGTCTATAATGAGTATCTTGCCAAATGGAAAGGTTTACCTCCTGAAGATACAACATGGATGTCTAAAGATGATATTAGGAAGTATGGAACATTAGTGCAAGAGTTGATCTCAGGTGGAACCTGAGAATTTTTCCTGTCCAGGTGTATGGTGTAGGGTCACCATGACAATTTTGCTTAAATGTTGTCATTAGGTGTCTAGGTTTGTGGTCTATGTGTTTGAACACTTGGTTGATGTAATGATGTCTTATTATGACTGTCTTTGATGTATTTTAGTCATATAGGGTCATTTAGTGGTGTTTTGTCAATATTGTCAAAACAGTGCAAAAGTTGCTTTGCAACTTGAAATTTTTTGCTTTTTGAGGAATATGAACGATCATTTTTTTGAATGGAAGTTGTAGAAAATTGGTATTAAGTTAAAAACATGTTTATAAGGCCTCAAAAAATTTGAGGCAACTATTTTGAAGCATTTTGGAGGACAAGTAATAAGAAAATACTTTGTTTTCTATTGATTTTGTGTGTTTTTCTGTAGTTTCCAGTTTTGTACGACCCTATGCAGTTGAGTTGTGATCTAAAATTCATGTGAAAAGTTGTTATAGAGAATATACTTTAATTTGAATGTGGCGTGATTGAATTTCATAGAGAAATAAGCCATTTTGAAGAGTTTCTTTGAAGACCACTTGTAAAACCCTAAGTTTAAGGGTTTGTAACAAAACTCATGCATAACAACCCATTCCACCATTGAATCTAGGCCAAACTCGGTTGAATGGAGGAAATTAGTTTGATTTTAAATTTTTTTATGTTACTTGGAGTAGGGGATGGAGTTTGGGGTGGTTTTGTGTATGCCCTAGCCTAACATCTTCATGTGTCAAGATTAGGTAGGTTAGTGATTTGATAGGACAACAAATTGGTAATGAGATTTGTTGATAAAAATTGCATTTTGGGACCCTATGTGACATTTCAAAACTACTAGTGTGGAGTTTTGGAATTTGGAGTTTAAATTCCTTAGAGGTGCTTTGGAAAAGTGGCTTAATTTAGCCTTGTTTTAGTGTAGTAGACCTATTTTGGAGAACTTGGTCCAAAACAACCCATATCCAAAATGAGATATGTTATAGAAGAGCCTAATGGGTGTTTGAAAAGGTTTTTTTTCTATGGTGAAATGATCATCTCTAAAAGATATGTTTAAATAACTAGGTTTGGAGGCCTAGAAGTTGAAGATAAGGAATTGTGAGAAATCCACCATTGTTGGATCTTGAGAATTGAAGAGGTGATTGAATTATGTTGTGTAAACCTATTTCACCCCTTCTTTGCATCATTTCCAAAATGTGGAACCCTCTTCTTTCATTGCTTTTTCTTTTCTACCTTTTATTTTTTCTTGCTTTGGTGTGTTGCTTTTGGAGGAAATGGTAAAATGCAAGTTGTGTTTTAGCCTTCCTAGTCATTGCTTTAATTCTATATCTTTATCTAACTTGTTTACTCTACTTACTTGTATCACACTTTCCTCCCTTTGCTCTTGATTGTGTAGCAATGGGTTATCTCTAACTTGTTTACTCTGCTCCTACTTTTTGTAAAATTCTCTAACTTTAAATGATCGAAATGAAATCAATTTGTGACACACATTGCTCAACTCTAGCTCATAAATGGAACACTTGATATCTTTCTTTTCATTGGGGTAGTCATTAAATTTTGAATATCTCTTCGATGTCTTAAGCTATCACATCAGTTGAAAAACAATCATTATCTTTACATTAGAGGGACTATGATTTTACTCCTTTCGATATCCATTTCTTTCTTCAACAAAATTTATGTCACTACTTTTCTTTTTGGTTATTAGCAGGATGCTAAATAATCTCTCCTCGATATACTTTGGTCCTTCTGATATCTCCCCTTAGCTTATATTTGATTTCCCATGATATGATTTTTTCTTCATGTGTTATTGGATCATCTAGGGGACCTTTTTTCATATCCTGTTGATAGCCAACATTCCTTTTGATATTGTTTACTTTTGATCATTTATCATTGTATCGGGGGGACACAATTTTTTGTTAGCCTAATAACCCTATGTCTCCCCGATATCACTTACCACAACAAATTTGTTAATTAATAAATGTCTTCATTGTGTTGTGCATTGGCCCATTGGTGGGACACCATGTCTTCTCTCCTGGATATGCTTTAGTGCCTTTGATATGTTCTATTTGGGCTATTGGAGGGATAATAAGGTATGTCCTACTAATCTACACTACTCACTCTAATGAATTTACCATAGCTAGTTTTGTTAGTCTATTAAAGGGACTATGTTAGAAGTTCGCTTAATATATTGTTATCTTGTTGATGGTGTATGTTTTGGTTTTCTCTATCGGTTCACCAAAGAGACCATGGTGAAAGTCCCCTTGATGTGGTAGTGTCTTGCCGATATGTCTTATGTTGTTGAGGTAGTACTTTAGAAGGGGTAATTATCTTAAAATGACAATTGGGGACTTTCTTTTATTTACAAGGGTAGGTCTAAGAGCTATATACATTAGGAAAATTTTACGTTTTATGTAGAGTATAGTGAAAAATCAATGGCAATGGAACTTATGATGGGAGTGAAATGAGAAATGTAAAATGTAAAATGAAGGCATGTGAAATTCAAGGTGGATTTTTTAGCTCCAACACACCTGAAGAGATGTGAGGAGCCAAAATGTATATACAATTCATTTCACAAAAATATCTACATAGATTCTTCCTTTTCAACAACTCTCTTATCTAGGTTGTAATAATTCAAACACTACATAACCAGTTTTGGGGCCTCCATTGCTGGTGGAAACCATCCTTCTAAATGTAACCCACTTGCTATAACATTCTTTGTACACTGAGAGACATTCTCTTGTCAGGCTTGTGTGATGAATTCAACATCATAAAACCATCCTACATGGGTATTAATTATATACCATCCACTAGTATAGCTTGTGAAGCAAAATATTTAAACTCGTTTTCTAGACTTTCTTCGAAAGTACTCATTTTTAATTGTGTGTCTTTCTTTTTTACAGATACGTGTCTTGTGTGTGAGTTAGGGTTAATTTAACCAGTTATTTCAACAAATTTATAAAACTTTCAATCTACCATTTGGTTAAATTCATTTCAAAACAATCAATAATCTCAATTTTCAAAGGAACTACCATTATCTCAAGAAGTGTATTCTTAAGAAATTGATAAGAAATTGGCACATTACAATTTTCCAATAGGGAATGAGAGAAAGAATTTTGATTTGGAGAATTTTATCAATAATGAAAAACTATCACAAACATTATCTAGGTATGAACATCAATTTTCTGTGGATGATGTGATACAAAATTGTGATGAAGCTTTGACAACACAGAGGATAGTCGCATACAACAAGATCATGCTAGCTAAGGCATGGAGAAAGGAGAATAATCCTTCATATATAAGAGCATTCCATGATGTACAAGACCCTTTAGAAAGAGTATAGTAGCTAATCACCCATGAGGATGAACTAAATAGGGATGTGCCCCCTATGGTCTTTGAAACACATATGACAACTTGCCCTAGAATGCAGGCTGAGAATATGGAGCCCCTCAGTTATATACCTTCACAGCCTACTCCTGAAGTAAGTTTCTCTATGGATACTACCATGAGTGAGGAAGAAGATGAAGAAGAAGGTGATGAATAAGAGGATGAAGTGGAACAAATAAACGTACCCATTGTCACACAGTATGAGCCACCCCATGAAAATAGTATTGTTAAATTTGAAGCATCAAATGAAATCTTTGATGATGTGAGAGTTTGGGCCAGACAAGAGTTTGTTTCTGATAGTGACTTCATTAAGACTTCAGAGTTTAGGTCATTTTTCTATGAACACAAAGGAGGAATGTTAAGAAAAAGGATGAAAGATATCACTCTTGAATAAGAGGAAACCACCTTGGAAGAACTAAGAAAGGAGGCAGATCAAGAACTAGAAGTTATCACCCCTGAGAGAGGAAGGGAGATAATTCAAGAGGCTAGGGTCTTTCTTTTACCAGGATGGGACATCAGTTCCACCATAGTGTTTGATAGCTTGAGGAAAAGAGGAGATAATACATTGCACTTAATAGAAGAGGAAAGTGACAAAATACATTCTGGGTCAAGTTACAATCTAGATGAGGCTACCTTATTGATTTGGGAACTATATCCTTAAGACAAGAGACTTGCCATCATTAGTAATCAAAGCCAAATGTTTGTACATATCTTGGTACATAGAGTGGGAGATACTAATCCCATTGAAACAACAAAATTAAACATAAATGTGGCAAAATTCAATAAGGAACAGGTTGAGAAATTTATAAGATAGAATGATAAACTAAAGAAAGAGGTAGCCAATTATAGAGATAAATTACCTTCTTCCTCTTCATCAGAATTATGTTCTCCATTTGTGGACTGTGAGAAGAAAAAGTTAGATGCCATGGCAGATGTCATATACTAGAATCATTTCCATGAGAAATTTCGAAAGAAATACAATGAATTAGAGAAAGGGATAAAAACCATCAAATTTGAATGATCTCTGAGATAATCAAGAAAATATTTGAGAAGGTGATGAACTAGGCTAGCCATGATTGGGAACTCATTGTAAAAGTGCACTCTAATTTGCAAGAACATAATAGAATACATGTGTGTATGGAAGAGAAGAAAGATGAATTAATCAATAAGGAGATTATGAATGAATAGATCCTCCACAGATATAATGAGTTAATCAATCGGCATAAGCAATTTCATGCCAAGATTATGGTTGAGCTCGATGACTTCGATCAACCATTGGATATCCCATTTCCCATGTTTTTTAATAATGAAGGCTTAATGGAAAAAACCATTGGAAACATGAATTGGCTCAAACACTACCATGGGAACTTGAGATAATCAATGACGAAGAGATGATACTAGACAATACTCATAAGAAGCTCAAGGAAATAATTATGTAGATAGTGAGCCTTTGTTTTGGATAGTGAGTCCAAGTAGTGAGCCGCCCATTTTTGTAATATCCTATAACTGGTTATGCTATATTGTGAGCTAATACTCACCGTGGTTTTTCCCATTTTGGGTTTTCCACATAAAAATTTGGGTGTTCATGTGTCTTGTATTTCTATTCCCTGTTACTAATCTTATTTATCTTTGTTATTGTATGCATTGGAATAGTTGGATTATATCTAATCAGAAAGTTTAAGAAGATACTAATTCACCCCCCCTCTGAGTATCTTGGACCTTCAATAATTGGTATCAGAGCTTAGTTCCTCTGGTTAACCATAACAACTTGAGGGAGGTCCTAAAGATGGAAGAAATGGATGATAAAGGAGAACTCCAGATTTATCTTGAAGATCTTGATAAAGTTGAAAGAGAAAACAAAGATATAAAAGAGAAACTTGAAGAAGTGAATGAATGTGTCTATAAACTTAAGGAGTAATTGAAAAAGTTCAAAGAGAGGAAAAAGGAAGTAACTAATCAGTTGAAGAAGGAAAATGAAGAGAATATTGGTCTAAAAGTGCAAGTGGAAGAGAAGAAAAGAATAGAAGAATGTATGAACAAATTGGTACAAAGCAATTCTAAAGATTGCACTAAGCTTGAACAAGAAATTGTGAATCTAAAAGTGGATCAGGAGAAGGTGAAACTCTATGAAAATAATTTTAAAATTAGCTTGGATAGGCTTGATGAATTGATTGCAAGATAGAAACTTAGTAAAGATAAAAGTTGTCTAGGAAATGATACTAGTGAAGGCTATAAGACAGTGAATAATCAAAAGACTCAGAATGAAGGAAAGAAGAAAGGAAATTCAAGGAACTCTGCTAGGAGACCTCCGGTGAGAGCTTAATGCACAAAGGTTCCCCTCTTTTAATGGCACTTTTTTTCATGCAATAAATTTGGTCATAAGGAAATTGAATGTAGAAGTAGGATGAATCAGTTCCCTAGTCCTTTTTCTGGTTAATATTTTGCATGCAAAAGATTTGGACATGCGGCAAGTGAATGTATATTTTCAATGGTGAATAAGTTTAATGGAAGAGTAAACCAATCCTTTAATGGCTACTATTATACTTGCAACAAGAATTGTCATAAAGCTAATCAGTGCAAAACAAGAGTCAGTGGAAGTCAATCTAATTAGAGAAATATTGTCTACTTTACCTGCAATAAACCAAGACATGTTTCAAAATTCTACAGAAGCAAGAAAAGTAAGAAGATCATTCTGACATAAGGGAATGAACCTATGAAGAAGGTTGAAAAAGATAAAATGAAGCAAGAGATGAAAAAAATTTGGAAGAAGAAAGAAGAACTAGAGACTATTGATGTGTTTGTTCCCTCATCCACTACAGAAATTTTCTCTGAAGACTAGACCTAGCAAGGTCATAGGGGGAGCATTATCAGAAAATCATAAGAACCCCCTAAAAAAATGTCATGTCAAAGGCTAGAACGAGGTTGAAATGTGAAGAATGAATTATCAGAGGCTTGGGAAAATGAACCAGAAGAAAATATATTGGCATAATGATTTGTGGACCAAATTAGGTTTTTCTGTGTTAAGAAAAATGTTCTTAGCAGCTTTTTGAAATCTTTCACATTTAATGTGGATTAGGGAAGATTGATGTTTTATAAATAAAATTTTAATGAATTTTGATCATTTGTGTACTTGAAGTGATTGAAGAGTGTTTGAAGCATTTTCAAGGAGATTTGGAGTGGGAGCAGTGCAAACCCTAGTTTCAGATTCTTCAAAGAAAAAGGTACTTTAATCTTCCATGCAGTTGTGTTTAGTGTCTTTTGAGTTGTTTGAATTTGAAATTGGAAGTATGGCTACTCCTATGGTAGTTAAAGTATTAGAAAGGCCAAGACCCTCTTACAAAAAGTACTCTTCAAAAGTTTTCAAAGATGATCCCATGACCACATTTTTGTCAATTCCACATGGTGTAATGCTGACCAAGGATACTAGAATGATGATTTAGGTAAAATTTGAAGAATACAATCATGCAAAGTTAATTGACATCTGGTAGGATGAGCTTACTGGTGATGAGTTCAGGGTTAAAACCTCAGTATTCAAATGTGGTTGATAATAGGTTGAATGTCTGGAACAATTTCCCTGATTTCAATTATGATGAAAAGTTCATGAAGTCAGTTCTAAGAACAATCCATGAAAAATTTATGTGGACTGATCGGCCGCATATTATAAATAAGGAGGTGATTAGGGTCATTATAGGGTTATGGGATAAAGGTACAATTCCCATGCTGAAATCTATAAAGAATGAAATTGTAGAGGAGCTTATAGGAGCCAAATACGATAAAAGCTTTAGCAACAAAATCCATTACTAATCTTGAAGTGAAGTATACATCTCTAATGATAGGTCACAAGATATATTTCACAAACAAAGAGAACTCTATTTCAGCTAATGCTATCTACACTAGGCTTGATATGGTCATGAATGGTGCTAATTATGATTTGTGTGAGCTGCTCTAGTTACAACTATTCGAGAATGTGAAGTCGTCAAAGGAAAGAAAGTATGCATTTAGATTTGGTTCTTTGATTGTATGCTTACTATTTTATTTCATGCAAAGACTCCCTGGGAAGAATGAAGAAGTATTCTGGAACACATCCATACTAGTGGGACATAAAATTTTTGATCACACACATAATCTTGGTAATTTGAACACTCAAGAGGATTCCCTAACAACATTCTTTGTTGTATTCATAAGAAATATGAATGAAAGAGATAGGATTCTGAGAAAAATTATGGAGAATCATAAGAATGACATCTTATTTCATGTCTCCAATGATGAATGCATGATTGAGGCTTTAGAACCTCAAACTATCTGGATTCAACCTCTTGGATATGAAATAATAGAAGTAGAAGCTGAAGGCTATGTGCAAATGTTGTTGAAGAATCCAAAGGACCCCAATGAACCCTGGATTGGGACATATGTAGAAAAGTCTATGGAGATTCATATGGAACAACAAAATCCTAAGATTAGAAAGAAATTAGAGAAAACACTTAAGGGAGCTGGATTTACAGATGAGGATATTTCCCTTGGAAGGGATAAGGGAGAAAAAAGGGAGGTAGAATCATCTAGCTCGAGGAGATCCGAAAGGAGTACTTCTGCAAAATCCTCAGCCACCCTTGCAACTAAGATTGATCTTGGAATGGTTGATAAAGGTAAAGGTCATTTTTCCTCTGGACTAACTACAAGATCTAGGAAGATTAAAGTGACTCCTTCGGTAGTCTCTACAAAGAGAGGAAGGAAAGAAAATGCAATAAGAGAGAATAATCTTAGTGTTACTGACGACCAGGATGAAGAAGAAGAAGATCATGATGCAAAATTTACAAGGTAAAGAAGAGGAGGTTTACCCTCTGGTGAAGGTGCATCTACAAAAAAAATTCAATTCAAACAGAGTGCATGACATATCATCTTCTGATGATGAAGATATGCAATATTTTGGTGTTCATGTGCACTCCAAGCCAAAACTAAAGAAGGCTAAGCCAGCTAGTGAGGCCTTTGTGAACCAAAAATATGAACATGATATTGTGGTAAGTTCTAGACCTTGATATAAACTTGAGCCAACTCTTAACTCCTTACTAACTTTTGAGAATATGTTGCAACCTACAATGGAATACTATGATAATGTTAGAGAAGAAGATAAGAAAACTCTATTGTTAGTTGTCATTCAGTATGGAGTTATTTTAGATGTTAAATGGGATGACATAAGGAAAGATATACCTAAAAGTATGTGGGTAGCACTAATGAAAAGAATAGCAGAAGCAGTTGGCTTTGAAGAGAAAATTAGAAATGTTGCATATGATAAGATTGGGTATTCCCTAACCCTTGATGATTTGGAATCTTTTAAAAGGATTTTCTTAGATATGTTTAGGATGAATAAAAGGGTAAACATGTTAATGACAAGAAATAAAAAGCTGACAAAAAAGGTAAGAAAGGAAACAACAAAGGTGATTTGGGAAACTGCAAAGAAATATGGCATGCTAAAAGTTGATGAAGATGTTGTCGAAGATGCTGAGGAAAATATTCCTCTTGATATAGGTAATGAAGGAATTTCTAAAAATGTTGATGTTGAAGTTGATACTGGTGATGACAATATTCCTTCAGAAGGTGAAAAGAAGAATGAAGGAGAGATTGAGCTTAAAAAGCACAACGATGCTCCTCTAGAGCATACTGAAGGAGAAAAAGGTGGAAAAGAGAAAGGTAATGATTAAGAAAATAAAGGCAACGAAGAAGTAGGAAAAGATAATGCTGACGAAGAAAAGGATAAAAATACAGAAAAGGGAAATAATAATGAAAAGAATAGGGATGAAGATAAAGGTGAAGATGAAGGTGAAAAGGATGAAAATAAAGAGGAAGAAGAAGAATTGGTAGTAGAGGAAGATAAGGAAAAGGAAAAAGAAGAAGAAAAGATAGTCGTGGAATCCTCCGAGAAAAATGAAGAAGAAAAAAAAATTGTAAACTCCCTAAAGCATCCTGGTGATTCATCCTCTGGTGGTGATGTACTGAAAGGTTTGTTACCTAAGCAAATTATATTTCAATTTATTATTCCCCAGGAACTTTTGAAACTCCATTGAAGTATATGTTGAAGTAGAAAACATGTCTCTAGTTCATAAAGTTGTGTTGGGTGATGCTATGCAAGCATCTGGAAGTAAGGAAATTTTGAAATGCATCAAAAGGGAATGGAAATATTAGAAGATGCTCTGAAAGATTTGCAGGAAGCTATGCATGGTGCATCCATTGATACATCCCTTGCCCCTATTGAAAATATGAGATTGTTTTTAGACTCTTTCAAGGAGTATTCCTCTGGGCTTAATGAAAAGCCAAGACAAGAGATAGAAGAAAATTTGGCAAAGAAAAGGATGTTGGCTTTACATGAAAAATGTGCTCTTGCACACTCTTATGTCGAAAAGAGTCTGGAAGTGGTGAAGGTTTGTTTGTCAGAGGTAGATGTTGTTCTCTCTTGTTACTTAAAGTGGCCGGATGCCACTCAGAATATCAAGATTTTCATGAACTCCATTGAGTCTCAATTTCCTATCGTTTCTAGTACTTATAGTGTATCTAAAGATAAAGACAGATCAACCTGGAAGGCCATCATTGCATATAGGGAAAATTTCTTTGCCTTGCAAAAGAAATATGAAAGAAATTATCAAAAATTTCAGTCAGTTAAGTGATATTGTAAGAGTGGAATACACTCCAGTTGGAGAGGCACTGTAATACACTGAAAGGATTGAGAAGATAAAATTGATTCCTGATACTCTAAATGGTGTTGAAGAAACTCTGATAGAGCTAGAATCTATGAACAAGATGGTGACCATAGGAAAGGATGGTTGGGAGAAAGGAAAAATAGTTTGGGAAGGTATTTTGAAAGAGCTTCAAGGCTCATCATCCTCTGGTTGATACATGTTCTCTTTGCTTTCTTTTTTTTAATTGTTTTTAGTTGTTTTTGGGATACACTTTGTCCTTGATGTCAAAGTGGGAGTGAAGTACAATGAAATGTTGATGTAAATAAGGAGAAGTGCAAGTTAGGGGGAGAAATGTTGTAAATATTCTCTTTGGCACATGTTGCCATCAATGACAAAGGGGGAGATTGTTATAAAAATGAATGAGTTTTGTTAGTTTGTGTTGTCATTGATGTCATCATGATATTTGAGGTACAATTGCAAGAACAAGTTGTAAGTTGCTATGGTATTTTGGTCAGTATCTAATCCGGTCTTTTGCTTACATCCTCCAGTATTCTAGTCCAAATTTCTCCAGAAAATGGTAGTCATTGATTGTAGTTTTTAGAGGTTGATTACGGTTGTTGGAAGCATGCACATTTAGTATACTATGTGCTCTGGTGCTCATATGGCATAGTGCTATTACTTTGTTAGCTACTTTTTGTGTTGAGGTCTATTCCTGGCTGACCTCTTGGGTTGATTGAGATAGAGTGGATTAATTTTGTAAAGAGAAAATTTGTGCAAACTATTTTTAGTTTGAGTCGACATGATGTAGCATGAATTTTTTTTAATTGGTATGTGAGAAGTGTTTTTGTGAACTCTTGAATCTGACATATGATATTTTCATGAATAATAACTGCGTCTAATTAGGCTGACCTAATTGATGCTTATGAAGAGATTGGATATATATATGAAACAATTTTTGACGAAGTGTGTGGAGTTCATTTTCTAGATGAAAGCCATTCAATTGTTGTAATTTTTTAGGTAGTGAGCCTTTGTTTTGGATAGTGATTCCTTGCACTGAGCACCCATTTTTGTAATATCTTATAACTGGTTATACTATATTGTGATCTAACACTCACCGTGGTTTTTCCCATTTTTTATTTTCCATGTAAAAATTCCGGTGTTCATGTGTCTTGTGTTTCTATGCTTTTTTAATGCTCTTATTTATCTTTATTATTGTATGCATTGGAATAGTAGAATTGTATTTGATCTAAAAAATTAAGAAGATACTGATTCACCCCCCCTCTCAATATCTTGGACCTTCAAAAATTGGTATTAGAGCCTGGTTCCTCTAGTTAAGCCTAACATCTTGAGGGAGATCTCGAAGATGAGATTAATGGATGATAAAGGAGAACTTTAGACTACTCTTGAAGATCTTGATAAAGTTGAAAGAGAAAATAGAGATCTGAAAGAGAATCTTGAAGAAGCGAGTGAATGTGTTTGAAAACTTAAGGAGCAATTGAAAAAGTTCAAGGATAGGCATAAGGAAGTAATTGATCAGTTGAAGAAGGAAAATGAAGAGAATAGTGGTCTAAAAGTGAAAGTGGAAGAGAAGAAAATAATAGGAGAATGTCTAAACAAATTGGTACAAAGCAAGTCTGAAGATTGCACTAAGCTTGAACAAGAAATTGTGAATCTAAAATTGGATTTGGAGAAGGTGAAACTTTATGTAAACAATTTTAAAACTATCTTGGATAGGATTGATGAATTCATTGAAGGATAGAAGCTAAGTAAAGATAAAAATGGTCTTGGAAATGATACTAGTGAAGGCTCTAAGACTGTGTATAATTAGAAGGCTCAGAATAAAGGAAAGTAGAAAGGAAATTCAAGGAACTTTGTTATGAGACCTCTGGTGAGACAACCTAATGCACAAAGGTACCCTTCTTTTAATGGAACTTATTTTTCATGCAATAAATTTGGTCACAAGGAAACTGAATGTAGAAGTAGGATGAATCAGTTCCCTGGTCCTTTTTCTGGTCAATGTTTTGCATGCAAAATATTTTGACATAGGGCAAGTGAATGAAGAACTTCAATGATGAATCGGTTTTATGGAAGAGTGAACCAGTCCTTTAATGGCTACTATTATACTTGCAAAAAGTATGGGCATAAAGCTAATTAGTGTAGAACAAGAGTCAATGAAAGCCAATCTAATCAGAGAAATATTGTCTTCTTTACCTACAATAAACTAGGACATGTTTCAAAAGTCCTCACAAGCAAGAAAAGTAAGAAGATAATTTCAGTAAGAGGGAATGAGCCTATGAAGAAGGTTAACAAAGATGAAATGAAGCAAGAGATGAAAAAAATTGGAAGAAGAAAGAAGAACCAAATACTAATGATGTGTCTATGCCCTCATCCGGTATGGACATTTTCTCCAAAGACCAGACCTAACAAGGTCGTAGGGGGAGCATTATCAGAAAATCTTAAGAATTCCTTGAATAAATGTCGTGTCAAAGGCTAGCACAAGGTTGAAATGTGAAGAATGAATTATCAGAGGCTTGGGAAAAGGAACCAAAAGAAAATATATTGGCATAATGATTTGTAGACTGAATTAGGTTTTTTTATGTTAAGGAAAATGTTTTTAGCAGCTTTTTGAAATCTAATGCATTTAATGCAGATTAGGGTAGATCAATGTTTTATAAATAAAGGTTTAAGTAATTTTAATCATTTGTGTATCTGAAGTGATTGAAGAGTGTTTGAAGCATTTTCAAGGAAATTTGAAGTGCGAGCAGTGCAAACCCTAGTTTTAGATTCTTCGAAGAAAAAGGTACTTTAATATTTTGTGTAGTTGTGTTCAATGTCTTTTGAGCTGTTTGAATTTGGAATTGGAAGTATGGCTACTCCTATGGTAGTTAAAGAATTAGAAAGGTTATTGGATTTACATGACAAATGTGCTCTTACAAACTCTTGTGTCGAAAAGAGTCTAGAAGTGGTGAAGGTTTGTGGGTCAGAGGAAGATGCATTTCTATCTTATTGTTTAAAGAATTTGGATGCGACTCAGAATATCAAGATTGTCATGGAATCCATTGGGTTTTAACTATCTGCCATTTTTGGTACGTATAGTGTATCTAAAGATAAAGACAAATCAACTTGGAAGGCCATCACTACACACATGGAAAATTTATTTTCCTTTCAAAAACAAAAGGAAGAAATTATCAGAAAGTTCAGTCAGTTAAGTGATATTGTAAGAGTGGAATACACTTTGGTTGGAGAGGCTTTGCAATACATTGAAAGGCTTGAGAAGATAAACCTGATTCGTGATACTCCAAATGGTGCTGAAGAAACTCTGATAGAGCTAGAATCTCTAAACAAGATGTTGGTTGTAGGAAAGGATGGTTGGGAAAAAGGAAAAATAGTCTGGGAAGGTATTTTGAAGGAGCTTCAGGTTCATCATCCTCTGGTTGATACATGTTCTCTTTTCTTTCTTTGTTTTCATTTTTTTTCAGTTGTTTTTGGGATACCCTTTGTCCTTGATGTCAAAAGGGAGTGAAGTACAATGAAATGTTGATGTAAATAAGGAGAAGTGTGAGTTAGGGGGAGCAGTGTTGTAAATAAGGAGTTTTGTAAATATTCTCTTTGGCACATGTTGCCATCAATGAGAAAGGGGGAGATTGTTAGAAAAATGAAGGATTTTTGTTATTTTGTGTTGTCATTGATGTCATCATGATATTTGAGGTACAATTGGAAGAACAAGTTTGAAGTTGCTCTGGTATTTTGGTCTAGTATGTGATTTGGTATTTTGCTTACATCCTCCAGTAATTTGGTTCATATTTCTCCAAAAATGACATTCATTGATTATGGTTGTTGGAAGCATGCACACTTAGTATACTATGTGCTTTGGTGCTCATATGGAGTAGCGGTATTACTCTGTTAGCAACTTTTTATGTTGAGGTCTATTCCTAGCCGACCTCTTTGGGTTGATTGTGACACTGTGGATTAATTTTGTAAAGAGAACATTTGTGTGAACTATTTTTGGTTCAAGCCAACATGATGTAGCATGTGAAATGTTTTAATTGGTTTTTGAGAATTTTTTATGTGAACTCTTGAAGCAAATAGATGTTATTTTTGTGAATAAGAAGTTCATCTAATTAGGCCAACCTAATTGATGCTTGAGAAGAGATTGGATATATATAACATATAGTTTTTGGAGAAGTTTGTGGAGTTGAAGATGTGCAAACATGATGAAGTGTGTTAATTCCATTTACTGAGATTTATTTGGAAATAAATCTGCACTCATTAGGTATACTTTGTCAGTTCATTTTTTGGCTGAAAGCCATTCAATCGTTGTAATTTTGTAGGTAGTGAGACTTTGTTTTGGATAGTGAGTCTTGGCATTGAGCCACCCATTTTTGTAATATCTTATAACCAATTATACTATATTGTGAGCTAACACTCATCGTGGTTTTCTCCATTTTTGGTTTTCCCAGTAAAAATCCTGGTGTTCATGTGTTGTGTTTCTACACTCTATTGATGCTCTTATTTATCTTTGTTATTGTATGCATTGCAATAGTTTGATTGTATCTGATCAAAAAATTTAAGAAGATACTAACTCACCCCCCTCTTAGTATCTTGGACCTTCAACAATTGTTATCAAAGCCTAGTTCCTCTGGTTAAGCCTAACAGCTTGAGGGATATCCTGAAAATGGAAGAAATGGATGATAAAGGAGAACTCTGGACTGCTCTTGAAGATCTTGATAAAGTTGAAAGAGAAAATAGAGATCTAAAAGAGAATCTTGAAGAAGCAAATGAATGTGTCCAGAAACTTAAGGAGCAATTGAAAAAGTTCAAAGATAGGAATAAGGAAGTAACTAGTCAGTTGAAGAAGGAAAATGAAGAGAATACTAGTCTAGAAGTGCAAGTGGAAGAGAAGAAAATAATAGAAGAATGTCTGAACAAATTGGTACAAAGCAAGTCTGAAAATTGCACTAAGCTTGAACAAGAAATTGTGAATTTGAAAGTGGATCTAGAGAACGTGAAACTCTATGAAAATAATTTCAAAACTAGCTTGGATAGGCTTGATGAATTGATTGTAGGGAAAAAAATAAGTAAACATAAAAGTGGTCTAAGAAATGATACTAGTGAAGGCTCTAAGGCTATGAATAATCAAAAGGCTTTGAATGAAGGAAAGTAGAAAGGAAATTCAAGGAACTCTACTAGGAGACCTCCAATGAGATAGCCTAATGCACAAAGGTACGCCTCTTTTAATGGAAATTTTTTTCATGCAATAAATTTGGTCACAAGGAAACTAAATGTAGAAGTAGGATGAATCAGTTCCCTGGTCCTTTTTCTGGTCAATATTTTGCATACAAAATATTTGGACATAGGGAAAGTGAATGCAAAACTTCAATGATGAATTAGTTTAATGGAAGAGTGAACCAATCCTCTAATGGCTAATGTTGTACTTGCAACAAGTATGGGTATAAAGATAATCAGTGTATAACAAGAGTTAACAGAAGTCGATCTAATCAGAGAAATATTGTCTTTTTTACCTGTAATAAACTAGGACATGTTTCAAAAGTTTGCAGAAGAAAGAAAAGTAAGAAGATCATTCTGGCAAGAGGGAATGAACATATGAAGAAGGTTGATGAAGATGAAATGAAGCAAGAGATGAAAAATATTTGGAAGAAGAAAGAACAACTAGAGACTGTTGATGTGTCTGTGCCCTTGTCCAGTATGGATATTTTCTCTGAAGACTAGACCTAGCAGGGTCGTAGGGTGAGCATTATCAAAAAATATTAAGAACCCCCTAAATAAATGTTGTGTCAAAGGCTAGCACGAGGTTGAAATGTGAAGAATGAATTGTTAGAGGCTTGGAAAAAGGAACCAAAAGAAAATATATTGGCATAATGATTTTAAGGCCGAATTAGGTTTTTCTGTGTTAAGATAAAAAATTTTAGTAGCTTTTTGAAATCTATTGCATTTAATGTGGATTACGACAGATTGATATTTTATAAAGAAATGTTTAAGGAATTTTGATCATTTGTATATCCAAAGTGATTGAAGAGTGTTTGAATCATTTTCAAGGAGATTTGGAGTGCGAGCAGTGCAAACCCTAGTTTCGGATTCTTCAAAGAAAAAGGTACTTTAATCTTCGTTACAATTATGTTCAGTGTCTTTTGACCTATTTGAATTTCAAATTAGAAGTATGGCTACTCCTATGGTAGTTAAAGTATTAGAAAGGTAGAGACCCTCTTACAGAAATAACTCTTTGAAAGTTTTTGAAGATGATCCCATGGGTGCATTTTCATCAATTCCACATGATGTAATGTCGACCAAGGATACTAGGATGATCATTTGGGTAAAATTTGAAGAATACAATCATGCAAAGTTAATTGAAATCTAGTAGGATGAGCTTACTAGTGATGACTTCAAGGTAAAACCTGAGTATTTGAATGTGGTTAATAAAAGGTTGAATTTCTAGAACAATTTCCCTAATTTCAACTATGATAATAAATTCATGAAGTCAGTTATGGGAAAAATCCATGACAATTTTTTGTGGACTGACCGGCCGCATCTTATAATGAAGAAGGCAATAAAGGCCATTATAGGGTTATAGGATAAAGGTATAGTGCCCATGCTAAAATCTAAAAAGAATGAAGTTGTAGAGGGACTTACAGGAGCCAAATACGATAAAAGAGCTTTAGCAATGAAAAAACATTACTAATACAGTAGTGAAGTATTCATCTCTCATGATATGTCACAAGATATATTTCACAAATAGAGAGAACTTTGTTTCGGCTACTACTATCTACACTAGGTTTGATGTGGTCACAAATGGTGCTAAATATGATTTGTGTGAGCTTCTCTAGTTATAACTATTTGACAATGTGAAGTCATTGAAGGAAAGAAAGTATGCATTTAAATTTGGTTCTATGATTGTATGCTTACTATTTTATTTCCTAAAAAAGACTCCCTGGGAAGAATGAAGAAGTATTTTGGAACACATCCAGACCAGTGAGACATCAAATTTTTTATCACATGTATAATATTGATAATTTGAATGCTCCAGAGGATGCCCTAACAACATTCTTTGTTGTATTCAAAAGAAATATGAATGAAATGGATAGGATTCTGAGAAAAATTGTGGAGAATTATAAGAATGACATCTTATTTCACGTCTCCACTGATGAATGCATGATTGAGGCTTTAGAACCTCAAACTATCTGGATTCAACCTCTTGGATATGAAATAATAGAAGTAGAAGCTGAAGGTTATGTGCAAATGTTGTTGAAGAATCCAAAGGACCCGAACGAACCCCATACTGGGACATATGAAGAAAAGTCTATGGAGATTCATATGGAACAATATAAGCCTAATATTAGAAAGAAACTAGAGAAAACACTTAAGGAAGTTGGATTTATAGATGAGGAGATTTCCCTTGGAAGGGCTAAGGGAGAACAAAGGGAAGCAGAATCATCTGGCCCGAGGAGATCTAGAAGGACTACCTCTGCAAAATCCTCAGCCACCCTTGCAACTAAGATTGATCTTGGAATGGTTGATAAAGGTAAAGGTCATTTTTCCTCTGGACTGACTACAAGATCTAGGAAGATTAAAGTGACTCCTTCGGTAGTCTCTGCAAAGAGAGGAAGGAAAGAAAATACAATAAGAGAGAGGAATCTTAGTGTTACTGATGACCAGGATGAAGAAGAAGAAGATCCTGATGCAAAATTGACAAGGAAAAGAAGAGGAGGTTTACCCTCCGGTGAAGGTGCATCTATAGAAGTTGTTGGTTCAAATAGAGTGCATGACGTATCATCTTCTAATGATGAAGATACACAATATTTTGGTGTTCATGTGCACTCCAAGCCAAAATTGAAGAAGGCTAAGGTAGTTGGTGAGGCCTCTAAAGAACAAAAAGATGAACAAGATATTCCAGTAAGTTTTGGACCACGATATAAACTTGATCCAACTCTTAAATCCTTGCTAACTTTTGAGAATATACTACAACCTACAATGGAATAGTATGATAATGTTGGAGAAGAAGATAAGAAAACTCTGTTGTTAGCTATCATTCAGTATGTTGTTATTTTAGACATTAAATGGGATGACATGAGGAAAGATATACCTGAAAGTATTTGGGTAGCACTAATGGAAAGAAGAGTAGAAGCAGTTGGCTTTGAAGAGAAAATTAGAAATGCTGCATATGATAAGATTGGGTCATCCCTACCCCCTGATGATTTGGAATCTTTGAAAAGGATTTGATGAGATATGTTTAGGATGAAGAAAAGGTTAAACATGTTAATGACAAGAAATAAAAGGCTGAAAAAGAAGGTAAGAAAGGAAACAACAAAGGTAATTCGGCAAACTGCAAAGAAATATGGCATGTTGAAAGCTGATGAAGATGTTGCTGTCAAAGATGCTGAGGAAAATATTCATCCTGATATAGGTAACAAAGGACTTTCTAAAAATGTTGATGTTGAAGTTGATACCGGTGATGACAATATTTCTCTGAAAGGCGAAAAGAAGAATGAAGGAGAGATTGAGCTTAAAAAGCACAATGATGCTCCTCTAAAGCATATTGAAGGAGAAAAAGGTGGAAAAGAGCAAGGTAATGATGAAGAAAATAAAGGCAACAAAGAAGAAGGAAAAGATAATTTGAGGAAGAAAAGGATAAAAATACAGACAAATGAAATAATGATGAAAACAACTAGGATGCAGATAAAGGTGAAGATGAAGGTGAAAAGGATGAAAAGAAAGAGGAAGAAGAAGAAGAAGAGGTAGTAGAGGAAGATAAGGAAAAGGAAAAGGAAAAGGAAAAGGAAGAAGAAAAGATAGGTGTGGAATCCTCTGAGAAAAATGAATAAGAAAAATAGATTGTAAAATCCTTGAAGCATCTTGGTGATTCATCCTCTGGTGGTGATGTACTAAATGGTTTGCTATCTAAGAAAATTAGATTTCAACTAATTATTCCATAGGAACTTTTGAAACTCCCTATGATTGAAGGATATGTTGTTGTATAAAAGATGTCTCCAATTCATAAAGTTGTGTTGGGTGATGCTATGCAAGCACTCGAAAGAAATCAAATTCTTGAAATGCATCAAAATGGAATGAAACTAATAGAAGATTCTTTGAAAGATTTGTGGGAAGCTATGCTTGGTGCATCCATTGATACATCCCTCACCCCTATTAAAAATCTAAGATTGTTGTTAGACTCTTTCAAGGAGTATTCCTCTATGATTAATTAAAATTAAAGACAAGAGGTAGATGAAATTTTGGTGGAGAAAAGGCTGTTGGATTTACATGACAGATGTTCTCTTCCACACTCTTGTGTCGAAAAGAGTCTAGAAGCAGTGAAGGTTTGTGAGTCAAAGGCAGATGTTGTTCTCTTATTTCTTAAAGTGGCTGGATGCCACTCAGAATATCAAGATTGTCATGGACTCCATTGAGTCTTAGTTGTCTTTTGTTTCCTGTACTTATAGTGTATCTTAATATAAAGATAGATCAACTTGGAAGGCCATCACTGCACATAAGGAACATTTCTTTGCCTTATAAAAATAGAAGGAAGAAATTATCAGAAAGTTCAGTCAGTTAAGTGATATTATAAGAGTGGAATACACTCTAGTTGGAGAGGCTCTAGCATACACTAAAAGGATTGAGAACATAAACCTGATTCTTGATACTCCAAATGGTACTAAAGAAACTTTGATAGAGCTGGAATCTTTGAACAAGATGTTGACTATAGGAAAGGATGGTTGGGAAAAAGGAAAAACAGTCTGGGAAGGTATTCTAAAGGAGCTTCAAGGCTCATCATCCTCTAGTTGATACATTTTCTCTTTTCTTTCTTTTTTATTATTTATTTTTAGTTTTTTTTGGGACACCCTTTGTCCTTGATGTCAAAGGGGGAGTGAAGTACAATGAAATGTTAATGTAAATAAGGAGAAGTGCGAGTTAGGGGGAGCAGTTTTGTAAATAAGGAAGTTTGTAAATATTCTCTTTGGCACATGTTTCCATCAATGACAAAGGGGGAGATTGTTAGAAAAATGGAGTTTTGTTATTTTGAGTTGTCATTAATGTCATCATGATATTTGAGGTACAATTGCAAGAACATGTTTGAAGTTGCTCCAGTATTTTGGTCTGCTATCTAATCTGGTATTTTTCTTACATCCTTCGGTATTTTGTTCAGGATTTCTCTGTAAATGAAAATCATTGATTGTGGTTTTGAGAGGTTGATTATGGTTTTTGGAAGCATGTACATTTAGTATACTATGTGCTTTGGTGCTTGTATGACATAGCGGTATTACTTTGTTAGGTACTTTTTGTGTTGAGGTCTATTCCTGGTCGACCTCTTGGGTTGATTGTGACAACGTGGATTAATTTTGTAAAGAGAAAATTTGTGTGAAGTATTTTTGGTTTGAGCTAACATGATGTAGTGTGAAAAATGTTTTAATTGGTTTGTGAGAAGCTTTTTCGTGAACTCTTGAAGCTGATAGATGGTACTTTCATGAATAATAAGTGCATCTAATTAGGTCGACCTAATTGATGCTTGTGAAGAGATTGGATCTATATAATAGACACTTTTTAAAGAAGTGTGTGGAGTTGAAGATGTGTGAACATGATGAAGTGTGTTAAGTCCAATTACTAAGCTTTATTTGGAACTGAATCTAAACTCATTAGGTGTACACTATCAATTCATTTTCTAGCTAAAAGCCATTCAATCATTGTAATTTTGTAGGTAGTGAGCCTTTATTTTGGACAGTGAGTCGTGGTAGTGATCCACCCATTTTTGTAATATCTTATAACTATTTATACTATATTGTGAGTTAACACTCAACGTGGTTTTTCCTATTTTTGGGTTTTCCACGTAAAAAATTTGGTGTTCATGTGTCTTGTGTTTCTATGCTTTGTTAATGCTCTTATTTGTCTTTGTTATTGTATGCATTAGAATAGTTGGATTATATTTGATCAAAAAATTTAAGAAGTTACTGGTTCACCCCCCCAATCTCAATATCTTGTACCTCCAACATTCTCTACATTGAATAACGAATCAATTTTTTCTATCTGTTGTTGTTTCCTCAACCAATTTCTTTTATGTTTTAAAAAATTACAATTAGTTCAGTTTATGAAAAGACACACCTTTCGAAATGGGTTTATAGCTTGTTTCTTCCCATATAAAAGGGGAAACCAAGGCCTAGTTTTGATCATCATTAGTAGTAGTAGATAGGCTCTAGTGGCACCTTCAAATTTTCAAAATTTGAAGTGCCCATGTTGAAGTTTTGGCTTTGCACACTCAGAAGTGCCCCTAAAAAATCTGCCCAACTGACCTACTTTGGAGGTTCATAATTCAGAGCCAGTTGACTTTCATGTCAAACCATTTGGTGGAAATATTTACTTGACATATGTGATCATGTATGTCTGATTTCAGCTTCTCATGATGAGTTTCGACAAGGGTTTGAAAAGACAAGCTAGAGGGTTATGGGACTATTTTGTTGTTTACAAACTCAGTCCTGCGAAGTGGCCTCCTGTTCAAGCTAATATTTCACAATTGGATGATTTTCAAGAAAAAGGATTGGTGCAATGCATCCCCCCCACATTCATTTTCTCCTTGGTCTGGTTTCAATGCCTTAGGATTTGATTTGATATTTTTTCAAGATCAAAAGAAAATGCAGTTTGTTTTGATTTTACACCTACAGTTTCAAAATGTTTCAAGGTGGTCAAATGGAACCCCTAATATCTGGTGAAGAATGTGGATTGAAGGAAATCCCTCTTGCGCACATACTCAATGAACCCAAATGATTTATTGTTTCCAATGGTAGTTTCCCAAGAAAAGATTTGGTATTTTTTCAAGATGGTGACTTGGTAAGCCTAAATTGGTTTTGGATAGGTGTAGTTGCAGAAATGTCTAACTAAGCCAATTTGGATGTTAATAGTTTGCACTTCACAATGAATTTTTCCAAGTTTTTTATTGCAATGAATTTTTGGTTCAAATGTCTACATGCTTGTTCAATTTCATGGCTCCTAGACGAGTTTTGATAAGTTAATTAATGTGTTGCTGACTGTGAGAGGGCCAAAATTGATGTTTCAAAAAGTTTCAAAATTTCAAATTCTAAGGGAAAACCATTTCTCTTTTTTTTCTAACATATCTCGAGCTCCATTTTCATAAAAAATAGAGGTCATATGATGTGTCATTTTAATACATTTCATGTGTAAAACATGTCTTGGGGGTCAATTTACAAAGGAGATACTTGATTTTTGATGGTTGGGCGAAGTTTCTTTGAAAAACCATGTTCTAAATAATTGATCATGACCACACACACAAAATATTGGTTCTAGGGGTCACTATTTGCGTGCAGTGAAATTTCTCCATTTGGCCTACAGGCGTAATTAAAATTTGCATTTTTCTAATGTTTCAAAATGCTAATGTTTAAAATATTTTTGAATATTTTAAATATTGAGGAATGGTAAAAATGCATTTAGGGAAAAATGAAATGTATTTACAAATGTTTTTAATCAGAACAAGTTTAATTCTTGGTTTTGATTGGTCCAAACACGGTTTTCACCATTTTCATCAAACTTGTCACAAGAACTCATCGCTAGTCGCCGTAACGGATGCATGAATGAAAAAATTACAATGATGAGTGATGGAATCACTCATCATGGTAATGAGTTTCCTTTTTATTTTTGTTTTAGTGATGGTGGCTCTTCTATCACCGATCACTAAAATTTGTCTCCCTTTCCTCATTATTTCAGTGATGCTCGATGGTGAAATTTTTATAGTGGAAATAAACTAAGGAAAATTGCACAAGGTCAATGTGATATTTCAAAGCTCCATAAGTGACAAGGAGATGTTTGTTTTGAATGGAATGACCATCGTCCTAGCTAAAGGGGGACAGTTTGATGATTGCAAATGAATTTTTAACACAAGCGCAAGTTTGTGCTTACAATAAAAATGTATCAAAATTGTTTGCTCATTGCCATAGTTCCACAAAGAAGCTGAAATGTGAAATTTAGGAAAAAAAGAGAGTAGAACGTGAAGAGCATCAAAGCCATTAAAAGTTGAAAGGAAGCACGCCAATCTATCTTGGCTGAAAAAGCAAAATGGAAAGCTGCTAAAAAATGAAGGGTTCAAGGTTTCCCCTATTCCCATCACTCATTGCAAAGGACCTGGACATTCCCATGAGACTTCTGTGATGGCATGATGGTGTGTGCTTTCCATCACCATAAATTGTTTCCATTCTCCCACTTCTCCTGCGATGAGAGATATGTTGGAGTTTAGCCAAAGTGGGCTTGTGAATTAATTGGAAGGTGTAGGTAAGTTTTGTTTTCCCAATGATATATTATTTAAATTCCCCCACCATTTAAAGAAAATGTTTTTTGATGGAATGTGCAAGTATTTTGATGGTGAGTAAAAAATATTTCCCGATAAAATGATTTTGTACTTTCAATTTTTAAAGAAAAAGATTTTAAGTGTATGGTGAAAAGTGTAAAAGCGTTGGGAAAATGAAATATGGTGCCCAATGAATGAAGTAAATACTTTCACTATCTAAAGGAAAGCTTTAAATAAAGAGTGAAAAAAATAAAGGTTGTTGGGAAGAATGTTTAAAGGGATTTCAAGAAAAATATGCAAAATGATGTTCACGAGTTAAATATTTCATGACCTAGTGAAGTAATATTTGAAATCCTTTTTGTGTTTGGAATAAAAAGGTAAATGCATGGGAGAGCAAAATATTTTCAGCTGCAAAGGAACAAAGGGAGCATTAAAAAAAAATTTCAAAGGAAGAGAACCATTTTCATTGCAGGGTAAAATGGAGGTACAAATTGTTCACAAAGTGGTGTAATTTTATGTTGCAGAATCAATATGAGTGCAAGAAAAATACTAAGGCATGGTTTTTTATTGAAAACAAGGAGAGAAGAGAGAGGATTTTTTAGTTTCTTGTTGTTGATCAATGGAGGATGAAGCTTCTAGGTGTATTCAATGGATTAATTTAAGGGCTCTTCTTCCTTCTATATCTTCTCATTCCTTCTCTCTTGTAAAGGGTTCTGAATTCTTGTATGGGTTGGGTAGATAGAGAAATGTTGAGTTTGAGATGAATTGAGTATGTAAATTTTATTAATTGAGTTTCATGAGTAAATATCAATTAGTTTGTGCAAGAAAATCATGACTGTCATCAAATTGTCTCCATATTTGTATACTTTAAATCATATGAACTTGATATATAGAGTATGTTGAATTTTTCATCTCAATTTCCTTGAGATTGTCTTGTGTATTCATGGTTCTATTTCAAATAAGTAGTTAAATCACTTTAAGTAGATAATTGTGATTTTAAGTGTGCAAGGTGGATCTATAAGAAGAATTTGGATGACAACAAGAATGGATATGTTAGTGTAAGGCATTAGTAGTTTTGAATCCACTAGTTGAAGCTTATTTGCTAATGAATTTTTCTTTATGATTGTCTATTCTAGTCCATGGCCCAGAATTAGGCACTGATTTTTCATTCAGCTAAATGAATTTTAGGAACAAATCAATAATTCAAAATTATTTTAATTTGTGTTGTTTGGGTTTAGGTTTAGTGTTGAATTCTACTTCCCAATTGTTGAGTGAGTGTTGAGATACCAAAAATATAGCTATATTTGAAGTTGTCAAGACTTTCCTTGGTATATTTTAATTAGGAATTATTTGCTTTAAAATGCAATCTCTATGCATAATTGAAATAAGTATTTAGGAATTGTGAAGGGAAACCCCCCTTGGTCCTGTAGAGCTAGAAGTGTAGGAGATTTCAGTCTTTTGACTAAATCTTGTTCATTGGCCAAATCCATCTCTAAGTTTGAACATGATAAATTGGCTATTCTTTAGGACTCATTGAATCTGTTGATTTGGGAAACCAATAGATTGGCAACTCTATTGGGGAGAAGTAATTATTTTGTTAATTCTATCCTAGAATCTCTGGTGCAATTTTTTTGAAGTCCATTTGGAAAGAGTCAAAAGGATGAATGACTGGTTCAGATGTTGAAGAAGTTTCAGATCTGTAAATTGATTTGTAGTAGCCCAAATTCAAAAGATTGTAAAGAGACTCTGTTGGAAGAACTTAGAGAATTTATTTTCATTGATGAAGATATCCTTGCTTCAAAGGTACCTCTTTTTGAAGAGGCAGTGACTCTACTTTACAATTTATGCACATGAAGTGTTGTTTATTATTGTGACCTGAAAATGCCCTATTCAAAGTTGCAGCAGCTGGAGATGGAAGGTACATGGTTCTTTGCATACTTTCTTTTGTTGGCCCTGCCATATTGAATGCAATTTATGCTCCATTTAAAGAATTTGTCTAGTATTCAAATATTTTCTAGTATGGATGGTTAGAATGAATTTGTATATCCTAGGGATTTCCATCCACTCACATTATCATATGTTTCAAGCCTAGGTTATCACAATGTTAGCAATTATCCTAGTGGTCCTTCAGCTAGTCATGGTTATGAGTATGCACATTTTTTAAACCCAGATTTACAAGTATCTATGGATCACCAAAAGGAAATAACCATGTTGTTAGGAGTCTTCATACATATTGTCAAGAAGCTTTAGAAGTCTAATAATACTCAAACAATTGACACCACAAAGTGCATGAACCCAAGTGTGAACAAGCCTAGGCTAAGCTAGAAATGGAAAGTTGTGTTGGAGAGGAAAATTGAAGAGTTGAACAAAATGATGATGCCTCTACAAGCCCAGTTAAATGATAACCATACTATATCTACTAACCAAATTATTGAACCTTTTTTCAATTCTTTTGATACATTGTATAACCAGTTAGACTTGTCATGGATTAATTACAAGGTTGAAAGTATTCCAACTCAAGTCTATAAATAGATGCCTAGATTTGATGGATATAATGTGTGTGAAGGAAATGCACATGTCCAAATTTTTTCTAGATTCATGGAGAAGCATTCATTTAGAGATTAGGTTATGTGGATGAGATTTTTTATCATATCTCTTGAAGCTAGAGCTAGGGATTGGTACATAAGTTTTCCTAAGAAGTGCTTTTCATGCTAGGATAAACTAGTGGATGCTTATAGAGAAGAATTTGTAAAAGAACCTTCTGGCCTTTTCACAAGGTTAAAGCAGATTAAAAAACAACATCAAGAGTCAAACATTGCTTTCAGTCACAAATTTTTTGTTGCTCTTTCACTAATCCTTGAAAATTTCAGACCTAGTACACTAGATTCCATTCATATGTATTTTGAATCTTTTGAGGAGGTATTTAGTGCACTATTAAAGGATTTTAGAATATTAAGTATGAAGATGGCTTACACAATTTTAGATAATTTGGAGAAAATGAGGAATGAATATGTTTGAAGTCTATTGTCTTCAATTATGGGTAAACATGTTGATGAAATTAGCAACTGTGTGAATACAAATGATCAAATGTCTTTAGTTTTAAATACAGACAAATGTATACTTGAGAAGGTAGAAGTCAAGAGTGATGCAATGTGTACCATTAATGTTCATGACAATGAAAATGTTTGTGTCTATCCTCAAGAGGATGTAAATGACCAACTCAATGAAGACACCCAGTCCAATGTTGAAATGCAGAAAGATGTAGATTGATGTCATGCCAACCCAGAAGTAAGCAAGAATGAACAAATGGACAACCTTCTCTCTATGAAAAATAGTGACCATGCTTTTGATAAGGTGGCTAGCAATTCAATGTCCTATGATTGGGGAAATCATGTTTATGATCAATCCATTGAGCTTGCAGATTTTGATGATGGTGACATCATGGTATATCCTGATTTACAACTTGGTAATGCTTGCAGTTCTAATGGAGGTCAAGGAGAGGAAGTGGTTGAAAGAATGGATTAGAACAATGGTTTACTATGCAATGAACAAATTTTAAATTTGTTGACCACAAAATATCAGAAATGTACACATGTGAATAACCCTAAATTGTTGTTTATTTCCCATATTGATTTTGATAATGATGATAATCTTCACTATGCAAGGTATGATGCATGCGTTTTTGATCTTCCTTCCAGTTATGAACCAATTGGTTAGCATGATGATAATGTGGATAAAAGAAAAGCATCCATTTGATTGTAATGAGGCATTGTATGATGAGTATGAAAGTGTGCACGTTGACGCAAGTTCAAAAATTTGTTGTGATGAATTCGAAACCACATACGACCATGAGGTTTGCATACCCAATAAGCCAAGTCTTGAAAATTTAATGTAGATTTGGATAAGTGCTTGTTTGTTGATTTAGATGAGCTTAGTCATGAGTCTTTTCATGTGGATGTGGATGTTGATTTCAAAGTAAAATAATATTATACTTTTGAACCAAAATTTCTCACTTTTGAACAAACTTGGGATGTTGAAGATGATTAATGTTCAGAGGATTAAAAAAATAAGGATGACGATAAGTTAGAAATTCATGACGATTCTCTATACTAGCATGATGGAGGACAGTTATAGAGTGTTCAAATGTACGAGTGTATCTTTTTACATACACTTGGAGATAGTTTGCATGATGTGCGAGATATTTTGGTAATTTCTTATGATAATTTCACCTTTTATATGGAAGCTAGTAATTAGATTGAGCTTAATGGTACCGACCATGTGGCAGAATGTGAGTATTGCTTTTGTTAGCTGGAAGAAGTTTTCATAAAGTGTGGAAACATGCAAAACATTGAAGAATATTGTTTTCAACTTGAGAATGATTTATATGATGAATATGATAAGTGGTTGCCACATGATAATCAATATTTTAAGAGTATTCCTAACTTAAGATGCATGGTAATTGTGAATATGTTGCTCATGTTGTATATGACGGGCTGTTGGGAGATGTCAGCATGTTTAATCAGGTATATTACAGTGATATTTTCAAATTCGCTTAAGTGAAATGTGATGAATACTTTGTCTATGATAGAGGTAAGAAGAGACTTATAGTTCTTGGTGGCCTTGGGCCATCAGATATGGTTTAACTTTTCAAACCTAAGTAGTAGGGGGAAGAGATAACCTTTTGACTCTATCACCCAATGAAGTAGGCACCTAGTCTACTTCTCCAGAGGATCTAGATTCTTGCTATGCCCACAAGGGGCATACATCCCTAGTTAGAGCCACTAGTGGCACCTTCAAATTTGCAAAATTTGAAGTGCCCATGTTGAAATTTTGGCTTTTCACACTCATAAGTGCCCCTAAAAAGTCCACCCAAGTGACCTACTTTAGAGGGTCATAATTCATAACCAGTTGAATTTCATTCCAAACCCCTTGGTGGACATATTTACTTGACATATTTGATCATGTATGTCTAATTTCAGCTTCCCATGATGAGTTTTGACAGGGTTTTGAAAAGCAAAGCTGGAGGGTTCTGGGACTATTTTGTTGTTTGCAAACTCTTAATCCTATGAAGTGGCATCCTATTCAAGTTGATATTTCATAGCCGGATGATTGTCAAGGAAAAAGGATTGGTGCACTACATTCCCGCCACATTCATCTACTCCCTGGTCTAGTTTTAGAGCCTTAGGATGTGATTTGATATTTTTTAGAGATCAAAAGCAAATGTAGTTTGTTCTGATTTTACATTTGCACTTTCAAAATGTTTCAAGGTGGTCAAATGGAACCCCTAATATCTGGTGAAGAATGTGCATTGAAGTAAATTTCTCTTGCACACATACTCAATGGAATCAAATGATTTAGTGTTTGTAGTGGTGGTTTCCCAGGAGAAGATTTAGTATTTTTTTGAGATGGTGACTTGGTGAGCCTAAATTGGTTTTGATAGGTGCAATTGCAGAAAATTTTGACTCAACCACTTTGGATGTTAATATTTTGCACCTCAAGATGAATTTTTCCAAGCCATCTGTTGCAATGAATTTTTGGTTCAAATTTCTACATGCTTGTTCAGTTTCACAACTCTTGGATGAGTTTTGATGGGTTAATTAATGTGTTGCTGACTATGACAGGGCCAAAATTGGTGTTCCAAAAAGTTTCAAATTTTCAAATTCTAAGGGCAACCCATTTCTTTCTTTTGTCTAAAAATTCTCCAACTCCATTTTTCATCAAAAATGGAGGTCATATGATGAGTTATTTTAATACATTTTGGGTGTGGCGAACACATCTCAAGGGCCAGTTTACAAAGGAGATACTTGATTTTTGATGGTTGAGTGAAGTGTGTTTGATAAACCATGTTCTAAATAATTGATCGTGACCACATGAAAAAAATATTGGTTCTAGGGGTCACCATTTGCGTGCAGTGAAATTTCTCCGTTTAGCCTACAAGCATAATTAAAATTTGCATTTTTCTAATGTTTCAAAATACTAATGTTTAAAATATTTTTGAATAATTTAAATATTGAGGAATGGTAAAAATGCATTTAGGGAAAAATGAAATGTATTTACAATTTTTTTTTAATTAGAACAAGTTTAAGTCTTGGTTTTGATTAGTCCAAACATGACTTTCACCATTTTCTTCAAACCTGTCATGGGAACTCATCACTAGTCACCATAACAGATGCATGAATGAAAAAATTATAGGCGATGTCTAGCATCGCTCATTGCACTAATGAGTCTCCTTTTTATTTTTGTTTCAGCGATGGTGGCTCTTCTATCACCGATTGCTAAAATTTGTCTCCCTTTCCTCATTATTTTAGCGATGCTCAATGGTAATATTTTACGGTGGAAATAAACTAAGGAAATTTGCACAAGGTCAATGTGATATTTCAAAGCTCCACAAGCGAGAAGGAGATGTTTTCTATGAATGGAACGACCATCGTCCTAGCTGAAGGGGGGCAATTTGATGATTGCAAAAGAATTTTTAACACAAGGGAAAGTCTACGCTTATAGTGAAAATGTATCAAAATTGTTTGCTTACTGCCATAGTCAAAGAAGTTGGAATGTGAAATTTAGGGAAAACAGATAGTAGAACATGAAGAGCATCAATTTTTTCAAAAGATGAAAGGAAGCACACCAATCTATCTTGGTTGAAAAAGAAAAATGGAAAGCTACTGAAAAATGAAGGGTTCAAGGTCTCCCCTGTTCCCATCACTCATCGCCAAAGGACCTAGACATTCCCGTGAGACTTCTACAATGTCGTGATAGTGTGTGATTTCCATCATCCACTGCTGTAAATTGTTTCCATTCTCCCACTTCTTTTCTAATGAGCTATATGTTGGAGTTTAGCTAAAGTAGGCTCGTGAATTAATTGGAAGGTGAGGATAAAGTTTTTTTTTCCCAATGATATATTATTTAAATGCCCCCACCATTTAAAGAAATTTGTTTTTGATGGAATGTGCAAGTATTTTGATGATGAGTAAAAAATATTTCCTAATAAAATGATTTTGGTATTTCATTTTTTAAAGGATTTTTTTTTAAGTATATGCTAAAAAGTGTAAAAGCATGGGGAAAATGAAATTTGGTGCCCGGTGAATGAAGTAAATACTTTCACTATCTAAAGGAAAGCTTTAAATAAAGAGTGAAGTAAATAAAGGTTGTTGGGCAGAATTTTTAAAGGGCTTTCAAGTAAAATATGTGAAATTATGTGCATGGGTTGAATATTTCCATGACTTGGTGAAGTAATTTTATAAAACATTTTTGTCCTGGGAAAAAAAAGGTAAATGCATGGGAGAGTAAAATATTTTCAGCTGCAAAGGAACAAAGGGAGCGTTAAAAAAATTTCTCAAAGGAAGATAACAATTTTCACTGTAGGGTAAAATGGAGGTGCAAATTGTTCACAAACAGGTAATTTTCTGTTGTAGAATCAAGATGAGTGCAATCAAAATACTAAGGCATGGTTTGTTATTGAAAATGAGGAAAGAAGAGAGGATTTTTTTAGTTTCTTATTGTTGATCTATGGAGGATGAAGCTTTCAGGTGTCTTCAATAGATTAATTTTAGAGCTCTTCTTCCTTCTATATCTTCTCATTCCATCTCTTTTGTAAAGGGTTTTGAATTATTTTATGGGTTGGGTAGATAGAGAAATGTTGAGTCTAAGTCATGAATTGAGTATGTAAATTGTAATAGTTGAGTTTCATGAGTAAATATCAATCAGTTTGTGTAAATAGAGCATGACTATCATCAAATTGTCTCCAGATTTGTATACTTTAAATCATATGAATTTAATATAAAAAGTATGTTAAATTTTTCATCTCAATTTCCATGAGATTGTGTTGTGTGTTCATGGTTCTATTTCAAAGAAATAGTTAAATTAATTTGAGCAGATAATTTTGATTTTAAGTGTGCAAGGTGGATCTATAAGAAGAATTTGAATGACAACAAGAGTGGATCTGTTAGTGTAAGGCATTAGCAATTTAGAATCCATTGGTTGAAGCTTATTTTTAATGAAATTTTCTTTATGATTGTATATTTCACTCTATGGCCCAGAATTAGGCATTGGTTTGTCATTCAGCTAAATGGATTTCAAAAACAAATCAATAATTCAAAATCATTTTAATTTATGTTCTTTGGGTTGAGGTTTAGTGTTGAATTATGATTCCCAATTGCTGAGTGAGCGTTGAGATACCAAAAATATAGCCAGGTTTGAAGTTTTCAAGACTTTCCTTGGTATATTTTAATTGGGAATTATCTACTTTAAAATGTGATGTCTCTGCATAATTGAAATAAGTCTTTAGGCATTGTGAAGGGAAACCCCCTTGGTCTTGCAGAGCTAGAAGTGTAGGAGATTTTAGTCTTTTGACTGAATCTTGTTCATTGGCCAAATTCGTCTCTAAGTCTGAACATGAGAAAGTGGCTATTCTTCAGGAACCATTGAATCCGATGATTTGGGAAACCAATAGGCTCATCCATTCACATATCATCTTTTAGTCATCTGTTCTCATATCTCAAAAAAATTGCTATTAATGCATAAATTTTGAAGTATAATCAATGGAGAAGATTGTTCAAAATTGGTGATTTATTTTCAATGTTCAACTGTTGTGTTAATATTCAATACTATATGTTGTTGTGTTGTATCCAAAGTGGTTTTCCTTTATTATATAAATTTATATAATTTTTTAGGACACATTTGTTGTTGCTCTATGATTTTCTTGATTGGGTTTTGGTTGGAGTGAATTAAATTCCTTTCAAGTAATTCATTTTAACTGGTTCCTACCAGGGATTAAAATCCTTCTAAATTGATTATTCTAATTAGTTTCCCTCAAGTTAAGAATTAAAAATCCTTTTGTGATATCACAGTAATTTGGGAAAATAACACTGGGATTCATAAAGAAGAGTACAATAACTGACAAACTTGCACATTTGTACAAGTTGTAAACATCCAAAGTGCCCAACAAGTTAGAGTTAAGATAAGAAGTAGATCCACTTACCTTACATATATGTCTCCATCACCACACAAATTTGACTCCATGCACCTAATAGGATTAGGGACTAATCATACTTATAAAATTTTATACAAACTTTACTCATACACTTGATTCTCAAAACATCAATAGTAGGAATTATTATTATCCTAGCATCTATTTCACGTCCACATGCCATTGTGAATAGAATTTTGAATATCCAAAATACTGAGAGGGGGGTGAATCAGTATTCAACTGACCAAATTAAATAGTAACCATCCAATTATCAATCAACATTTAATAGCAAAGGTGAACCAAAACATAAAGAAGATCATAACACATTGACACCAATATTTTTACATGGAAAACCTAGAATGGGAAAAACCATGGTGAGGATTAGCTCACAATGTATTATAAGCAGTTATAAGATATTACAAGGCACACTACCAGGACTCACTTTCCATAGAAAGGCTCACAGCTTGAATACAAAAGGTGGCTTAACGCCAAGGTATAAAAGATGTGGCTCACTACCAAGAATGAACTATAGAAGTGCACCTACACAGTGCTAAAAGTAGTTCCAGTTAAGCTCTAGATTTTTCTCTAGTTGGCAGTAAATAAAACACTATCAGTAGCTTCACATTATTACCTTTTTCACATAGCTTGCATCTCTCCTTCACATATTTTATTGCTTAGGCCATCATAGATATATGCAGTCATAGATTCCACTATTCATTAGGTCGACCTAATTAAGGGAATACTTAAAATAAAAAAAGATCCTGTCGACTTAGTACAAAATTTATTTTGATATACAAAATGAAACATGTTATCCAAAAGTTAGGTCATCGTAGACCTAAAAATCACACACAAAAGATACACCTTGTTAGCCAAAAGAACACTAAAGTCCTGTCAAAAGAGTGGACCAACTAGATCACAAAAATATGTTGAAAACACATGTATACTTGTAGTTGACACACCTGATTAGCATATTGAATTTCCTCTTGCTACGATGATTTTTGGATCAAGATACAAATTTCATAGATAGTTACCAACCAATATTGGCATCAATGAAAACCAAAACACAGGGAACCTTCTTCATTCTTCCAACAATATCCCCCTTTTTCATTGATGGAAATATGTACCAAAAATGAAATTTTCCTCAAAACAAAAGGTATGCACAACTTCACCTAAAGTACGTATAGAAGCAATTATTTTATCTTTCTCTTTTCTTCTCACCCTTTGACATCAAGGACAAAGGACATGGAAAAACTTCAAATTTAGGAATTGGGTGAACCTTGTAATTCTTTGAGAATTACCTCCCAAGCAGGCTTTCCATCATTCCAAATGCATTTTAGCCTAGAAAAAGTTTTATGCAGAGATTCTATTTCCACCAGGCATTCTTCTCCTTCTTCTAGAGTGGATGGGGCTACATTCATTTTCTCAAGTTTTTCATCCTCCATCAGAGCATGTGATACACTAATATGTATAGACATGACCAAATTTCCAAGATGGGCATACCGCCTCATAGCATCTTCCTTCAGCCTCTGTACGATGAAGAACTTATCTTGTAGATCTGCAATAGAAACCTATCTAATATAGTTTCTATCACCAAAAATCTTATAATTTTTGGAGGTATCAACAAGTTGAGACTTAATTGAGTCCATTAGATCCTTGATACCTTGAGTGGCTTCTGGCCATTGCATGCAGTAAACAAATAGTAGTTGGGCTTCATCATCACAATCTCTTACCTCTTTCAAAGTTTCTATAGCTTTGTCACGTGCAATACTACATTTATCTTGTAGAAACAACAACCTTTTATCTAGAGAGTTCAACTCTACTTCATTTGTGATCTACATCTTAAGATTGGATGTGTATTCTTTAACAGAATCAACAATAAGCCTCAAATTTTCAATTGGAGCTATTTAAGAGTTGTCTATAGTAGCATTGGGGGCAGTCTCTTATAGAGATTTAATAGCTTCATTTATTAACTCATTGTTTCTTTGATATGAATTTCAAGCGTCATGTGTGACAAAGTTGATGAAAGTGATACATAGCTTCATTCTATCACTAGGTTTGATTTTTTTCAAATCTATAATACCTAGATGAGATGGTAGCTTGACTAGCTGAGGTGGAAGCATTGTTTGGATTATATATTTTCTTAAAAGAGACCTTGAAGAGTACTTCTGGATGATTCTCCAGTTTCTTTGATGATTTAGGGCCTTTGAGAATTTCACCTTCAGCTCAAATGACTTCCTTATCTTCTTCTTTTTCTTTCTCATTTTCATCATTGAATGGATTTCTATTTTCTTTCTTTCTTTTGTCTTCATCACCCTTATATTTATCATTTTCTTTGTCTTTATTTCCTTCATTTACACTTTTGTTTTCCTCTTCTCTATTTCTAGAGGATTCTTGATGTTCTTGATGTTCTTGATGTTCTCTATTTTCACAAGATTGATCCTTATGATGACCATCAGACCTCTTACTGGTAGTTTCATCTATGTCCATTTGACGGGTAGGGATCTCTGGAGTACCATGTGTCTCATCAATAGTTTCCAAGAAAATATTGTCCATTACTTCTATAACTATGGCAAGTTCCTGAGTCTGAGAAGAGTGAGACAAAGAACTGGTTCTTGTCCCATAGCTCCTTGGTAATTTCTTAATTACATCATGAGTTTCTTGCCTTACTTTTTCAACATACTCTTCTTCCTTAGTCATTAACATGTTGAATCTCTACTTGACTCTAAACATTGTAGAACATTATTTTGACATATTTTCATGTTCCATCTCTGACTAAGTAGAACTAATAGATTTTATAGCTTCTCTTCTCATATTATCTTCGACTTTTAGAGCTTCCTAGTGCAAGGGCACCATGTCAATTCATGTTAATATGGTACTAAGTTTGGTTTTAGGTGTTTTGAGTCTTATTGTTATGAAATAAGGTCATAATAGACCATTTTCAATGCATTGAGTCATCTAGGGGCTGGTTATAGGAAGTTGTCATGTTTTGTGTTAATTCTTGCAAAATGTTGTCAAAGTGCAAAATTGCAAAACATGCAAAAAATGCAAGGAAATGGAAGTCCAATGGTCATTTGGTTTCAAAGGAAAGTTGGAACCATTGATTCATGAGTTTTTATTTTTAAAAAGGCCTTGAAAACCTCGAGGAAGGGTGGGAATGTGGTTTTGTGAAGTTGAAGCAATAATTAAACAGTGTTTTTTGTACAAATTACTAGTAAATCTACTACTACAGGTGTCTGTACAGGTCCATACTACAAAATTATGAATTAAAGTTTTTTCAACTTGGTGGACACATGAATTAGCCTCATTTTGGATTTGGTTTAGTTGGATTTCATAGAGTTTGGAGTATTTTATAAGCAATTTTCTATGAATGGTTTGAAAACTCATGCAGACACAGTAGGAGGGTCCTCAAAGAGAACAACTTGGAACATGCAGCAAGAGTCACAAAATAGAAGCAACACAAAATATGGAGGAAAATGAAGATTCACACATTCCTATTAACAAAAAATTCAAATACAAATAGCTGGCAACATCTAGGCTCATAGGCCTGATACAACATGCTCAAAATACCACATTCCTATATGCTCCTCAATGTGAGCTAAAATCTTACATATTAAATCTATATTATTCTATATAATCAACTTATTTCCATCCTAATGATCTAATGCAAGCTTTCTATCAAGTCTACAAATCTAGAATCTTTTGTGTCAGCCAAAGATCATTACAATCCCCAATGAAAGAAAATGTAACATGTGCATGGAATAGGTTGGCCTCAAATTTGAATTACTCCTCGGTGAATGCATAGGATGATGTGTGGACCTATAATTAAGGTTAGGAACACTCCACAAAACAAATTGAATCATACCATCAAGATTCCCAAGTTACAGGAAAGATCCACAAGTGATCAAACTAGTTGTTAGGCTTGAAAATTATGTTGATGTCAGTTCAAGAAACTACCACTTAATCCAAAAGCGATAATTTTCCAGGAAAAGATCCAATCGATCTAAAATCTTGGGATAAGGAAAATGAAAATTTCCACAATGAAAACATAGATCCATAGGGTCTAGTGAGAAAATATGATGATACGCAGAATCTGCCATTAAGAACTGAATTGAACAAGAACAAAATTGAAATGAAAATATTTTTTGGTTGATGCAAGATTGCTAAGAACCAAGGATGCTCTTGCATTAGACATCCAAGGTTGATTCAAAAGTGAGTCCCTCGCTTTGATGGGGCTAAAGGAAAACCAATACATTCTATCTCAGCTTGAGAAATCCAAGAAGAATCCTCCATTGGTCTACCTTTCCACTTCACAAGGTATTCTTTGTAATGTCTTCCATGTGTTTTTGTCCTATTGTGCCCTATGCACACATGCCCCATTTGGAACGGGGACCCTCCTTTTCTTTATCACCGCCTCATTTTGTATTCCCTATTTTTGGTGTCCTAAATGGTCAACATACCTCCAAAATCTCATCTTAAGATGACTCTGTTTCATCCCCTCCAATTTTGCTAAGTCCCAGTTCCTTGCACAGTTTCCTTGGTAGTTTGCTTCTGCCAGTGGTCTTGGGGCCTAGCAGGCCCAGCCTGTTGGGTTTCCCTTGCTAGGTTTTTGACATGTGTTTGTTGTCCTGAATGGCTAAAGGCATTCATCCACCCACACCCTAACATCTAGATTCCTAATTTCTGTCCCTTACGCATTGCATAAAAAATGGACTACCTTTGTCCCCACTAGGCCTAATCTTTCGAACTTCTCTGCTTAGAGCTCCGTGTTGACTTCTATGTTTCCAAATGGCCAACTTGCATCAGTGTCCCATCTTTTGGAACCTGGACTCCCTTTTTCCATCAGTTGAAAATGAAAAACTTTGAAACAGTTGCCAGGTCACGTCCTCCCGGCACCTAGGCCTTAGCCCTCCTGCCGCCATCCATAAATTGGAACTCACCAACTGTTTCATCCTCCGTACGGGAATTATTGGGCATGTTAAATTCTAATTTTGGGTATAAATATCTATTTCAACCTATCATTTTCACATGTTACATTAGCTAGAAGAAGTCAGAGCAAGTCCAGGAGAGTCCACTGCCTTCATCGCCCGCCGCCTTCGCGCCCACTACCATAGTTTGTTGATCCTTCATAGATTCCACAAATTTTTTCACCAGAGAAAATAAAGCCCCACTTTCAAAAAAGGATGGAGGATGGGATGTCAGCAGACATAACCACAAATTTCATTAGTTTTTTCACTTGTGCCTTCACGTAGTCAGAATTGTTTAGGGACCACACTGGGAAAGGCTTGTAGACACCTCCAAGGAGTGGAGTTATCAATTGCTACGATCTAAGATTTTGGAGGTTGACAAGCTCCAGCCAGTAATTCTAAATTTCATGGAGTATGCAGCTTTAAAGAAGTAAGAAGGAAACCCTATTATTATTGAAGAATACCTGACAAAGTAGCTACAACAAAAGAGAAATCAGCAAAAGACAAAAATTCTATAGTACTGTCAGTAGAGGACAAAATAGGGATAAGGACAAAGTTGTATTTTAAATTGTAATATATTGTGGGGTAGGTAGAACCCTAGGTTGTAGTGAATCCTGGCCACACAATGAGATTAAATCTTGGCCATTCATTCTATTATTGGTACACTATAAATAGGGAATCTCCTCTAATTTTCAAGAGAGAGTTGAGTTGTTGTAATGACATGTAGAAAATTCTAATGAAAATACATTGACTTAGTGCATTTTTTGAGTTTCTCTACATGTTTCATGATTCAATCTCTCATTACTGGATGTTTTAGTTAGATTTACATTACTGCTCTAGTTAGCTTTAAATTGCTTAGATATATTTGGTAATGCTGTTCTATGATTATAGAAGTTTATGTTGTGTTGATGCCTTCTAGTCCATACCTTTTGTCATTTGTTGCTAGTAAATGGTCTTGTAAAGTTAGTATAGGTTGAAACTTTAAGCTGCTCTAAATCTTCATCTTTATTCATGCATATATGTGATGGATGAATTGTGAAATATCTATAGACCTTAGAAGATAGCACAAATTTTATGAGACTGTGATTATTTTTGGTTAAGTGGAACTTTGTTTGAAGGAATTTTTCCATAGTAGGAACTCCATAATTACTATTCATAGTTAGTTGCAGATTCAAAAACTTCCTCTCTTCCCTGCCCTTTTTTTCCCTTTTTTTAGAAGTAACCTGTTAGCTCTCAAAAACGCAGGCATAATGCCTCAAGAGGCTGCCAATGTCTTGATACGTTTTAGGGTAACATACAAGGTCAAGAGAACTCAACCTTCTACTCTTTAGGTGCTACTAACCTGGGTGGGTGTACCTCTCTGAATGAAGTAGGATTATCTTATGATTATCCTTTTGAAATGCTTTGTTCACAATGGCAATGGGAGGTGAACAAATGAAATCCAACTTGACAACATTGACAATATCTTGATCTAAATCCTAAAATGAATGCTTAACTAATCAGATGTAAGTAAACTGAATGAATCCAAATGATGAAGTGCAAAGACTAGTGCCTTGTTGGGTATACGAAGTCAAATGAGATCAATACGAGCAACACTCTCTGGAGATGACACAAATTATCTGGAATACATTATGCTTACAACTTGTATAAGCATGCAAGAATGTGATCACTAAGCTCTACTTGAACAATCCAATTGAATCTCTTTGATTACTGTGATTAACTAAAAGGATTTAGTCTTTACTTGAAAGAACCAATCAATCAGTCACACTCGTACAACAAATATGCACTGATAAATTGAATACAAACTTGTCATATTAATTTAAATAATCAGAAATAATCCATCTTGGAGACAACTTAACAATCCTCTCATTAAAATCAACAAATAACTGATACCAGACATGTGCAACAACATCAATTGACATTCATAAATACCTCCATTTTCTAACATGCATATAGCCTTTGATTTGATAAATTTACTATTTTGTATCCATACCATTTTCCTACTGTATCGAATAACTAATAACTCATGCCCCCTACAATTACAATATGCCTATTTATACACCAGTAAGAGAAAATACCAAAATTAAAATTCATGTCGGCCCTCCACAAGATTCGGGTTCAAATTATGTCAGCCCGCAATAGTCTTCAAGCATTTTACATGTCGGCCACAAGACTTGTATTTTTGTTATTTACCAGTGAACATTCGGTGAGACACAATAGATAGTTATGCCAAAGGAAATTCAATCATCAATCGTTAGTCATCTCGTGTTCCTCTATGCATTGTCATGACCCAAAGTGTTACCCCTTCACTTCATCTGCTTTGTTGTAGCCTTATGATGCCGGGAAGACCTCTCGCAGAACTCCCCAAGTGTTATCAATATGCATATCTTTACGTGCTTTCCATTCACTGAGACACAAGAATTTTCATACCGATGCACCTTTGTTTTCATTTACTGTCGCTGTAACTTAATGGTATCAGAGAGACCTCTTGCAGACTTCATTAAGTTTCCCCAAAAGTTTTCATTCATATCGAGTCATCGAGACAAGAGAAAACTCTCGCCGAGAAGCATCTTCCACATGTATGTCGCTATGACTTTCGAAGTCGGGAAGACATTATAGAGATTACTGAGTTATAGCAAAAGTCCATATGAAACATATTGGTCACCAAGACATATGATTCTTCCTGCCGATGAGTCTATCTATCGCTATAACTTGCAACCCTCGGCGAGACGTCACATAGAGTATATTGTTATACCGAAAGCCCCGAGCTCACACCTATTCACCAAGAGAAATCAAAACTCTCGCCGAAATAAATCCACTTTGAACATTGTCAGCAAGACCTGACCCATTCGCTATGACTTCCCACCGAAGATAACTTGTTTGGCCGAAGTGAATCCATATGCGATGTTGGCGAGACTGAAGGCCACTCGCCAAGACCTCCTCCTGAACACCAACTCCTACTGAAATGAAACTAAAATGCCAGTCGGGAAGAAAAGAGAGACTCACCAAGACCAATGCTGATAAACTTCCATACACTCAAGTTGGTAAGACCTGACCAATTCGGGGAGACCTCACCCCAGTGAAAAAACTTATGCTGATAACTGCCAGCAGATGAAAACTCCAATCATCGTGACAATAGAAACATCTTGCCGATAGGCAACAAATGTTTATCAAAATAAAACGCACAATGGATCGGGGAGACCCTGCCTTCCTCATGTCGATATGAACCCAGATGTGGATGTCAGTCATTGTGACAATAAGAAAGTCCTGCTGACCACCTCCAACAAACAAATGTTAATAGAAAGGCAACATGGGTTGGGGAGACAGTCATGGACTTACGCCGATAGGAACCAGAATGTACAAAATGGACAACCCGATGGATTCAATGGGGAAAAATGGAAAAATAAGAGTGGAATATGCATACGGTAGGACCAAATCAGGAAATTTATGAGTGAAAACATAAGTAAAAACATCATATTTTTATAGCTCTAATAGTGGCTCTGTCTGGGGATGGATGATAGTCAGATCATTGCAAGGATACAGAATCTCTGGGTGAGTAGACCAGACATAAAATAATGAACCAATAAGCAGTGATGGAATGAAAGGCAATGGAAATGAATGAAAAATGGAAGATGAATGGAAAATGACAGAATCCTAGACTACTATGCATGGAAAATAATTTTAAAGAGGATACACAAGAGTTGTCCATGCACTGGCAACCCTCAATCCTCTGTGTTGCTCAAGAGAAGAAAAGCTTCAAGAATTTCCCATGAACAGGAAATTCTTGATCTTCACCAGCCATGTTTTGTAGATAATATGAGTCTTCACCCCTTTTTCCAACAACAACAAAAGGTCCCAGCCACAAAGCTTCAAATTTACCATGCTTGCCTTTCTCCTGACACCTTGCATTCCACATTAATGCTAAGTCATTCTCTTCAAATTTTCTATTTTTTGCCTTCTTGTCAAATAGATACTTCATCTGTGCCTGTAAATTCATGTTTTGACTTTGAGCAACCCTCCTTACTTCATCAAGTTCAGCAAGCTGTTCCATTATGTCCTCCATAGGCTCAGGAACTTCCAAATCTTCCTGTAAGACAAATTTGTAGACTATCAACAAATTCTGCAAAGGCATTTTGGCTTGTGCTCCATACACTAATTCAAATGGGGATTTTCCAATTGCCCTTTTCATAGTGATCCTATCAGCCCACACAGCTAGTTTTAACTTTGAATCCCAAGCCTTCTTGTTTTGTCCCAGCATCCTCTTTATAATCTTCAAGAGACTCTTATTGCTAAACTCTGCTTGTCCATTAGCTTGTGGATGATAAGGGGCTGCATAAGAAATAATAATGCCATACCTATCACAGAAGCTTTTGAATTCATCTGATCTGAAGCACATCCCATTATATGTGATTATCCTCAATTGTGCGCCAAATATGGTGATAATATTTTCCATCAGGAAATTAGTCACTACCTTCCTTGTAGCCTGCTTGGTTGGGATTGCCTCCACCCATTTTGTAAAATAATCAATGGCAACCAGTATCCATCTATGTCCTCCACTTGACTTCTCTTGTATCTCTCCAATGAAATCAATTCCCCATTGATGAAAAGGGGCATCAGCCTACAAAGGTCAAAGTGGCAAAGCACCCTGGTACTTTAATTTTCCATAAAACTTTTGGCAAGCCTCACATTTTCTCACATGTGTAAAAGAATCATTAAAAACCTTTGGCCAATAATACCCAGCCCTAAGAATTTTGTGTGCAATTGTCCTTGCTGAATAATGACCTCCACAAACTCCCTCGTGCATTTCCTTCAGAACATGCGTGGCCTATGACTCATCCAGACATAACAACAATATGCTATCTCTATTTTTCCAAAATAGATCTCCATCCATGAAGACATACTTTGATGCTTGCAACTTCAAAGTTCTCTTTTGGCTATCACCCAATCCATCTGGACACTTCATGTATTTAAGATAATGCATAACATCAGTATACCAAGGAGTGTGCTCAATGCTTGCAATTGCAGTCCCTTCCTCTACATTACATACTTGACTTGCTTCAATATTTGATTCTGCCATTAGCCTAGCCAAGCCTTGACCTCTTACTAGCTTAGTGATTTGTATTTCCATGTCAAATTCTTGAATCTTGTTGATCCATCTGCATCTTTTTCCTATAACTTCAGATTGTGTTAAAATTTCTTTGACAGCTGCATGAGGGACATAAGCGATTACCTTTGCTCCAAAAAGATAAGGTCTGAATGCCTTTGTGGCCTTTACTAATGCAAATGCTTGTTTTTCCATTATATCATACTTTAGCTTAGACCCTTGTAAAGTTTTACTAAAGAAAGACACAGGCTGTTCATAACCATCCTCATTCTTTTGTAACATAACAACAACAATAGTATGCATTGAAGCAAATGAAAAAATCTGAAAAGGCTTTGTAAAATCTAGAGATTTAAGAATAGGAGCCTCTTTGATAGCCTTTTTGATAGACATAAAAGCATCCAAAGCTTCAACAATCCAATCCACTTTTTGTCCTTTCTTCAACATTTTAGATATGGGCTTGATGATCTCAACAAAGTTAGAAACAAACCTTCTAACAAAATTAATTTGTCCAAAGAATGATTGTATTGCCTTGACAGTTTTGGGAATAGGAATTTTATCAATAGCTTCAACCCTCTCAGGATCTATTCTAATTCCTTCTTTTGAAACAATATGCCCCAAGAGCTTACCTTCTGTGACTGCAAAATGACACTTCTTTGGATTTAAACTAATACCATATTCAAGAGCTTTAATAAATACCTTTTCAAGATGTTGCACATGATCTTCAGCCTTCTTGAATAAGCAGTCAAGTCATCTTGGTACACCACCATGATAATATTAATCAAATCAGTAAATGCTATGTCCATGGCTCTTTGGAAAGTTGCTCCAACATTAGTGAAACCAAATGGCATTCTTATGTATACATATGTTCCCCAAGGAGTTGTGAATGTTGTTTTGTATTGCTCAGATTCCTTGACTTTAACCTGATTATATCCAAAAAACCCATCCATCATAGACAACAGTTCACACCCTGTCACCTTATGCAATATTGCTTCCATGTTGGGTAGAGGATAATTATCTTTGAGAGATGCCATGTTGAGATTTCTGAAGTCCACACATAATCTGATATCACCATTCTTCTTTCTCACAGGAACCAAATTTGAAACCCACGTTGAATGTCTGATTGGTTTGATAATTCCTCCATCCCTGAGCTTTATCAATTCCTCTTACATTTTAGGCTCCAGCGTTGGATTTATGGGATTTTGCTTTTGTCTGAAAGGCCTGGCATCTGGCTTCAATGGTATTTCATGCTGAAATAAATCTTCCCTGTATGATTTCAAATCTTCATAAGACCATGCAAAAACATGTTTATACTTTCTCAGCAACTCTATCAACATTCTTCTAATTGTTGGGCTTACTTTCTTCCCAATGTATACCTTTCTTGGTGCTGTTTCAGTCCCTAAGTTAATTTCTTCAACATCTTCCCTTTTGACTGGTATTTGCTTCATGAGGGACTGATCATTTCCATCATACATCCTTTCTAGTGCCACTAAGCCTTTAGGAAGCTTATTTTTCTTGAGCTACAATATTTCTTTTCCAAACATTGTTTGCTTCCCATCTACTTCTTCAAAAAAAGCATTGAAATCAATTTCCTCTGCTTCATATTGGTCTATACAATGAAGAAATTTCAAAAGATCAACATCATCATTGAAAACTTGCTAGTTAGAAATGTTATCAGGTACAACAGGCCTTGTCTTAAACTAGATTTGTGATACCCCAACCAATGTGATATCATCTCTTTTCAGTGCCACATTTGCTGAAAAATTAGCCATTATGTTCTTTGATCTGTCAATCCGTTCAATTGAAAATGCATCAAATAATGCAATTGTATCCCATCCAGCATTCCTATATTGTTTTAATCTTTTATGTTTTGCTGCATATTTTGATTTGATCTATGAAACAACCAACTCAGAATCGCCCAAAATAGCCAGCAACTTAATCTTGTGTTTCACAGCTATGTTCAAGCCTGTCAATAAGGCTTCATACTCTACCACATTGTTTGTATATTCAAATTCTAACAGAAAATAATATTTAAAAGTAATACCTCCAGGTGAAACAAATACAATCCCAGCCCCATTACCTTCCTGGCTGCAAGCTCCATCAAAGTACATCTTCCATACACCATTGCAATTTTGTGCAACATGTTTTTCAATTGGATCACTATTGGTTAATTCTAGCTGGGCTGGTTTAATTTTAAAATTCCCAAGATCAATATCACAAAATCAATTGATCTGATCTTGTGGTACACATTCAACAAGCTGGCTCATTCTTGGCTCCCTGTATAACTTCACATCTTGCCCATTTACTCGAATAGTAGCATAAGACAAGTCAAATTGAACATTTCCACCAACAACCGTTGTCCACTGCCTTGACAAAAGCATCCCAAATTGAGGAGTATCAATGACCGTTATATCTATATTATATGTTACCTGTGGATAAGTAGCTAGTTTGACTTCAAAACCTCCCATAATTCCTACTACAAGTACAGGCATGTTATCGATTTCATAACACTTCCCCTCACATGTATCAACCCACATGCCAAGCTATTTCATTACTCCTACTGGCATAATGTTTATAGCAGCACCGGAGTCTATCATGCAATTTCTCAACAGTTTATTATTAATAAGCAACGTAGTGAAAAAGGGATCTACTTGAGGAGGAGTTGATAATATATCACTCAAGCAGACTTCAGAATTATTGATTTTCTCCTGTCTATTGACTGCTTTAACAGCAACTTTGTTTCTAGAATTCATATTTTCATTTCCACTTGTTATCAATTGAACAACACTATCTCTGTATTCTTTTATTTTCATCATCTCAAGTAATGGAACAAACATTTTTACCTGGGATAATGCCTGAGTGAAGTCAAAAGAGGAGCTCTCTATCTTAACAGTCTTCTTCAGTTCTGACACATCTCCTTTGTTTTCTTCTTTTTATTTTTTATTAGGTTGTACAGGCATCTGCATTTCTTTACTTAATTCCTTCACTTCCTCTTTTTGGACTAGCTTCTGTACAACTTTGCCATGCTGCTTTTTTTTCTAGTTTTTCTATAGTCTCCTATGTTTCCTTTTGATCTTTTATAAAAATTCCCCCAGGAACTCCATCTACCTCATTTACTTTTCTGTTTCTCAACCATAGCAACAATTGTTCTTTTTATTTCATCTTTAGTGAGTCTCCTTACATTACACTGAGCAGGCACCTCAACAGGATGTGCCTCTATGTAATCTTCATTAGAATCATAAAAGATCTATTGTTCAGCCATATGGACATTATACTTCTGATTGGAAACATCATATTCATAACCTTCATCATCTGAAGATGAATTTCTTTCTTCAACATGGTGAAAAACATTTGAAGTCAAATACACTGTGTGATCCTCTCCATCCATCGATATTCCTTTGTCTTGCATCCTTTGAGCTACAACACAATAGTCTGGAGAATGTGGTTGATTACAAACTTCACAAAAGTAATTATTACTCACAATGTAAGTTCCTTTCTTTCTCAATGGATCAAGAGTTTCTTTATTTCTTGGCCTAGCTGCTATAGATTTCCCATCTTTCAAGTCTGTATTGTAAGGCATATCATGTAGTCTCAGCCTTTCATTCTTGTTCTCATTTCTATATGTGTTTTCTTGTTTGTACTGATAATTATTGCTTTGCTGAGGAGGCCTTGGGTTGTCTCTTTTATTAGTTATACCAGTAGCCTTCCTGTTGTTTTCAATTGTCAATGCAATTCTTTGTGCTTCAGCCAAATATCTTGGAAATCTATTCCTTAGTTCGTACCCTGTTTTAGGATCAAATGCATTTAAATAGACACTCAAGGCAACAGAATCTGGCAGTCTTGATCTAGGCGGTACCATAGTCTGCAATTTATTGAAGCTTCGGTTGGAATCATAAATTGAATCATTTTGATTTTTCTAAATTCTCATTAATTCATGAAGAGCTGCATCTGAAGCATTTTGATTCCCATATTGCTCTGAAAATCTACCTTGAAATACTTGGAGAGAATTAATTGAAAATGCTGGCAGGCTGTTGAACCAATCCCTGGCATCTTCAAGAAGTGACATCATGAACAACTTCATGTGTAAATCTTCATATGGCACATCTATGTCTTGAATGAGAACATTAAAGCTCCTTAAGTGTTCTTCAGTTGTGATTGCATTACTCCTAGTAAATTTGGGCACCATATTCCTCCAACTACCATCCATAGGGCAAGGATATAATTGAAAACCAGCTAAATCAAACTATCTAATCATGGTTGTATGCTAGTGAGGGGGAGGAACAGGTGGATACTGATGCTGATACATGAGATTATTGTACTGTGCATTATGTTGTGGGATATAATGCTGACCAGGAGGTGGATACATGCCTGTATGTTGTGTGGGAATGTAAGGTGGATGATTTGGCTACTTGTAGTGATTCCCTATCTGATTATGAAGAGCATTTTGTTGATTGGAGGACCCTGCACCATGAGCACCCTGCTTGTGAGGTGGGACATACTTTGGGCCACCAGCCGTTTGATCAGTAATTTGGGCTTTCTGTAGTTTAGCCTCTAGTTCCTTTATCTTCTCTTTTAATTCTAACTGTGTTTTTACTTCATTAGAAACTGAGAGCTCTTTAGGAGTTTCGTGATTCCCCTCCATCATCTGATCATATTCATGCTGAATTCTGATTTGTTCAACTTCCAATTCGGCTCTAAATTTAGCCTATTTCTGAGGATTATAAAATGGATTTATTTTCTCTTCAGGCGTACACAGTTCTAGACTTGAACTATCCTTCCATGTATCAAAGTGGTCATATTTCTCACAATGGACTTTTGATGCTTTGTCTTTACCTGTTAGATACATGTCATCACATATCCCTTTTCCTTTGTCAACATTGTCATCTTTGTGAATCCATTTACTGCTACCAGCAGGAGCTCTAGTATGACCTCCCCTATACTGAGATCTTCTTCCATTCATGATGAACAGCTGAAAATTTTATGTTAGAGTCACCACTCACTTTTGTCAAAAGTGAGAAAATATTTAATGCTTCGTATTCTCAGCGGAGTCTATGCAAGATTTCTGACTCTATGTTTAAGGCCTTGATTCTGATTGTTCCCTAGTAGAGACATCAATTTGTTAGCTCTCAAAAACACAGGTAGAATGCCTCAAGAGGCTGCCAATCTCTTGATACGTTTTAGGGTAACATACAAGGTCAAGAGAACTCAACCTTCTACTCTTTAGGTGCTACTAACCTGGACGGGTGTAACTCTCTGAATGAAGTAGGATTATCTTATGATTATCCTTCTGAAATGCTTTGTTCACAATGGCAATGGGAGGTGAACAAATGAAATCCAACTTGACAACATTGACAATATCTTGATCTAAATCCTAAAATGAATGCTTAACTAATCAGATGTAAGTAAACTGAATGAATCCAAATGATGAAGTGCAGAGACTAGTGCCTTGTTGGGTATGCGAAGTCAAATGAGATCAATATGAGCAACACTCTCTGGAGATGACACAAATTATCTAGCATATATTATGCTTACAACTTGTATAAGCATGCAAGAATGTGATCAATAAGCTCTACTTGAACAATCCAATTGAATCTCTTTGATTACTGTGATTAACTAAAAGGATTTAGTCTTTACTTGAAAGAACCAATCAATCAATCACACTCGTACAACAAATATGCACTGATAAATTGAATACAAACTTGTCATATTAATTTAAATAATCAGAAAGAATCCATCTTGGAGAAAACTTAACAATCCTCTTATTAAAATCAACAAATAACTAATACCAGACATGTGTAGCAACATCAATTGGCATTCATAAATACCTCCATTTTCTAACATGCATCATAGCCTCTGATTTGATAAATTTACTATTTTGTATCCATACCATTTGCCTACTGTATCGAATAACTGATAACTCATGCCCCCTACAATTACAATATGCCTATTTATACACCAGTAAGAGAAAATATCAAAATTAAAATTCATGTCGGCCCTCCACAAGATTTGGGTTCATTTTATGTTGGCCCGCAATGGTCTTCAAGCATTTTACATGTTGGCCACAAGACTTGTATTTCTATTATTTACCAGTGAACATTCGGCAAGACACAATAGATAGTTATGCCGAAGGAAATTCAATCGTCAATCGTTAGTCATCCTGTGTTCCTCTGTGCATTTCCGTGACCCGAAATGTTCCCCCTTCACTTCATCCGCTTCGTTGTAGCCTTATGATGCTGGGAAGACCTCTCGTAGAACACCCCAAGTGTTACCGATATGCATATCTTTATGTGCTTTCCATTCGCTGAGACACAGGAAGTTTCATACCGATGCACCTTTGTTTTCATTTACTGTCACTATAACTTAATGGTATCAGAGAGACCTCTTGCAGATTTCATTACGTTTCCCTGAAAGTCTTCATTCATATCGAGTCACCGAGATAAGAGAAAACTCTCACCGAGAAGCATCTTCCACATGTATGTCGCTGTGACTTTCGAAGTTGAGAAGACGTTATAGAGATTACCGAGTTATAGTGAAAGTCCATATGAAACATATTGGTCGCCAAGACATATGATTCTTCCTGCCGACGAGTCTATCTATCGCTATAACTTGCAACCCTTGGAGAGACGTCACATAGAGTATATTGTTATATCGAAAGCCCCGAGCTCACACCTATTCTCCAAGAGAAATAAAAACTCTCGCCAAAAGAAATCTACTTTGAACATTGTTGGAAAGACCCGACCCATTCGCTATGACTTCCCACCAAAGATAACTTGTTTGGCCGAAGTGAATCCATTTGCGATGTCGGCGAGACCGAAGATCACTCACCAAGACCTCCTCCCAAACACCAACTCCTGCCGAAATGAAACTAAAACACCAGTCGAGAAGACAAGAGAGACTCACCAAGACCAATGTCGATAAACTTCCATACGTTCAAGTCGGTAAGACCCAACCAATTCGGGGAGACCTCATCTTGGTGAAAAAACTTATGCTGATAACTGCCAGCAGATGAAAACTCCAATCGTTGTGACAATAGAAATGTCTTACCGATAGGCAACAGCCGTTTATCAAAATAAAATGCACAATGGATCGGGGAGACCCTGCCTTCCTCATGTCGATATGAACCCAGATATGGATGTCGGTCGTTGTGACAATGAGAAAGTCCTGCCGACCACCTGCAACAAAAAAATGTTAACAGAAAGGCAACATGGGTCGGGGAGACAGTCATGGACCTACGCCGACAGGAACCAGAATGTACAAAATGCAGGACCCGATGGATTCAATGGGGAAAAATGGAAAAATAAGAGTGGAATATGTATACGGTACGACCAAATCAGGAAATTTATGAGTGAAAACATAAATAAAAACATCAGATTTTTACAGCTCTAACATAACCTAAGATAAGGTTCATTGCACATTGTAAAGTCAAAACTTAAGGAAAACACTAGGGTTTCATATTGTTGTTTGAACCTACAACAAAGTGCACCTTAACTTCCATTTTAGAAACTTCAAACTTTAAGATCCACTTCACATCCAGCTACATAAGTCTTCCCTATGATTACTAGCAAAATTACATCAAACATCAATTGAGGGATTCCATTCAGGTCATGACCTAACACCCGAGAGACCTTGGGGTGATTTCCAGCAACTTGTTGTTGGAAGTCTCCTTTCAAGAGAGGCAGTGCATTCATGTACTACCTATGTTGAGGAAGTGTTTAAAAACACCCATCAATAGAACTAGTGCTAGAAGGAGGGCCTTGTGAAGCTAGATCAAATCAAATCGTTCTCCTCTGAAAGATTTCAGAGGATTCTAAGGTCAACACCAAACAAAGGGGAACTTCAAGAGCTGCAGCTCCCCACTAGGGAAAAGTGAACTAAGGGAGGAGACGATGTTGCTTCCTCTTCCTCTGTCCCATTCACTTCCCTTCCACCTTCACCTCCATTCACCCCTTGTCCACCCTCCACCTAGCTATATCAAACTACTTTTCCACCTTTTATCTCTGGAAGCTAGGGATTTGTCACTCTCCATGCCCTTCAAGTTGAAGGTGTAGTCCAAATAGCTGCGACCCAGGTGTAGCCCCAGATTGCTATCCCCCAATAGAAAGTACCACCTCCACCTCCCATCATGGCTTGGTTGGCACAAAATCCGTAATCATTGCACTTCAATTCTTATCATGGCATACCCAAGAACCCAAAGGGCTTCTGCACAAAGTTCAATCCTCGTGACCCACAAAGGATGGTAGAAGAACACATCAAGATATTTGAAACAACAATTACAAATATGTAGATCGGTCATGAAGATGTTGCATGCTGCCTCTTTCCATATTCATTGGGGGAGGAGGCTTTTTACCGGTATATCAATTTTTTGAGAGGGCCCATTACTTCATGGGACCTCATGAAGAATGTCTTCCTACAGACATAAAATTCTGATCATCCTTTCAAAGCTATATCGATAGACAAAGCTATATCGATAGTTTATGTCTGTCTAAAGAGAAATTAATGAACTGATTGGCTCTTTCAATGATCATTTCCATCACACCTTCATGAGACTTCAAGATCCATACGTACACAATGATGCAATAGCCCTTCCCATCTACTATGCAACACTGGATAATATCGCGTCTGCATTGGTGAAAAGGATGTTCCCACCACTTACTACACTAGTGAATGCTTATGCAGAAGCTGTTGTTGCCAGTGCCGACTTAGGGCAGACTATCTCTGGTCTGTTGCCCTCTTTGGGTCTGATAGCCCACCCAATGTAGGTTTAGGGACCCAACCAAGCATTCGCTCATCAGACACCTCTCATGAGCTAGGTGCCTCAGCTACCCATCATCCTACACCCTGGATAGCCGATGAATCATGCACCTCTTGTGCCTTCTTACTTGCAGCCTTAGCAACAATAGACCTATCCTCAAGCTCCCCAACAACAAAAAATATACTCTCAACACCCGCAAGAAACATTATATTTCTCGGGACAAGAATTCCCTCTAGCAGATCAAAACCAGCTGGCCACCCCACCCATCTTCCTCAAAAATCAAGTGTTATAGCTGAGCAATACCAAGAAAGAAAAATTGGAAGAGCTGACAGAAATGATAAAGAAAATGTCAATGGAAATGATGCACTTAAGCAATCAAATCAATCAGCTACATGCCTCCCAATGCAGCCTCTAGGCTAACCTTGATCGAGACAATAGAGACAACAGGGATGGTAGGGATAACTACAAAGCCAACACTTCTTTTGGGAAAAACTACGATAGGGGACATAATTCAAACTAGAGATTTGAGAGGAGACCTTCTCATAGGTATAATCACACATGGAATATGAGTCCCAATAATAGAGGTGTCCCTACTCCTCTTGATCAGCCTACCAACAATGAAAAGATGACCAGTGGAGTGTATCTTGCCAAGGTAGCCTTGTCTAGATGGTGCCAGATTCACAAGACCATTAGACACTCTGAGTTGGATTGTCCTAAATTCTAGACAACCATCGAAATCTTCCAAGTGGAGGTCCAAAATGTAGTTGATAGTGTCAGTTGTAGGGACATCATCCCATCTAAGCCTTATGACTCTTCCTGCCTCGTGGTTAACCAAGCTCCCTTCCTGTGAACCAACTGTAATGAGCCCGAGAAGGAGGTTGCACCCATCGAAAATGAAGAAGTACAAGAGGTAAGTAATGACAAAACCCTATCAAGGCTTTTCAATTTAGTAGATAATGGTCTAGTAGATGAGGAAGAAGAACATGTAGACAAAGTTCATATATTTCACCAAAGGTCAACTCCCTACTTCCTTTGGAATAGGCAGGCCAGTGGACCTTTTACTACTTCTACTCTGCCAAATAACTTTAGTACTCCACCTGATCTGAATGCTAGAAATAATCCTGGGCTTCCCCATGTGCCCACCCAATATTTCAGTAGGGATAGGTCACAAAATTAGCCCCAAAACTAGTTCCAAAATCAGCCTCAAGGCTAATCCTAAAACCAGTTAAACCAAAAGAAAACCCAACCTTCTAGCTCCACCATTGGTTGAGCCTTTGATTCTGAGTTCAAGAAGGTGAAAATTAGTCTATCTTCCTTCAAATTTCTCAAGGTCCCCACCATAAGGAATGCCTTCTTTAGGATACTTAATGGAACCCTATTGTCTGAAGCAACCCTAGAAACATCAGCAAAAAGGGTCACCTTCGAATAACCTAGGAAAGAACCTATGATCCAAGATAAAATGGGGAAAAGGAAGGATACTCCCTCCAATCAGCCTACGGGTAAGCAAATCACCAAAGAATCGAATCAGAACCATAGGAAAACCCCTAGGGATTTTCCCTGTAGACAATTTAAATACAGGGTTGGTGACAAAAACAAGGCTCAAGTAGCCCAAGTAGATACGCCCATGGGATTCTTCCAAGGGAAATTAGAAATGTCACCCTTTCTCACCATCGTCTGGATATTTTGGAAAAATCTACATAATTGTTTGATTGACTCTGGAGCATTGGCCAACATCATGCCTTTGGCCATATGCAAAGACCTTGGGATTACTCATACACCTTCAAGGAAAAGGGTGACTCAATTGGAAAAAAATGAGATAAACATTGTGGGAGAAATGAATTGGATCCCAATGCAGATTGTCATGGACCTGAGAGTGCAATAGGTCATTGACATCCAAGTTGTAGATATATTTGATGTGTATGGAATCATCTTGGGATGGGACTTCACCTGTGCCTTGAATAGATATGCCGCCATGAATTTTTTGCATATGTGGCTGTCGTGGAAGGGACTGCCCAATCAAATCTGCATCGAGCGAGAACCACACATGAAGTTCATGATCACTGAATATATTAACTTGAACAAGGTGATATTTGTTGAAACTGAGTTGGGAAATTATTATCCCTTTGTTTATCAAGCAGAGACAGAGGCTCAAGAAGAGGGGATGGTAGCCGAGGTCATATTGGGGCAATGCAGCCCCCCGGTTGATTTAACTCATACACCTCATAGCATGGAGATGCTAGTAGAAGCTAAAGGTGAGGAAACCTCTGAGGATAACATGTTGGGATTGTTGAATAGATTTTTAGATTTTATAGAAAAGTGCATACAAAACCAGTTCAGCTTAGGCACAAGAATGAATTTCCAAGAGCTCCTACTCCCAAATTGGTGTAGGGTGCATGATGCAGCTCATTCTAAATTTGAATGTTGCCTATGCCAAATAGTAGTAGAACGTGTCAAGAAGTTAGCTATTCCTGAGAAGGAGACAACATTGGGGAAATCGACCCTCCACCATACCAAGCTAGTACCTACCTTAGAAGCCATAAATGATAACGCGTAGCCTAAAGGCGATGATTTCCTTAGTGGTCCCAACATCAACGGGCCTTCCAAATTTTGGAAATTATGCTTTGATGGATCCAATTCCAAGCAAGGAGTCGGCACTGGATTCGAACTAGTCATCCCTATGAGTAGGTCTTATTTTGTTTCCCATAGACTTCAATTCTATTGTACCAATAATATAGCAGAGTATGAAGCTTTATTCCATGGTCTTCTAATGGCCTTTAAGAAAAATGTTAAGATGTTGCAAGTTTTTGATGATTCTGAGTTGGTGGTCAAATAAGTTAGAAAACTATACTCCTATCATGATAGAAGATTGGAAAACTATATGCATAGGGTTTGGGATCTTTTAGAAGGGATGGATGTATTTAATATACAGTTGATCCCTCGTGCTCAAAACTACACAGCTGATGCTTTGGCTCAAGCATCCAACACATTACAACCCCTATCCTTGTCAGGTCTCAAAAAATTCATTATTGAGTTGACTTCCACACCATCTATCCTAGATAATGTCACTCACTTTCAAGTCTTCAATGACAATAAGCACATCCTCAAGTTCATTACGAGCTCTGATGTCTTTTCCACCCAAATAATTGATGAAGCTTATCCAGAAGAAGTTGAATTGGACATAGAAGGGGTAATTAAACTCAAAACCAACATGATTCCCTAAGGGATGGTTCAGCTAGAGCACATTTTTGATTTAGATCAGATCAAGGATCAGAATTGACAAAGGAAGAAGGAAGCTATAAGCAACTAGTGTGATGCTCACAACCTTGGAACTGCCGAAGAGATCAAGAATGTTTTTATTGGCAAAGAATGTACTACAGAAGAAAAGAAATGGATTGTGGATTCTTTATGGAGATATCATGATGTGGTGGCATGGAGCTATGAAGATCTAAAGACTTATGACACCTCTATTATCACACACACTATACCTCTCAAGAAAGAAGTGCAACCATTCCACCGATGACAACACCCTATCAATGCCTTGCTAGAACCAATCATATACAAAGAAGTGTAGAAATTTATTTCAACAAGAATTATAATCCTAGTTAGGCATTCTACTTGGGTTGTCAACTTGGTCCTGGTCATAAAAAAGAACAGAGAAATAAAATTGTGTAAACTTTCACAATTTAAACAGAGCTTCAGAGAAGGACAACTACCTAGTGCCTTCATTAGATGAGGTACTATAGATCATCAACAAATCCCAAATAATGTCCTTTCTTTATAGGTACTCTAGATACAACCAAGTTATGGTGTAATATGAAGATCGCCATAAGACAACGTTCACCACCAAGTGGGGGACCTTTGCTTACAGAAGAATGCCCTTTGGGCTCATCAATGTTGGTGCCACTTTCCAACGTGCCATGGATATTTCCTTCAAGGATTTGATTGGGAAGTGCATAATCATCTATATGGATGATTTAACTATATTCTCTATGAAGCGAAGTGATCATGTCTCTAATCTATGCAAGGTATTTTAGAGATGCAAGGAGTTTGGAGTCTCCCTTAATCTGAAGAAGTGCATCTTCAAAGTAATTGAAGGTAGATTTCCTGGACATATCATTTCAGAGTAGGGAATCTCCATAGATCCTAAACATATCCAATCTTTTCTAAAAATTCCACTGTCAGGCAGTTGAAAGGAGCTAAAATCTTTCTTTGGGAAGATCAACTTCAAGAGAAAATTCATCATAGGCTTTGCTAAAATTGTTAAGCCGCTTAATACCATGCTAAAGCAAGATGCCAAGATTGAGTGGACCCCTTAAGCAAAGTAGGGTTTTGAACAAATTAAGCAAGAAATTGCTAAAGCACTTGTGCTCATCAACCTAGATTACCTGAAGCCATTATACATCTATTTGTTCGCTTTAGAGCATTCTTGTGCCAATATTCTGACTCAGAAAGATGAAGAGAGAAATGAGCATCCAATCATCTTCATGGGTTCTCCTCTAAAATATGTTGAATTACGCTACCACAATGTAGAAAAATAAGCATATGCCCTCATTAGGGGAGTGAAGAAATTCAGACATTACATCCTGTGCAATAAAGTATTTGCCATTGTCCCTGACCTAGCTATGAAGACACTGCTAATGAAAAATGAATTGGGTGAGCGAAGAGCCAAGTGGGTCACATTGCTCCAAGAGTATGATATGAAAATCCAACCGATGAGTTTGGTGAGAGGACAAGCACTTACTCGAACAATTTTTGAAGTAGCAGCAAAGGCAGGACCCGAACTCATTGTGCAACAATACTAGCTAGAAAATGTTTCTCCTAGAGAATGGTACGAGGATGTCATCTATTATTTGTTGAATCACAAGTGTCCAACTCACTTACAGGAGTCTAGAAATGTGCTCTCAGGCTGAAAAGTAGTAGTTAAATGTTGCAAGGGTCCATTTTATACAAGAAAAATCATGAAGGCATCTACCTGAGGTGCCTTGGCAAGGAAGAAGCAGATCGAGTCCTAAAATAATTCCATGACAAGTTTGGAACTGGTCATGGGTCAGGACCTTCCACTGTACATCAAATACTAAGAGCCAATTATTACTGGCCGATGGTCTTCAAGGATGCTCATGGCCATGTCCACTTTTGCCACACATGCCAGACTACTGCCACCAAAGAGAAGAATGTTGTTGTCCCACTACAACTTGTTCTAGAGGTGAGGCCATTTGTGAAATGGGATCTCAATTTCATTGGTCTAGTAAGCCCTCTATCATCTATAGGACATAGGTACATTCTTACCGCTACTTATTATTGCACTAGATGGATAGAAGCAATTGTATGTAGGAAATGCACAATTGAGGTAGTTACAATTTTTTTAGAAAGTTTCATTCTAAATCGCTTTAGTTTCCCTTATGCATTGTTATGTGATAATGGACCTACTTTTGCTTCATTAAAATTTACTAGCTGGGCTTTTGATTATGGGATCACCCTTAAATTTTCATCCAATTACTACCCTCAAGGCAATGGCCTTGTTGAATCCACAAACAAGAACCTGATCACGGTGATCAAGAAATTGCTCAATAGGAATCCCAAGGACTAGCATACCCAGCTCCACTTCACCCATTGGGTAGACCACACTCACCATAAGGCTACCCTTGGTGATTCCCCCTTTCACCTCATCTACGACTTAGAACCTATATTTCCTATCCATCTAAAAATCCCTACCCTCCAGTTTATTAATGACTTTTATGAAGGGGGATACCATAGAGAAGCTCGATCAACTAAGCTCTTGCATTTAGAAGAAGTACGAGACCACGCCATAGAAAAATTTTCCAAACACCAAGGTGTATTCAAATGTTCATTTGATCATCGAGACAAGATAAAGGCCTTTAGAATCATGGATTTAGCCCTACACTAGGAGAAGGCCCATAATAATAAAGGGGGACATAAAAAAATCGATAAGCTTTGGCTTGGCCCCTTTTGGATAGCTGAAATTATGGGAGACAATGCTTTCCACCTAAAGACCTTAACTGGTGAAGGCGTCCTATTGCCAATCAATGGGCAACACCTAAAGCATTACTTCTAAGCTTGAGCTCTGTCAGGCTCTTCTCTATAAATATTTGTACATAGGTTAGAGTAGGTTTCCCTTTGGTTTGCTTGCATTTTTCTATTTCACGTCACTCTATTTTGCTTGTCTCCCAACTATTTTATTTCGAGGAGGGTGTCCTCTGTTCTGCTGCGATGATCATGCTCATTTGATTAATGGTTCACTTTGTTGCCTGTGCTCAAGGTTCTTTGACTAAACACTCATTCTAGACTATTGGTCCCTGAAAGCTTCCTAGGAAACGTTTCCTCATTCGAACTTTTCCTTAGAACTCGACCCTTGGTTGGATCCTTTTACGCACATCTTAGATCCTACACAAAACACATGTTAATTATTTCCAAAGAACTATACGATGGTTACTCTAATATCCTAATAATTGAAAAATCTTAAGTCCACTCCAATGGCCATTGTGGTTCCCAAACCCATTGTAGGCTTCAGTGCTTACACAGTTGAGCAAAAGATAAGTGAGAAAAGGAAATATAGAAAGACAGAAAGGAAAGAAAATAATGAAATCGGGTGACCATATGGGTGTGTGAGTAACTCTATCGAGGCTATGGATGCCTGACTGGCAGTAGAGAAATATTCGCGGGGTCATAGCGACAACTTCATCAAGGCTATGGATGCCTCATTGGTAGTAGAGCAATGTCCAAGTTACTTTTGGTGTTGGATGATTTATGTAAATTTATTGGTTGGATTAGTAGCCACCTGCTATAGTTTCGGTGGAAAGGAATGAATTCACTACACACACTTCTGAGATGTCTTGTGGATTAACCCAAATGAGGACCCTATTCTCCTAGTTCATGTTGGATATTAGCCCCTAGTCTGCAAAACTAGAGATTCTAGGTTCAGAATGAATGCTTACCCTTAAAACCCTCCGGAGTGTTTTCCAGTGGAGTCACCATTTATTGTCCCGTCAGCACACATGCCCCATTTGGAATGAGGACCCTCTTTTTCTTTCACCTTGTCAAGTCATTTTTGTCACCACCTCATTTTGCATGCCCCTGTTTTGGTGTCCTAAATGGTCAACGTACCTCCAAAATCTCATTTTAAGTTGACCGTGTTTCATCCCCTCCAATTTTTCTAAGTCCTAATTCCTTACGGAGTTCCTTGGCAATCTACATCTGCTAGTGGCCTCGAGGCCTGGTGGGCCTAGCCTAAAAAGTTTCCCTTGCTGAGTTTCCATCATTTCTTCATTGTCCTGAATGGCCAAAGGCCTTTGTCCACCTGCACCCCAGGACCCAAATTCTTAATTTATGTCCCTTACAAATTGCATCGAAAATGGACTACCTTTGTCCCTGTCAGGCCCAATCTTTTGGACTTCTCTACCCAAAGCTTTGTGTTGAATTCGTTGTTTCCAAATGGTCAACCTACATCGGCATCCCATCTTCCAGACCCCAGACTCCCCTTTTTCATTAGTTGAAAATGATAAACTTTGAAATGGATGCTAGGTCACGTCCTCTAGGTGCTCAGGCCCTGGCCCTCCTGCTGTCGTCCATAAATTTGAACTCACCAACTATTTCATCCTCTGTATAGGGCATTAATTGGCATATTAAATGCTAATTTGGGGTATAAATATTTGGTTCAACCTGCCATTTTCATATGTCAGGTTAGCTAGAAGAAGTCAGAGCAAGTTTAGGAGAGTCCACTACCTCTGTCGCCCGCTACGTTCATGCCCTCTACCATAGTTTGTAGATCCTTCATGGATTCCACAACTTCTTTCACTAAAATTTTGAGGTAAGTTTTCCATCCACCTTTCCATGGGGTTTTTTATGATTTGACACTTAAATAATAAATGAACATGGGCTAAACTTACTTTGATTTGGTAAAACGAGACAACACATAACAAACCCATGTGATGGAATTGCAAGAAAACCTCCAAGACACCCTCTAAGGAAAATTCAAAACTTTCCCATTGATGTATCATTCTTCACATAGGGTGTTTGTTCCCTCTGGGCTCGGGCCTTCTCCTCACTACCAAAAGAATTAGAAAACACTCAAATTCCCAAATGGCATGATGCCCTCTTAGGCCTGCAACCTCAGACTTCTCCCGATGAATCACTGTTGGACTTAAACTAAACTTGAAACTTGGCCTCCATCTGTGATTCTCAGGCCCACTCCCATGGGAATCTATCCCAAGGATGCCACATCACTTTTTCCTTTTCAAACAACATGATAGCCCCATCCACCCAAGCCCTGGAGCCTGCCTTGCCTATTGCCATTCGAGGTTAAACTGGAAAAATTAATTATTTTGTCATGTCCCTAGGCTCCGTATCGCAGAGTTCCATCCATAGAATTCCTTAGCAGTTTCACCATTTCCAAATGGCCATTAGTCCACATCCCCCTATCTCACAAACCTTGAGACTCCATTTGGCCAAGCTCGATGTTAGGTCCGGGCCACCGAGCCACCCCCACCGGACTTTTTTTTAGCGCTCATCGTTCCAAATGACAATTCACTGACAGCTCCCCACCCCTTGAGACCCAAACACTTCAAAGATAAGAACAAATGTTGGCCAGCCTTCAGCCTCCTAGGTCCCTACCCCTAGGATTTTAACCTCGAAATGTCATTTCACTTTGGTTGTTCCAAATTGTAGAGCCCTAACAACTTTCCTACCTTGAACCTCCAGACGCTCGAATCAAGATCCAAATGACCATTAAATTGAAAGCCAATCTCGACCCACACACCTAAATTCAACCTTCTCCTACATAGGCCTTTCAAATCATTAAAATCCAAAGTCGAGAGAAACCACCTAGGTTGCCCCACTCTGTTTGCCCTTTGAATGACATTCCTGCCAAGGAAGTCCAACCCTCCAGGCTCGGGTTGTCCAAAATCCCTCTAGTAAATTTCCAACGATGTGTCCAAGTAAAATTTTGACTTTGTGAATGATATATCATCTAATTGGACTTCGTTTATGGGATTATGACTAACATTCATGTTTTCGTGATTGGTTATGCTCATTGTGCCTTGTTTGCAGGATATATGGAATCAAGTGTAGGAACTCTAGGGCAGCTGTAGAGAAAGACAAAGGGAAGAAAGAGGGCAGGGTTCCTCATGGAAAAGAGGAAAAGGACCAGATGAAGTTCCAATTCTAGGGAGAGTTGTTGTAGTAAAAAATCATCACAGACTGGAAGGAAATAACAGATACCAATATCGGCCATGTCGATATTAACAAATTCAAGCAGGGGGTCAGGATCCATCTTAAGACTGATAATGCAAGATTGATCAGACAAAGTGGAATTGCTAAGGCTACGGGCTTTCCTCTGTCCCTTGTGGCCCTTGAATTGGTCATGGTCTGCCGACAGGAATATCAACCAGAGACATGGAAAATAGTTGACAAAAATGGAAACATCCTTGTTGATATGTCGGGTGAAGCGATACCAAATACTTTCCATGTCCCTACCTTCAAAACAATGGAGATGCCAACCATTGTGGAATGTAAAGCAATGTGGGATGAGGACCCGGGTGGTTGTAAGAAACTTATACACCAGTAATGGCTCAAGGAGAAGAGGGGAAACACCATGAAGGTTCCTAAAGAGCTCTTTCATAGTGACTTTCATGAGGACTGCCACAACCTGGTCACCATGCTGAGTAGAGTAATGAGCCTCCCCACTGTGGCATTCTTTCAAGAGTGGATGGTCTATTTTGTAGAGCAGATTCTCAATAGGCAAGATGATGTTACCACAAAGGCCTCATTCTATTGGGGAGGCATAATAAGTGACTGCTTCCACAAGTAGTTCATGAATGTAAAGAAGACCTACAGATTCTACATGACCTCCTATCTTGTTTACTCACTATTTGAGAGGAGGTAGTATGCTGGGTTGTTTAGGGAACCTGATGAAGAGTCAGGTCGAGCATTGAAGGTCTATGATAGATACCCCCAGCTCCAGTTCAAAAATTTTAAGGAGTATTGTAGAGTGAATGACGCCTTCGTGGGTCACATTATCAAATTACTTAGGGGATATTTTGAAAGGAGGGTCTCTCATAGCGCTCGGGCATTTTTGAAACAATATGATTTCTTGTTCATCAAGTACCCCAAGTTCACCTACATTTGAGCTCAAGGTTAAATAGAGAGACCAAATAAGCTTCCTTGGTACCCCAACAACCAGATTATATTGTTAGAGCTCTCCCAGTAGCTGCAGCATGTACATTCAATCCTTAGTGGGAAGAATTTGGCAAGGATCCCTTATCCCTTGACTTTTAGCTAGGGTATGTACAAATTGCAAACCTCCCAGTGTGTTGGGAATTCTGAGAAGGAATTAGAAAAGTGTCATTTTCACCTGCACACTACTCACCCACGGATGGACCCATATGGGCACATAAGGAAGGCACTAGGACCAACATATTCCCATTTGCATCACATAGAATACTTTTGGTTAAATTTCCAAGATGATAAGGAGGTGCGTACAAGGCATTATATGCATATAACTACATACTTTGTAAGAAGGGTGAATTTTTTTCCCATACCTAACTAGGTTGAAGAAGATGAAAGTACCGTAATGGACCCCAAGTATAGTGCAGTCACCAACTTTTCAATACCGGTGATAGATTGGGATGAGCAAGAGGTTGATGACCTCGACATTCTAACCAAGCCCATCAAAGCTCGCACCAAGGAATAGATCAATGGACAAGTAGCTCAATTAAAGCAATAGGGGGTTGTGCTAACATATGAAGGGCTCAAAAGTGAACCCAATTCCATAGATGATGTTCTTGCTACAACCTCAATAGGAGAAACATCCAAGTCTCCTCTACTCACAAGATTAAGGAAAAGGAAAGAAACAGAGGAGCAACAACCAGATCTAAAGGTGTATTCAAGGAAAGATATAGAAGTTTCACCCTCAAAGAAACATAAAAGGTTGACAAGTGCTACAAGACTTCCTGTAATTCAAGAGTATCATCTTCGTGAGGGAGAAGAAGGGGAAATAGGTCAGCCAAAATCTCTGCCTACTACCCCTGATTTGTCCACCCTTCCATCCATTTCCCAAGCCATGATTGCTACATCCCCACATATGGTAGACATCTCAGTCCACCTTGCCTCTTCTCCACCTATCGAGAAAGTTGTGACAATCGACTCCTTTGCCACAACTTCCCCACTTTCCTCTGCCTCCATTTTTCCCACTACATCGCTTCCATTGGTAGCAACAACAATACCAATGCTCACACTCACGTTACTAGAGGATTTCTCATGACACATGCAAAATGACCCCTCTGATATTTCCAAAATATTTTTAGATCCCACCATCCAAGCTGCCTTAGCGCAAGTCCTCGCTAGTGCTCCACCTTTGAAACCTCCAATGAAACCACCAACAATGGAAGCCACAATGCTAATATTCAAAGAATGGGAGAAGCAAGAGATGGAAACTTTGAAAGTGTTGGAGGAGGAAGGGTACAAGTACCATGAACACCCAGGATATGAACACTGGAAAATTGATGGGGTGATTTATGAAGAGGAAGAGATAGGATATTTTGAAAGTAGTGATGAAAGAGATCACGGTATTGATATTATACAAACATTTGATGGTGATTTCAAGGAAGAGATAGCTAGGCAATTGGGGGATGTCAAGGAAGAAGTTGGAAGGACTCCTCCCAGAGAAGAATGGCAAGAAGGTGACGGGACATCAGAAAATGTGGAACTTCCTACAAGGGAACAATAGGAAAGCATGTCACCGCCGCATAGGGAGGAGCAGAACATAGAAGAGGATAGGCCTGAGGGTGAAGGTTGAGATGAAAAAAGCCTTGAAACTGAACTTCCCAAGGAGCATGGACATGAGAATGAGTCAAGTAGCAAAAGAGAAGAGGAGGCTGAAAAGGAAGAAAGTCCCAAGGAGCGTGTTCCCACCAAGTCCCCAATTAGGCACATAACATTTAGCTAGGATTTTGATGAGGATGAAGAAGATACAAAGGCATAGGAAGAAGCTCCTAAGGAAAAGGATATTGAAATTAGAAAGGATGAAGAAGAGGAACCTAGGGAAAAGGCTCATATGTACGAATGGCTAGAGAAGAAACTTAAGGAGAAGGCTCCTACCCTGAGCAATCTGAGAATGAGATAAGAAGCTATCTTAGCTAGGGCACAAATCACTACCAAAAGGAGAAAAATCCCAAATTCAAATCCAAAGTAACAATGGATGTTTCTAGATCTAGGACTGTCTAGATGGCAACAATGGTAGTGGGAGTAGAAGGAATAAGCTATAATGTCTCTACCATTGATTTGGGAATAGCTACTAGGGAGGAGAAGGTAGATCATCTCCAAGAATCTGTTGCCACAGTAGTACACCTAATATAGTAATAAAAAGTTTCAAAAGAGGAGCTAAAGGCACAAGTGGCTGACTTGATGACATACATCTAGCAATGGTCCTCAATGAAAGAAGTTCCTACCATGTCTGTGGCTCCACCGCCACTACTATCAAAGGGGAAATTTGATAAGCTAGAAAAGAGAAAGAGTTTGGACAAAACTACAAAAAGCTGGTTATGGCAGGTCCTATAAGTTTGAAACATGGTCATCGCCTAGGCTGTTCGAATGACAAACAAGTTCTTGGATCTCCAACAGTCTTTGAAGAGTACAAAGAAACTTTGCATTGACTTCCCTACAAAGTATAGGTCCACCTACCCAAAGATTGAGGCTATTCTCAAACTGCCAGGAGCAACGTTGGAAAATGAGCTTACATTCAAGAGGGACGATCATTGGCTCATGGATGTATGGGAGCGAGAATTTGAGAATAGGAAAGAAATGTTGGAGAAATTGGTTGACAAAGTGGATCCAGACATTGAATGGGTCAAGGAACTTAGAGCAGATTGTGCTTGATATTTGAGGTTGATGACAGGATATGACATTCCTACAGTAAAAATAGATCCAGAGAAAATAAAGCCCCACTTTCAGAAAAGGATGAAGGATGAGATGTCAGCAGAGATAACCATGAATTTCATGAGTTTTCTTGCCTATGACTTCACCCAATCAGAAATATTTAGGGACCACATTGCTAAGTATGACAACGAGATTTTGGAGGTTCACAAGCTCCAACCGGTAATTCTAAAGTTCATGGAGTATGCAGCTTTAAAGAAGCAAGAAGGCAACCCTATTATTAATGAAGAATTCCTGATAGAGTAGCCACAACAAAAGAGAAATCAAGAAAATAAAAAATTTCTACAATACTATCACTAGAGGACAAAATAGGGATAAGGGAAAAGGTGTATTTTAAATTGTAATATATTGTGGGGTAGGTAGAACCCTAGGTTGTAGTGAATCTTGGCCACACAATGAGATTAAATCTTGGCCATTCGTTCTATTTTTGGGACACTATAAATAGGGGGTCTCCTCTCATTTTCAAGAGAGAGTTGAGTTGTTGTAATGACATGCTACAGAAATTTCTAATGAAAATACATTGACTTGGTGCATTTTTTAATTTTATCTACATGTTTCATGATTCAATCTCCCATTATTGGATGTTTTAGTTAGATTTACATTACTGCTCTAGTTGGATTTAAATAGCTTAGATAGATTTGGTAATGTTGTTATGTGATTATAGAAATTTGTGCTATGTTGATGCCTTCCAGTCCATACTTTTTACCAATTTTTGCTAGTAAATGGTCTTGTAAAGTTAGTTTGGGATGAAACTTTAAGCTGCTCTAAATCTTCATCTTTATTCATGCATATATGTGGTGGATGAATGGTGAAATATCTATGGACCTTAGAATATAGCATAAATTTCATGAGACTGTGATTATTTCTAGTTAAGTGGAACTTTGTTTGAAGGAAGTTTTCCATAGCAGGAAGTTGATTACTATTCATAGTTAGTTGCAGATTCAGGAACTTCCTCTCTTCCCTGCCCTTTTTCTCCTTTTTTTAGAAGTAACCTAAGATAAGGTTCATTGCACATTTTAAAGTCAAAACTTAAGGAAAACACTGGAGTTTCAAGTTGTTGTTTGAACCTACAACAAAGTGCAACTTAACTTCCATTTCAAAAACTTCAAACTTTAAGATCCACTTCACATCTAGCTACATAAGTCTGCCCTGTGATTACCAAAAAACTCACATCAAACATCAACTGAGGGATTCCATGTAAGTCATGACCTGACACCTGAGAGACCTTGGGGTGATTTTCAAAAAATTCTTGTTGGAAGTCTCCTTTCAAGAGAGTTAGTGCGTTCATGTACTGTCTGTGTTGAGAAAGTGTGCAAAAACATCCATCAATATCTCCCATCTTTGGTATCCAAAACTTCTTCTATCTGATCTGATTGTTGTTTAGGAAATGTTTCTCCATTTCTGCTTTATTGTCTTCATTGAATTTTTCTTCATGGTACTAATGTAGATTTGTAATATTGAATATAGGTGATATACCCACACCATTCAGTAACTCTACTTCCTATGCATTTCCTGAATCAAATTTCTTCAGAATCTTATAGGGTCCAAACTTTCTCATCTTGAGATTATATGTACCAACTGGAAAACTTTCCTTCCTTAAATACACCATCACTTCATCTCCAACTTTGAACTCCTTATGTCTCCTCTTTTCATCTTCTTGCTCCTTATACTTTCGGTTCATATCTTCCAATTGTTGCTTTATTTGGGTATGTAGGGCCTTCATATGTTCTATGAATTCCTCTACTTTTGCACTCCTTTTATCTTCCTTAATGATGTCTCACAATTTTGATATACCTCTAGGATGGACTCCAATAAAAATCTAAAAAGGTGTCTTCTTGGTACTCTTGTTCACTAAATTTTTGTAAGGAAACTCTGCTTGTGCAAGGACTAAATCCCAACTTCCAGTCTTCTCTCCAACCAAACATCTCAGAAAATTCCCCAAACTCATGTTTACTACTTTTGTCTATCCATCAGTCTATGGGTGAAAAGTATAACTAAATTTTAAATCTATCTTTAACTTCTTCCAAAGTGTCTTACAAAAGTAACCAACAAACTTTGTATCTCTATCAAAAACAATACTCCTGGGTAATCCATGCAATCTAACCACTTCCTTGAAAATAAGTCTACTACATGTACTAAATATTTTGTCTTCTTACAAGGTACAAAATGTGCCATTTTAGAAAATCTATCCATCACTACAAATATATAACCATTACCTCTTTGTGTCTTTGGCAAGCCAAGTATGAAATCCATATTGATATCCTCCCAAAGTCTCTTTGGAACTATCAAAGGCTTATACAATCCAACATTTTGACTACTTCCTTTTGCAACTTGACAAAATCTAGAACTCTGCACAAATTTCCAAACATCCTTATGAAACTGTGGCCAAACGTAATTCTCACTTACCAATGCTACTATCTTATCAATTCCAAAGTGTCCCACAAATCCTCAACTATGTTTTTCTTTTACCAAGTTATCCCTCATTGAACTCTGGGGTATACATAGTTGATTTCCTATGAACAACATATCCCCCTAAATGAAATAATCCAACCACTGACTCCTATCCTCCAAGACTAGTTCTTTACAAGCTTTCCAAGGTTTTGCAAAATTTGGGTATTCCTCATACAATTTCTTCAATTCATCAAAGCCTAATACCTCCACTCTCATCTCTTCCTATAAATCCCTTCTTCTACTTGAAGCATCAACAACTCTATTTGACTTTCCACTCCTATGTTTCAAAACAAAATTTTAACTCTACAAGAATTCCACCCATCTCATGTGTCTCTGATTCAACTTACCTTGACTATTCAAATACTGCAATGCTTGATGATCCATATACAACCAAAATTCATTAGGTAACAAGTAATGTCTCCACTTCTTCAAGGATTGAACTATGGCATAGAAATCCTCATCATACACTAAATATCTTCTCCTAGCATCATTCAATTTCTCACTAAAATAAGCTATTGGTCTTCCTTCTTGACTTAATACTGCTCCAATTGCATCACAGTTTACTTGAAATACCTTACTAAAGTTTGGTAAAGCCAACATAGGCTACTCAATCACCTTTTGTTTTAACAAATTAAAACTACGATTTTCTCTAGATGTCCACCTAAAATTTTTCTTATCCCCTCTCATTGTTTCTATCATAGAACTGCGAACAAAACTAAAATTCCTAATGAACTTTCAGTAGAAACTAGCCAATCCATGAAATTATCTTACCTCTCCAATGCTTTTCAATGTAGGCCATTCAACGATTTATCTTACTTTCTCAAGATCCATCTTCAATCCATTCGCAGATATCACAAATCCCAGATATACCAATTCTTCCTTCATGAAACCACACTTCTCAAGGTTTATCAACAACTGCTCTTCTCTCAACCTCTACAAAACTTGTCTTATATGCAACATTTTTTCTTCTCTAGTCTTACTAAAAAATCAAGATGTCATCCAAATAGACAATCACAAACCTACCCAATAATTTCTTCAATACCTCATTCATCAGCCTCATGAAAGTACTCAGTGCATTTGTTAGTCCAAAAGGCATCACCAACCACTCATACAATACTTCATTGGTCTTGAATGTTGTCTTCTACTCATCTCCTTCTCTGATTTTGATATGATAATATCCACTCTTCAAATCTATCTTTGTAAATTATTTAGATCCACTCAAACAATCCATAATTTCATCCATCTAGGGCAAAGGAAATCTATACTTCACTATGATTTTGTTTATGGCTCTAGAATCTATACACATCCTCCATTCTCCATCATTCTTAGGTGCCATCATAGTAGGTACTACACAAGGACTTAAGCTTTCTTTGATCAAACCCTTCTGCAGCAACTCTTGCACTTGTCTATTCAACTCTTCATTCTCTATAGGTGTCATCCAGTGTGCTTCTTTATTAGGAAAGCTAGCTCCAGGAATCATATCCATGCAATGACTAATACTCCTCGTAGGTGGTAATCCATCAGGTACATTATCTGAAATGATCTCCTCATATTTTTCTAGCAACTCCTTTATCTCCTCTAGTTGTTCTTCTACAAGATTCAAGTCTTTAGTCTTCTTAGGAACCAAGGCATAGCACATGTTCTCATGTCTCAGTCCATCCAAAAAAATCCTTCCATCAACCAAACAAATCCTAGCATTCGTAAAAACCTCAACTTTAGGAACATTCTCCAATGGTAACAAAGTCTGTTTCATCCCATTAGCAACAATCGTATATGTATTAGTCTTTCCATCATGAATAGCCTGTCTATCATACTTCCAAGGCCTTCCCAATAAAACATGGCATATATCCATAGGCATGATATGACACAAAACTTCATCATGATAATTTCCTATCTTCAATTTAACCAAACATTGTTCGCTTACCAGTATCTTATGCTCATCTTGAATCCATGCTATCTGATAGGGATTTGGGAATTTCAATCTTTCTAGCTTCAATTTGGTGACCATTTCTTCAGAAACTAGGTTCTCATAGCTTCCACTATCAACAATCACTTTGCAACATTTACTAGCTACCTTGCATCTAGTCCAAAATAAATTCCTTCTTTGCAGCGGTTCCTACTCCATCTCACTTTGACATAATACTCTTTTGTTCACCAACACTTCTCCCTCTTCCGATTTATTAGATGATTTAGAATGATCTTCCTCAAAAAAGGTTGTTCATCTACTGCTCTCTTTCTCTTTTCTTGTATCTCCTTGATTGCATTCAAATACTCTATGTCCTCCACCACACTTGAAACAAGTTCCCCTAAATACTCTTTTCTATAACCCTCATTCCTATAACTACCATAACCTCCTCTTTGGTAAGATTTTCCATCATCTTTACAATATGAATTATCATTCTTATTGACTTCCTTATCTTTATTCTGATCTAAAAAGGTTCCTCTTCCTCCTCCAATAAAAATTCCTCTCTGAAATGTTTCACCTCTTCCTCTCTATCTCTACTCATGTCTTTTTTTTAGCTTCTCTTCTACCTTTAGGGCACATTGATATGCCTCCTCCACACTCAACAACTTGATCAAACTCATCTCATCCTGTGTAGATGGCTTCAAGCCATTCACATATCTGGCTACTTTCTCGACCTCATCCTCTAAATTTCTAGATTTGATATTCAACTTGTAGAACTCCTCAGTATACTCTGTCACACTTAACTCCTTCTACTTCAGATTTTGTAACTTTTGGAACAAACTAATCTAATAATCTACAGGCATAAACTTTGTCCTTAACTTATTCACCATTTGATTCCATGATTTTATCTTCTCCTTTCCTCTTATTTTCCCATCTATCTACAAATGTTCCCACCAAAGGGATGCATGTCCTTTCAACTTTGTACAAGCAAATTTCACCTTCTTGTCTTTGGTAGTACCTTCAAAATCAAAATAATTTTCCATCTCTATTATCTAATCAAGCAATTCATTTGAATCCAACTTACCATTATAATCTAGTGGATTGAAATGTGGTTTGGTATTTACTCTGGTTAGGGCTCTTATGAACCTCTCTTCTCCTTGATCAAGGCTAAGTTGATCTTCTCCCTTTCTTCATGTTCTTCTACCTCTTCATCACTTACATCATCAATTGGTCAACCTCTCCTCTGGGTTGTTTCAACTGATTTTAATCTAGCAGCAATTCCTCTCAACATCTCCATTATAGTTGGGTCTGCATTTCCACATGTTCCATTTCCTCTACCATTCCTTCTTCCTGCCATCTTTACACAAGTCCTCTACAACTACAGGTTGGATCCTTAGTTTGCCACCCCACAACAAATTATCTTCAATAGGACTTCGCAAACTCTAACAATCTATCACATAATGAATCTCACTCTGATACCAATCTAATGTAGACACGGTAAGAGGGTCCTCAAAGAGAACAGTCTAGACCATGCAACAAGAGTCACACAATAGAAGCAACATAGAATATGGAGGAAAATATAGATTCACACATTCTTATTATCAAAAATTTCAAATACAAATAGCCGTCAACATTCGAGCTTACAGATTAGGCTCACAGGCCTGATACAACATGCTTAAAATACCATCTTCCTATATGCTCCTTAATGCGAGCTAAAATCTTACATATCAAATCTATATTATTCTATATAATCAACTTCTTGTCATCCTAATGATCTATTACAAGCTTTATAGCATGCCCACAGATCTAGAATCTTTTGTGTCGGCCAAAGATCATTACAATCCCCAATGAAAGAAAATGTAATGTGTGCATGGAATAGGTCAGCCTAAAATTTGAATTACTCCTCAATGAATGCATAGGATGAAGTTTGGACCTATAATTAAGGTTAGTGACACTCCACAAAACAAATTGAATCACACCGTCAAGATCCACAAGTTATGGGAAAGATCCACAAGCGATCAGACTAGCTGTTAGGCTTGACAATTATTCTGGTACCGGTTCAAGAAACTGCCACTTACTCTAAAAGTGATAATTTGTTGGGAAAAGATCTAATCGATCTGAAATCTTGGGATAAGGAAAATGAACATGTCCATGGGGAAAACATAGATCCACAAGGTCTGGTGAGCAAAAATGATGATATGCTGAATCTTCCATTAAGAACTTAATTGAACAAGAACAAAACTGAAATGAAACTATTTTTTGGTTGATGCAAGATTGCAAAGAACCAAGGATACTCCTACATCAAAAACCCTAAAAGTGAGTGCTTGATAGAGTAAAATGGAGATTTAAGCCATTCCACCTAGTGAAACTTGTGATAGATTGGTGGAATGGCATAATTAGGGGTAGGCTTTTGTTTTATGTGGTTTCTAAGAGTAGGGGAGGTGGACGGTTGAATTTGGAGTGATTCCCTAAATGATTTCATTCATGTTTTGAACAAAGAATGGATGTTAAGAGTTGTAGTTTGATGAAAAGGAAATGATGAAGAGTTGTATTTTATTTCAGAAGCATGTGAAGACCATATAAGGTGTGTTAGGTGTGTTGGTAAGGTGAAATAGGTCTTGGAATACTTAGTTTCAATAAACCCTCCTTGAACAAGCATAAATAAGCCTAAAATAATGGTTTGGGGTTTTGGTGAATTCAAAGGTGGTTTAGTTGGAAAAATTTGTTGATTCAAACCACTTGTGGTCTATGAAAATCATTGGAATTTATTTTGGTGAATTGGGTGGAGAGTTTCATAAGGTTACTTTGTAAAACATGGCTAATTGAGCCTCTATCTAGTGTAGCAACAATTTTAAGGAAGGTATGTTATGAAATAACCCTATCCTCAAATTAGATATTTGGAAGTGTGCCATAAAGGGTATCTAGAATGCTTTTCCTTTTGTGGGTTTGAGGAGTATTTTTAAAGATATGCTCAAATTCCACTATTTGGAATATTACAAGAGGAATATGAAGGAATTGAGAAATAATGCCAAGTTAGGGTTTTGAAGGTTGGATAATTGCTTGAAATAGTTTGAATTGTGATTGTAAGACAAAATCCTCCCTGCTCTATTTCACTTCCTTCCTTCTAAGTACTAACTCTTTCCACACATTTTCAATGAATTTTGACTATATGGAATCCATTTTTATGTTACATATAACTATGTACTAAGCAAAAGCATTTAAGATGGTTTATTTTCCTTCATCATCAACCTCATCATATAATCAATAGTGGTCATGAGTTCATTATCAATCATATGATTCACTAAAGTTACAAGAACCAAGGGTGGATGATTTCTTACTGAAGGAGAGTCGGGCATGGTCTCCACATGGTCAATTGAGCCTTCTTCATTCTTTTTTGTATTCACATGAATTCGGTAGGCATTTTCCTCTATTTTTGCCTCCTCATCAGTGGATGTTTCTATATTGATTTTCACTCCTTCACCTAAGGTACTACCTCTTTTACTTTTTTTTAGCTGATGCTCCTCTTCAAGATCAAGCTCAATTTATTCTTCAACAACATCACTCAAATTCCTTTTCATATAAGGGTATGTGCAGGATCATGATGGGCCAATAAGTGGCAATATGATGGGTATGTGACTGATGACTTTTTTTTTACCCAAAATTGATGAAACAAAAAGGGTTTTTAAAGGAGATTCTCAACTTTCCACCAGTATAAATTATGTTTTACTTTGAATTTAATAAGTAATTATTATTCATTTTCTATTCAAATTACGACTAAAGTCCTGATTGATAGGTTGATTGAAAAACATCTATAGCTTTCACGCAATATCACATTTTTTGAATCCAAAACATGTGCCACATTCTATGATTCGCATACTATAGGATTAAAAAAATAAAAATTGAATTTCATGAAGTTTTGAGAAAGTTAAGGTGGTCAGACATACGAGTTTTTATATTTTCTAAAAGTTGTAATAAAAAATTCATAATTAATTATTTACTTGGAAAAAAATTACAAAAAAATATGCATCACATCAGGACATGAGTCCTCTACTTATATCTAAAATCTTATAAAAAAATATTATCATTTTATTATGGTTACGGTGGTCAGACAGACACCTACTTCTTATTTTTTCCTTGAAATTTAAGTACTACTACATTGAAATTTCAAATTTTCACCAAATAGTTTTTTTTTCCTTTTAAACAAACTTAGTAGTTTAGAAACTATATTCAATTTGCTACAAATTCTATTCTTACATATTTTTGAAATAATACAGATAACTTATTCAAAATTTTACGTCAATTTTCCTAACTCTGATTTTTCTAAATTTTTTGCCACTTAAGGGCTTGTTTTTTCCATGATGATCCTGCACATACCCATAAGCATTTTCTTTTACTCTTCTTCTTCCCCTTGAAGTGGTAGATTGTGCAAAAAAATATATATTCTTTTTCTTGGATGCCCTGGTGTTTGGGCTAGTAGGAGTAGCAACATCAATAGGTGCAGGGATACTTTGTTCTTTCCTTTTCCCTTTCACAACATTAGTTGTACTAGGTGTGATAGAGCTAGAAATAGGTGTTGTTGTAGCACCAGAAGATAGCCTTCTTGATTTTCTGTGTCTGGTAGGTAGATCCGTAGACTTAGCTTTCCTTTCATCAAGGACCTCCTTCAACAGTTCTATTTCATTGTTAGTGTATGCTACATCTTCGAAGAAAGCTTCAAGTTTCTTTCTTCGTTTAGATGTAGAAGCTTCTAAGTGAATTTTAGTAGATTTCTCTACATATGTACCTAATCTAGGTAGAGAGGGGTGCTTAATACTATCCAATAGATCTCAATATATCCTTCTACTAGATTGTCTTCAATTTCATACCCCAGTGGTTCAATCCAACAAATTTTGGGTTATATTGCCTCAATGATGCATTCACCAGTAGACACAAGAAATGTTTTCTCCTTTTCAGAAATTTTCACTAGTCTTCTTGGAATCCATTATCTTTCTTGCATTTCCTTTTAAAAAAATACAAAGAAGGTAGTTAGGGCATTTTTTTTCACCCTAAAGTTTCCTAGACTACATAGATAATCATTGATCTGATGAGAAATCAGCTTAGTGTTATCCCATATTATATTCTTCCTTCTAGGTAGTTCCGTTAGAAAATAAAATAATAGGCAAACAAAAAGAGTGCCAAATTTAAAGACATGTCTCTTCACCTTTGTCATACTCATATTTTCCATAAGTTGCAATCTCAGCAACACAAAAAGATCAAAATCCTTTCCATTTACCACCATTTCATAAGTTGTGTGAACTATTGTGGTTGATATAGAATTCACTCTATTTGTCAAGTAAAATTTTTTCCCAATCATAATGGCACCATACTTGATGGCAGGGTTTATAAGAGAATTCGTGGTTAGGGCTCTTCCATCAAACTTAGCACCAATTAAACTTGTGACCTCATCATTTTTCACTGCTTTCATAATTGGAATAGCACTAGTGTCACAAAGACTAGTAACTACTTGAATTGCCTCCTTATTGATAATTTCTATTTCATTTAACCACACAAGATTGTTGTGAACCCTACTTAGGGCCATCCTGACAAATTATGCATCACTTTCATTGGAAAAGTTTGGAAACTAGTTCCAAACACTCAAATTCATCCGAACAAGGTTTTCATACTCCGTCTTAAGTAATAAATCATCAGTCAACTCATTGTCCCAAAAATAATTCAGCTCCTAATGATCAAATTCTTCAAGCTTCCCATGAATATATAGTCTTGGGTCTTCAGTGGGTAGTACATTACTCAAAATGTGCAAGAACGCATGCATTGGATCATTTTCATACACCTTCCATGAAAATCTTCTAAACTTTGGTTGGGGCCTCTCAATAATTTCCATGACAATAGGAGTGGCCATATTTCTTAAAAAACACTTGAATGATTTTAACAAAATGTTCCTTCAATTTGAAAAACATGAAATTCAGATAACAAAGAATACCTTTCACCTTGTTGAGAACTAGGGTTTCAAGGTACGATACTCAGAGTCACTTCTTTCTTGCTTCAGCTTGCACCACTTCTCCTAATTTTTTATAAATGTACTTTTTTTAACTTAGTGTCTTTCCTTGTTATTTATCATTTTCCCCTAATTTTTCATTTATTACTTTTCCACTTTAAAGTTGTTAACTCTTCTTTTACATACACTGTAGACCAAGAAAAGAGCTCCTAAATTTTCTTGATTTTCTTGATTTCTGCCAGAATTTTCTTCAACACCATCAAAATAGAGATTCATATCACTTGTGTTTGTGTCATCACAAAACACCTCATAAATAGGGAGCTTGATAGATTTTTCTGTGACTGCTCCTCCTAAAGCCATTATTGGGTTTAGTTCATAGAAGAGGTATCTGCACTAGATGCAAATATAGGATCATTTGTTTTATCCTTATCCTTAGGTTCTTCCTTCTTTTTGCAAATTCTTTGCATTTATTTCCTTACTTATTTAGGATTTTCCTTGTTCTTAGACTTGTTCTTTTGTTTTAGATTCAATTTCTTCCCAACTTCGCTCTTACAAAATTTTGAGATATGTCTTGGCTTGTTGTAGGAGTGACACACAACAAATTTTTGATCAAGATATTTTGTATTCATCCTTATCCTGCACTGATTAACCTTGTGTCCAAAAGTATTACATGTGTAACAGTAGCCTTGAAAGGAGTGAATTCTTCTACTGGCATTAAATCTATTCATCATTATCTTACTTCTACATTCGGTAGATTTATGTCCAAAATTGTTGCAAACATAACATTGTGCACCAAAGAATCCAACATTCTACCTTATTTTATTTTGGTTCATCATGCTTGTACATTATGTTGCTCTATGTCCAAATTTATTGCATGAGTACCAAAAGCCATTAAAGTATGGATACCTTTAAGCATTAGGTTGTCAGATGGGAATCCTTTTCATATTGATCCTTCGGTCCTTTCTTTGATAAGAATTCCTTCGGGGTTTCCTTTGATTGTCCACTTTGTTGTAGATCGATTTGGTCTTTGAGATTTTTCCTTCTTTGAGTCCTAGACCACCTTTATTCTTTACAGGATTTTGAGATGAAATTAACTCATCCAACATTGTAAAAATTGTATTGAATATTTCTTCGTGTGCTCTCACTTTTTCCAAATCAGCTCTTAAGGTTACTACTTCTTGTTCAAGGTTCGTGCATTCATTAATTTTAATTTGGATCTCAACTTTTTGACATTCCTCAATTCACTTTATTTCTTCTATTTTCACTTTTAGTCTAGTAATATCTTCATTGGCTTTCTTCAGTTGATCATTGACTTCTCTATGTTTGTCTTTGAATTTTTTGATCTATTCTTTCAGATTTCCTTTCAGGGTTTCTTTCTCATCCTTACTTTTTGTTCAATTCCTTGAGGGCAACATTGATCTCTCCAAATATGGAATTTTCTTTCAGAGGGCTAGATTGATATTTTCCAGCCATGTTTTCAATTTTCAAGACCTTCCTCAAGCTATTAGGCTTCTTTTGAGGAACCAAGCTTTGATACCAATTGTTGAATATCCAGAATACTGAGAGAGGGGGTGAATCAGTATTCAACTGACCAAATTAATTACTAACCATCAAATTATCAATCCACATTTAAAAACAAAGGTGAACCAGAACATAAAGAATATCATAACACATTGACACCAGGATTTTAACATGGAAAACCCATAATGGGAAAAACCACGGCGAGGATTAGCTCACAATATATTATAACCGATTATAAGATATTATAGGGCACACTGTCAGGACTCACTATCCTTAGAAAGGCTCACAACCTGAATACAAAAGTTGGCTTAATGCCAAGGTATAAAATATTTGGCTCACTGCTAAGAATGAACTGTAGAAGTGAACCTACATGGTGTTGAAAGTAGTTTCAGTTAAGCTCTAGATTTTTGCTCTAGTTGTTAGTACATAAAACATTATCAATATCTTCACATTATTACCCTTGCCACATAGCTTGTATCTCTCCTTCACATATTCCATTGCTTAGGCCATCATAGATATATGCAGACATAGCTTACACTATTAATTAGGTTGGTTGGCCTAATTAAGGGAATACTTAAAATACAAAAGATCTTGTTGGCTTAGTACAAAATTTATTTTGATATACAAAAGAAAACATGTTATCCAAAAGTTAGGCTGGCCCGAACCTAAAGAAAAACACACACAAAAGATACACCTTGTCAGCCAAAAGAATATCAAAGTCCTATTAGTAGAGTGGACCAACCAGATCACAAAAATATGTTGAAAACACATGTATACTTGTAGCTAACACACATGATCAACATATTGAATTTCCTCTTACTGTGATGATTTCTAGATCAAGATACAGATTTCTTAGATAGTTACCAACAAATGTTGGCATCAATAACAACTAAAATGGAGGGAACATTCTCCATTCTTCCAACATAGATCACCCAAGTTAGAGACTATATTTAAACCTTTAAATCTTCCTTATCATTTAGGTACATGGTGCAGGAGCACCAAGGTAACATTGCGAAACACTAGGCAATTTTTGAAGCCTAGGAAGCAATTTTGAGTTTTAATACTTCAAGGTCATGTTGACCATTTGATTTTCAGTTAGAGATGTTAGAAGATGTTAGGATGAAGGTTGATCAGTAGCATATGGTAGATTGAATGAGTTTCTCAATTTGTTTTCACTAGGAATCACTAGAATTTGGGAAATAAAGTCCAAAATGTTGCATTTGTGCAATTTTGGTTTATTGTGGTGGTTAAGTCCAACCAATGAAAAGGTAACCACCTTGGAAACCTTTAAAAGATATTCCTTGAACTGGAATGAGAGTTGGAAAAATCATTGTATTTGTTTGAGTTTACTGTTCATATGGAAAAACATTGAAGTTCTTGCAATTTTTTTGTTCTTTTAGTTCTTTTTATATGTTATTGGTGAGTTCCAGGCTGTGAGTAGTGTGTGGTACATGTGATAACTATCTTACAAGCTTTGTGTAGTTAGTAATTAGCTTGTCTCAACAATTTATAGCTTTGCTTTTAGTTAGTTTTGTTTCTTTTCAATTTCTGATTAGACCGACAAGTTGTAAATAATGGAGTCTTAGACCTCTATTTTCCTCTATACCTAGTGTATAGAATTTGGGAAATGAGGCTAAGCTCCATGCCTATAAATAGGATAGGTCTAGGAGTCTTAAAGAGGCAGGAAACCATGGTGGAAGACTGTTACTAGGCAAGCTTGATAGTGCTTGGTTAGAACAGTCAAGGAGAGCAGAGAACCAATGTTACAGGGGTGACCATTCCCTGGTAAACCAAGGCATGCGATGATTGCAGGAGGCCTTAAAAAGGCTTGGCAAGTAGCAAGAGTTCTCACCAATCCATTTGGAGGTTGTAATAAACAAACAGTTCATAGTGAGGTCAAGAAATGGCCTAAAAAGCCCTAATTCCCACAAAAATAGGGTTACGCCTATGTACGGCCTATGAAGGCCCAAAACCTCAAAAATCTTGGAGAGGTAGGAAAATGAACCAGGGTCCTTTTTGGAAGTTTGTGATGTTCTTTGGAAGATTTGGATTTTAAGCCCACTTTCTAGAGTTAGGAGGCCTAATTGGGGCTCAAGGGCTACTAGCCCTTTTTAAACGCTAGAATAGGGTTTGGTGAGAGCGATGGAGAAATGGAGTATGGTGGATGATCAGGAACCCTTGGTGGATTGTTTTGAAGCTATGGAAGTCAACACAAACCCCTGCAACAAGTTAGTGAGGTTTGGAGGTTTAGTTAGCCTTTAAGAAGATTAAGGGCTAAGGAGAGAATGGAGGAGAAAGCACCAAGATTGGCTTCGTTAGGAAAGTGCAGATGATAGTAGGGCTGGCCACGAGAACAGGGGTGCCTAACATGAATTAGGGCCTATAGGTTGAGTGGTGGAAGAGTGACACCAAAGGGGTTTGCTAAGGTGGAACCTAGAGCATGGAACAGTGAGTGTTCCATCCAACCCTACCCTATTAGATTGGTATCAGAGTGAGTAAAATATTTGGGAAAGAGTAATATATGTTAGAGGTTGAGTTAAGTGATAGTACCATCATGGTGACAAATTCACAATTGGCCAAGATGGTTGAAGAGCAGGAGGAAGATAATAAGTAATTGAGGGAAAGGATAGCCTAGCTTGAGCAAGTAGTGAGGACTGTGCAATTTAAAGGAAGGATACCAAAGGAAGAAGAGGTTGCAGAGGAAGATAAGACCCTTGAACCTGACCCTATTTTGAAAGAGGATCCTTTCTTGAAGGCATTGAAAGCTTTGAGTGGAAAAGCACTTGAAGGAATACCACTATTTAGTGGAAAAATGGAAGCTGATCTAGTCATGGATTGGATAGAGGGAATGGAAAACCATTTTGAGTGTGATGGAGTCATTGAAGCATAGAAGGTAAAGGTGGCCAAATCAATTCTAAGTGGTTCTACCTTGACATGGTGGAAATTCATTCAAACAAAGAGGGAAAAAGAAGGTAAGCAACCTATAACTACTTGGAAGGGTATGGTTGCCAAAGTAAGAGAAGCATACATGCCAGATGACTATGAGATTCAGTTACACAAGAAGAGATAAAGCCTAAGGAAAAGAGACCAATATGTAAACACTTACACTGAGGAGTTTCAAAAACTTTGCATGAGGTCTAATGTGATAGAGGATGAGAGTCTCAAGGTGGCTAGGTATCTTAATGGCTTGAAATGGAACGTTCAAGAGGAGATGGCTCTTTTAAGTCCTAAGACAGTACATCAATGCTACCAATTAGCTATCAAGATTGAGGAAAGGAACAAGAGGAAGCAAGACCAGGCTTCTAAGGGTAGAGATCAAAGAGATCAAAGAGGGCAGCGAGGTGGCTACCAAGGTAGAGGAAGTGACCAAAGAAACCAAGGAGAGTTTAAATCCATAGATCATGGAGGTGAAACATCTTCTAGAGGAGGATATAATAGAGGTAGAGGACCTCAAGGGGGTTCAAACAGAGGAAGAGGAGCAGGTAGGAGCAATTCTTATTTTGCAAACATGAAATGCTACCATTGTATTCAAGTAGGTCATCCTACTTATAGGTACCCAGAGAAAGCATCTTCATCAAGCAATGAGAAGAGAGTGGCTTATGCACAAGAGGACACCATGAGTCCTAAGGCATCTGAGGTTAGTCATATTGAATCTAAGGTAGGAGAGAATCTGATGTTCAATAGAGTTTTGATCAGACAACCGGTCAAGGAAGAACCAAAACAAAGGTTTCTCTATTTAGAGTAAGATGCAAGATACTTGGAAAAGTGTGCAAGGTCATAGTAGATTTAGGTTCAATAGATAATATCATCTCAGAGGAGGCAGTAATGAAACTGAAATTGGAGAAGGTACCCCATACTAACCCCTACAAAGTCACATGGCTAAACAAGGGACAAAGTGTTTTAGTAAATGAGCAAGTAACAATGGAGTTTTCCATTGTAGGGTACAAGGACAAGTTAGTTTGTGATGTGTTACCCATGGATGCATGCCATCTACTATTAGGTAGACCATGGCAGTATGACAAAAGTGTCATGTATGATGAAAAGAGAATACCATTTCATTCAAGAAGGATGGAAAGACTTTTAAGTTGCAGTCACTGTCAGAAGAAGAAGGACATTCAAAGACACCAAACATCATGTTGAGCAGTGGTAAAGAGTTCCTTAGAAAACTACAACAAGGGAGTGAAGGATATGTGGTTGTGTTACAACCTAAATAAGAAGACAAGGCTGAAAAGACAGTCCTACCGAAAGCAGTCCAGAAGTTACTTGAAAGGTACAAGAGCATAGTTAGTGATGGTACACATGCAACTCTACCACCAAAGAGAGCCATAAGTCATCAAATTGAATTCATACCTGGAGCTTCATTACCTAACAAAGCAGCTTATAAACTTACACCAGATCAAAATCTAGAGGTAGCTAGGCAAGTGCAAGAGTTGTTGGATCAAGGCTTGATTCAAAAGAGCATCAGCCCATGTGCAGTACCAATGGGTTTAGCAACCAAGAAGGGAGGTAAATGGAGGTTATGTACTGATTCTAGAGCAATAAATAGAATCAAAATCAGATATAGATTCCCTATCCCTAGGATTGAATACTTGATGGATTGTCCTAGAGGAGCTCAGTACTTCACCAAGTTGGATCTCAAGAGTGGATACCATCAGATCAGAATTAAGGATGGTGATGAGTGGAAGACAAAATTTAAGACAAATGATGGGTTAGATGAATGGAGAGTGATGCCATTTGGTCTCTCTAATGCCCCTAGCACATTCATGAGGCTCATGAATGAAGTGCTCAAGGAATTTATAGGGATATTTGTGGTGGTATACCTTGATGACATCCTCATATACAACAAGACAGCAAAAGAGCATTTGAAACATGTGGAGTTGGTTCTTAGAAGGTTGCAAGAGGAGAAGTTGGAAATCAATCTAGAGAAGTGTGAGTTCTTTAAGCAAGAGCTAGTCTATTGGGTTTTTTAGTGTCCAAGGGATCATTGAAGATGGATCCAAGCAAGGTGGAAGCTATTCTCAACTAGCCTACACCAACCACAGGGACAGAGGTAAGAATTTTTCATGGATTAGCCCAATTTTATAGAAAATTAATAAGGAATTTTAGTGGTATATGTGCACCAGTCCTAGACACAATCAAGGGTGGTCTAAAAACTGAGTTTGTGTGGACTCAAGAAGCTGAGAAAGGGTTTGAGAAACTGAAACAAGAGGTGGAAACTCAGCCAATTCTCTTATTACCTAGCTTTGACAAGTTGTTCACTGTGGAATGTGATGCAAGTGGAGTGGCAGTAGGAGGAGTGCTAAGTCAAGAGGGCAGGCCTATAGCCTTCTTTAGTGAGAAGCTCAATGAAGCAAAGAAGAAGTATTTAACCTATGACTTAGAACTTTATGCTTTGGTTCAGTCACTTAGGAAATGGAGGCATTACCTTCTACCCAAGGAGTTTGTAGTCTTTACTGACAATCAGGCACTGAGTTTTATCAAAACTCAAGATAAGTTGAGTAATAGACATTTGAAATGGATGGAATACATCCAAGCTTTTACCTTCGCCATCAAGCACAAGAAGGGACAACTAAACAAAGTAGCAGATGCATTGAGTAGGAGATTGGTGACAGTGCAAGAGATACAGATCAAGAGCATTGGCATAGAGAGTTTCAAGGATCTCTATGGGGAAGATGAAGACTTTGCAGAGGTCTATAAGGTATGTTCTAACTTTGAGGACCATTTCCATAGTCAATACTCAAAGTATACATTAAAAAGTGCATTATTATTTAAGGGAAATCAGTTATGTGTTCCAAAAGGGTCAATGAGGGAAAATCCGATTCAAGAAAAGCATAATGGCAGTCTTAGTGGACATTTTGGCATCAATAAGACTTTGGAACTAGTGCAAAGATTCTATTTCTGGCCTAAGTTGGCAAGATATGTTAGAAAGTATGTGGAACAATGTGTTGTGTGTATGAAAGCTAAGGGAGGAGCTAGAAATGTTGGTTTATATCAACCCCTACCCATTCCTAATAGACCATGGGAGTGTGTGAGCATGGATTTTGTGGTAGGCCTTCCTAAGACCAAGACTGGTTTTGACAGTGTTTATGTAGTTGTAGACAGATTTAGCAAGACGAGTCATTTCATTCCTTGCAAAACTACTCATGATGCTAGCTACATAGCTCATCTTTTCTTCAAGGAGATTGTAAGGATCCATGGATTTCCTTTGAGCATTGTTTCAGACAGGGATGTGAAGTTCATCAGTCATTTTTGGAAGACTCTATGGAGTAGATTGGGTACCAACCTGTATCTTGGATCAGCTTACCATCCTCAAACCGATGGTCAAATAGAGGTGGTTAACAGGGTGCTAGGTAATCTTCTAAGGTTCCTAACTAAGGAGTATGGATAGACATGGGATATGGCTATCTCACAAGCTAAGTATGCTTACAATGACAGTGTGAACCAAACCACAGGGAAAAGTCCTTTTGAAGTTGTGTATGGGATGCACCCAAGAGGCATATGTGAGCTCAGATATCTCGGAGCTATGGAACATAGGAGTGGACATGCAGAAGACTTCAGTCAGACCGTGAAGGAGATTCAGGAGTAGGTAAAGAGGACAGTCACTGAGGCTACACAAAAAGTGAAGGAGACAATAGATATGTCAAGGAAAGATGTGCAATTTCAAGTAGGGGACTATGTTATGGTCCACCTTAACAAATCAAGGTTGCAGAAGGGAATGTCCACCAAGTTACAGATGAAGAGAGTGGGTCCATGCAAGATATTGGCCAAGTATGGCAAGAATGCATATAAGGTGGAGTTACCTACCGATCTAGGAATCTCACCAGTCTTCAACATAGCTGATTTGATCAAGTATAAGGGAACAGTCAGTAATGAGGTTTAGAATAGTTAGGAGATCTTCAAGGACATCAGTAATGTATCCCTACCTAATCAAGAGAAGCCTCAGGAAGAGCAGATCTTGGAGTCAAGAGTACAAAAGTCTACAAGGAACAAGGTGTACATGGAGCACCTCATCAAGTGGAAGAACAAGCATGAATCAGAAGCTACATGGGTACAAGAAGATTAGTTCAAGAAGTTTGGCATTGACCTTGCATTGCTCTCTCCTTCCATTCCTTAGTGTTTGGGCTGAGAGGGGGAGAATGGTGCAAGAGCACCAAGGTAACATTGGGAAACAGTAGGCAATTTTGGAAGCCTAGGAAGCAATTTTGAGTTTTAATACTTCAAGGTCATGTTGACCATTTGATTTTGAGTTAGAGATGTTAGAAGATGTTAGGATGAAGGTTGATTAGTAGCATATGGTAGATTGAATGAGTTTCTCAATTTTTTTTCACTAGGAATCACTAGAATTTGGGAAATAAAGTCCAAAATGTTGCATTTGTGCAATTTTGGCTTATTATGGTGGTCAAGTCTGACCAATGGAAAGGTAACCACCTTGGAAGCCTTTAAAAGGTATTCCTTGAACTGGAATGAGAGTTGGAAAAAGCATTGTATTTGCTTGAGTTTACTGTTCATATGGAAAAACATTGAAGTTCTTGCAATTTTTCTGTTCTTTTAGTTCTTTTTCTGTGTTATTGGTGAGTTCCAGGCTGTGAGTAGTGTGTGGTACATGTGATAACTATCTTACAAGCTTTGTGTAGTTAGTAATTAGCTTGTCTCAACAATTTATAGCTTTGATTTTAGTTAGTTTTGTTTCTTTTCAATTTCTGATTAGACCGGCAAGCTGTAAATAATGGAGTCTTAGACCACTGTTTTCCTCTATACCTGGTGTATAGACTTTGGGAAATGAGGCTAAGCTCCATGCCTATAAATAGGATAGGTCTAGGAGTCTTAAAGAGGCAGGAAAGCATGGTGGAAGATTGTTACTAGGTGAGCTTGATAGTGCCTAGTTAGAATAGTCAAGGAGAGTAGAGCACCAAGGTTGCAGGGGTGACCATTCCCTGGTAAACCAAGGCATGTGATGGTTGCAAGAGGCCTTACAGGGGCTTGGCAGGTAGCAAGAGTTCTCACCAATCCGTTTGGAGGTTTTAATAAACAAACAGTTCACAATGAGGTCAAGAAATGGCCTAAAAAGTCCTAATTCCCACAAAAATAGGGTTACGCCTATGTATGACCTATGAAGGCCCAAAACCTCAAAAATATTGGAGAGGTAGGAAAATGAACCAGGGTCCTTTTTGGAAGTTTGTGATGTTCTTTGGAAGATTTGGATTTTAAGCCTACTTTCTCGGGTTAGGAGGCCTAATTGGGGCTCAAGGGCTACTAGCCCTTTTTAAACGCTAGAATAGGGTTTGGTGAGAGCGATGGAGAAATGGAGTATGGTGGATGATCAGGAACCCTTGGTGGATTGTTTTGAAGCTATGGAAGTCAACACAAACCCCTGCAACAAGTTAGTGAGGTTTGGAGGTTTAGTTAGCCTTTAGGAAGATTAAGGGCTAAGGAGAGAATGGAGGAGAAAGCACCAAGATTGGCTTCGTTAGGAAAGTGAAAATGATAGTAGGGTTTTCCAGGAGAACCAGGGGTGCCTAACAAGAATTAGGGCCTATAGGTTGAGTGGTGGAAGAGTGACACCAAAGGGGTTTTCCAAGGTGGAACCCAGAGCATGGAACAGTGAGTGTTCCATCCAACCCTACCTTATCAATACACCCACCTAGGTTTAGAAAATCCTAAAGAGTAGGGGGTTAGCAATAATATTCACCCTATTCATTAGCCAAAAAACATACTAAGAGATTGGTACTCTCTTAAGGATCAAAACCTATCTTTTTGAGACCTAACAAATTAGCGACTCTACTGGGGGACAACTTAGTGTTGTGCCTATAGCACACACACCCCATTCAGAACGAGGACCCTCTCTTTTCATTTTGTTAGGTCACTTTTGTCCTTTGCCTTGTTTTTCATGCTCCCCCTATTTTGAGTCCTAGATGGTCAGGGAGTCCAAGATTTAGCACCTTGAGTTGACCAATTTTCACTGCCTTCAAAATTTCCAAGTCTCCAACCTCTATAGAGTTCTCTTGGCAGTTTTCCTTCAAACTTTGAAACTATTGTCTTTCATGCAATGCAGGTCCACCCCTATGAGCCACCCAATGCAAAACTCTATGGTATCTTCACCATTCCAAATGGCCAACTTGAGACATCCACCTGCCTCGTGGGACCTGCAGCCTCCATTGCCATTTTTGTTGCTGACTTGCCAGACGACCAACCCTCAATTATCATCTGCTTTGCGGACCTTGCCATTCCCATCACCGTTGCTTTTGAATTGCATGCTGACCAACCTTGGATACCTTCATACCTACATTAATGGTAGGCATTAAATGATAAAAAAAATTAAATAGAAATTTTCACAAGTCATTTTCACTGTCAAAACTTCAAAAAACTTGTCAAAGCTTGTTGTTGTCGCTGCCTCCGCATCCGCGAAGTCTTGTTGCCACTCGTGTATTGCTAGCATCAGATTCTTCATCGAATTTTTGTGGTTCCACCAAGTAGAAGCTCCACCACTCCCCATTTTATGTTTTTCTTCATTCCTATAAATTTATTAAAATTTCAAGAGGGAAGACTTTAAAAATTAAAAGAGCATTTAATGGTGAATAAAACCCATATTTTGGAATTTGAAGAACCTTTAAAAATTTGCTTGATAAGGACCTGTGAAACTTAAAACACTCACCGTTGTCTTTAAACTAGAGCTAGCATGACCTATGAGACTGCAAGCAACCTGCCGCCATTGCCTTGATCCTCAAATGGTAAACTTTAAAATGATCACCCTTTGCCTCCTTCGGGCCCATGTATGCAGGAAGATGCTCACTCTTGGCCGCTGTTAGCTCTCAAAAATGTAGGTAGAATGCCTCAAGAGGCTGCCAATCTCTTGATACACTTTAGGGTAACAGACAAGGTCAAGAGAACTCAACCTTCTACCCTTTAGGTGTTGCTAAACCTAGGTGGGTGTACCTTTCTGAATGAAGCAGACTTGACTTATGGTTATCCTTCTTGTAATGATTTGTCCACAATGGCATATGCAGGTGAAAAAATGAATTCAAGCGCAATAGCAATCTTCTTAATCTAAATCCTAAATACTCAATTAATAGATATAAAGAGAATAAATGAATCTTAATGATGAAATTGCAGAGACCAGTGCCTTATTGGGTATGCAGAGTCAAATGAAATCAAGATGAGCAACACTCTCAGGAGAAAACTCAAATTATCTGGCATACATTTTGTTTACAACTTGTATAAACATGCAATACTGTAACTACTAAGCTCTACTTTAACAATCCAAATGAATCTTCCTAATTACTGTGATCAATTAAAAGGATTTAATCTTTGCTTGAAAGAACCAATTGATTAATCACACATATACAACAAATGTGCATTGATAGACTAAACCTAAACTTGTTATGTCAATTTAAACAACCAGAAAGCTTCAATCTTGGAGATAGCTTAGCAATACTTTCATTAAATTCAACAAATAATTGACACCAGAGAAATGCAGCAACATCAACTTATTTTCATAAATACCTCCATTCCGAAATCATGCAACAATAGTCCCTGATTTGATAATTTTATTCCACTATATCTACTTGTTGTATATCAAGATCTAATAACTGATGATCCTTTTACAATTACAAAATGCCTCTTTATACACCAACATCAAGAAAATAAATCATTTGAAACTCCATGTCGGCCCTCCACAAAATTTGGGTTCAAATTATGTCGGCCAACAACGGTCTTAAAGCATCTACATGTTGGCCACAATATTTGTATTTTTGTTATTCATCAGTGAACAATCGACGATACATAATGTATAGTTATGCCGAAGGCAATTCAATCGTTTGACATTCCCGCGCTCTTTCTGTTTCACCATGACTCTGTGATGTCGGTGAGACATCTCACAGAGAATCCCAAAGTAATCAAACTTGTCATTGTGACACAAGAATATCTCATACCGATGTGCACATTTTGTTTCATTCATAGTCACCGTAACCTTTAGATATCGGGGAGACCTCATACATATAGTATTTTGTTATACCGAAAGTCTCCCATAATGTTATTTCCCAGTCGCTGAGACATAAGAAATACCATACTGAAACATGCCTCCTTGCTTCATCCGCTTCGCTATAGCTTTCAGACATTGGGGAGACCTCTTGTAGACAATTTTATGTCATACCGAAAGTTCATCACACATTCAAGTCACCATGACATATTGGTACTCCCACCGATGTGATGTTCCATCTCATGTGAGTCGCTATGACTTTATAATGTTGGAGAGACCTCATGTAGATCATACAATGTTTCACCGAAGGCACCCATCTACTCATATGTCGCTGAGACAAGATCACACTCTCGCCGACAAGGTCCTTCATTATTTTTTGTCTACGAGACTGAAGGTCACTCACCGAGACCTTCTATCGAGAACCCAAACTCTCACCAATATTGCATCCCTTTATGTTGTCGTTCGGTGAGACAATAGGAAGTCGCTATGACTTCATATCGAATACCCCCAGTCTGGCCGAAATGAATGTTCAATGTGTTTGTCAATGAGACCCCGAGAGTTTTCCAGGACATTATACTGAAGCAAAGTCTCACACCGATAGGAACCCACTTTCACTGGTTGGTAAGACAAAACAATCTCGCCGTGACATTACAACGATGCCCAAACTCATGCCGATATGCTCATCATTGATCGCCGGAACAATACAAAGGTCTTGCCGACATATCTGCAGCAAACAAATGTTAACATAGAAGCAACATGCGTTGGGGAGACAGTGGTAGACCTATGCTGATATGGACAAAAATGTGGAGAATGCAGACATAGATGATTTATGGGACATATATGAGCCAAAATATGAGTAAACATATCATGAAATGAAGAAAATATGCATAAGGAAGGACTCATATGGAGACTCAGGGGGCATGAAAAATATGCAAAAATCATCAGATTTTAATAGTTCCAATAGTGGCTTTGTCTGGGGATGAATGATAGTAAGATTATTACAAGGATCCAGAACTTGAGTGAGCAGACCAGACACAAAATGAAAAACTAGTGAGTAGAAATGGAATGAATGGCAATGGAAATGAATGCAAAATGGAGATGAACCAAAACCCTAAACTACTATGTATGGAAAATAATTTTAAAGAGGACAAGCAAGAGTTGTCCATGCACTGGCAACCCTTAATCCTCTGTGTTTTAACTTCACCTGTTCTGAGCTGTTACAATCTAAAACTCAAACCGTACTTTTCCCTTTTCAAATACCTGGCTTTGCCTTGAGTTCATCGTATCCATCCTGAGGACAATCATGCAACCTGCTCTATTATTGTTATTGAAGGTTCTTAGAGAATCATCTTGCTCAGCTTGGCCCAACCTCCCTTCATCATTCTGCAATTCAAATTTTTAACCATCATGGAACAAACTTCTATTATCTTCAACATAGAGAGTATATGCATATTCAATGCAAAAATCCTCATTATCTTTCTCACTATTGTGTACTATGAAACACTCTCCCAGCTGTACTAAAAATTTACCATCAGAGTGCTTCTCTTGAGAAACAAAAACTTTAGCCATATCAACACTATTTAAGAAAAACAAGTTTGAAACCCTTTGTATCACTTTGGTATCACTATTTGGAGACAATACTGGATTACGAATCTTATCCTCAATATCATGCATATATGAACCAATCAAATTTGGACCTTTATCATCCTTGGTATGCAAATAAAATTCTTCTCCATATGAGTGAGAAATTTCAAAATCACATACCTCATCTTGAATGGTCATAGACTTTTGATCAATTTCAGAGGTTTCACCATCAACTCGAGAAATGCACTGAGAGTCATTAGAATCATCACACAAAGAAAATTCACTGTCAAAACAAATGTAAGCTGGATACAAAACTTTAGGGTCACCTTCATGTGTATATCTTTGATACTCAAGAGTTAACAAATCTGAAATTTACTCACTGTTGAGTAAACAAGTCTCGTCATTTTCATCACAATAGTTATATTCTTCACTTTTTTCATCACCAAAAAGAGGTCCAGGATCATCAGAGAATGAAAAATAAGAAAGATTACCAACATAGTCATTTGTTCCATAACTTGACACATCACTTTGCTTGTCTAAGAATATCTTTTCATCACCCTCAAGTAGATCTGAAAATACCTCCTCATCATCAAATGTATCTTTATAGTACTCAACTGCGGTTGGAAGTGTTACTTGTTCTCTATCAACTGGATCCACATTTTCCACTACTCCCTCTTCCTGATCATCACAAGAACTGTAAGAATCATCCTACTGCAAATTAAAATCCACAAATCCATCTTCACACTCTAAATATTCATTGTTTTCTATGTCATAATCTGATATGCAAGAAAGAAATTCAATATCCTCATCCTCCTTATGCAGGCTATCATATGAACCATATTGACTTGCACATGTATCATCTTCTATTAGCTGCAATGTATGACTGATCTCCTAATGCTCATCTGTGATATCACCATTTTTTGCAGCATGCTTCTTAATTGGATCAGTACTGACTAACTCTGGCTGGGTTTAATCTATCTTGAAACTTCCAAGATCAATATCACAAAAACAATTGATCCGATCCTGAGGCACACATTCAACAAGCTGATTCATTCTTGGATCCCTATACAACTTGACTTCCTGACCATTCACTTGAATAGTTGCATAAGATAAATCAAACTAGACGTTTCCACCAACAACTGTTGTCCACTGCCTTGACAGAAGCATCCCAAACTGAGGAGGAGTGTCAATAACTATGATATCTATATTATAAACCACCTATGGATAAGTAACCATTTTGACTTCAACACCTCTCATAATACCTACCACAGGGACCAGTCTATTATCCATTGCATAGCACTTCCCTTCACGTGTATCAACCCACATGCCGAGCTACTTCATTACTCCTACTGGCATGATATTTATAGTAGCACCAGAGTCTATCATGAAATTCCTCAGAAGTTTGTTATTTATAAGTAATGTAGTGAAAAAAGGATCAACTTGTGGGGGGGTTGTTAATATATCACTCAAGCATACCTCTGGGATATTTACTTTCTCCTGCCTATTGACTGAACTCATATGTTTTTCATTCCCACTTGTTATCAATTTAATAGCAGTATCCCTATACTCCTTAATTTTCATCATTTCAAGTAGTGGAACATAAATTTTTACCTGGGATAACGCCTGAGTGAAGTCAAAAGAAGAGCTCTCCACCTTAACAATTTTCTTTTGTTCTGGCATTTCTCCTTTGCTTTCTTCTTTTTCCTTTTTACTAGGCTGGTCAAGCGTTTGTATCTTTTTATGTAATTCCTTCACTTCTTCCTTAACTTCCTATTTTTGGATAGGCTTTTGTTCCTCTTTATTAGGCAGTCTCTTTTCTGACTTCTTCACAGTTCCTTGTGTTTCCTTCCAATCCTTCATAAAAATTCCCCCAGGAACACCTTCTACATCATTTACTTTTTTGTTTCTCAACTAGTATTTACTCCTTGCTTCCTCAACTGTAGCAATAGTTAGTCTTTCTATTTCATCTTCAATAAGTCTCCTTACACTACACTGAGTAGGTGCCTCAATAGAATGTGGCTCTGTATAATCTTCTTTAGAATCATAAAAGACCTGATGTTCAGCCATATGGACATTATACTTTTGAATTGAAACATCGTACTCATAACCATCATCCTCTGAAGATGAGTACCCTTCCTCAACATGGTAAAAAGTGCTTAAATTCAAATAAACCTTGTGATCTTCTCCATTATTTTCCATCAACATTCCCTCATCTTGCATCCTTTGAGCTACAACATAATAATCTGGAGAATGTGGCTTATCACAAGCTTCACAAAAGTAATTATTACTCACCATGTAAGTTCCCTTCATGCTCAATGGATCAGGAGTCTCTTTATTTCTTGGCCTAGTTGTTATAGGTTTTCCATCCTTCCAGTTTGTATTATAAGGCATGTCATGCAACCTCGGCCTCTCATTCATGTATGTGCTTTCCTTCCTGTACTGATAATTGTTACTTTGATGAGGAGGCCTTGGGTTGTCTCTTTTACTAATTATACCAGCAACCTTCTTGTTGTTTTCAATTGTCAGTGCTATCTTCTGAGCTTCAACCAGATCTCTTGGGAATCTATTTCTCAGTTCATACCCTGTTTTAGGATCAAATGCATTTAAATAAACACTCAATGCTACAGAATCTGGCAATCTTGATCTAGGAGGTACTTTAGTCTGCAAATTGTTGAATCTTCGGTTGAAATCATAAACTGAGTCATTCTAATTTTTCTGAATTCTCATCAATTCATGGAGAGCTGCATCTGGTGCATTTTGATTCCCATATTGCTCTAGGAATTGGTCATGGAATACTTGAAGAGAATTAACTGAGAGAATTGGAAAGCTGTTGAACCAATCCCTAGCATCATCAAGAAGTGACATCATAAATAGCCTCATATGTAAATCTTCATATGGAACACCTATGTCTTGGATGAACACATTGAAATTATTTAAATGTTCCTCAGCAGTAACTGCATTACTCCCTGTAAACTTAGGCACCAGACCTCTCCAGCTGCCATCCATAGGGTAAGGATATAATTGAAAACCTGCTAAATCAAACTATCTGATCATTGTTGTATACTGGTGAGGGGGAGGAATAGGTGGGTACTAATGTTGGTGCATGGGATTATTGTATTGTGCATTATACTGTGGGATAAAAGGCTGACCAGGAGGTGGATGCACAGCTGTATTGTGTGGGAATATGAGGTGGCTGATTTGGCTGCTTGTTGTGATTCCTTGCTTGATGGTGAGGAGAAACTGGTGGATTTGAAGGCCCTGCACCATGATTACCCTAGTTATGTGGTGGTACATACTTCGGGGGTGAATTGGCTATTTGAGAAGTAATTTGGACATTCTGCAATGCAGCCTTCAACTCCTCTATCTCCTTCCTCTGTGATTCAAACTATGCTTTTACTTCCTCAAGAAGCTCATGATCAATAAACACATTTGGGTTACCTTCCATCTTTTGATCATATTCCTGTTGAATTATTATTCGCTCAGGCTCAAGTGCAGCTTCAAACTCAGCCTGTTTCTGAGGATTAATAGAAGGGAAGGGACTTCTTCAATCTTCAGGGGTACAAAGTTCTACACTTGAATCATCTCTCCATGTATCATAGCAATTATATGTTTCACCGTGTGCTCTTGACGCTTTTCCTTTGTCTATTATACACATGTCCTCATTGATCCTCTTTCCCTTATCAGCTCTGTCATCTTTGTGTGTCCATTTACTACTACCAGCGGGAGCTCTAGTATGACCTCCCCTGTATTGATATCTTCTTCCATTCATGTTTGAACAATTGCAAAATTTCTGTCAGAGTCACCACTCAATTTTTTCAAAAGTGAGAAAATACTTGATGTTTCTTATTCCCAGCAAAGTCTGTATAAAGTTCCTGACTCTATGATTAAGGCCTTGATTCTGAATGTAGTCCCCAGCAGAGTCGCCAATTTGTTAGCTATCAAAAATGTAGGAAGAATGCCTCAAGAGGCTGCCAATCTCTTGATACACTTTAGGGTAACAGACAAGGTCAAGAGAACTCAACCTAAGCGGGTGTACCTTTCTGAATGAAGTAGACTTGAATTATGGTTATCCTTCTTGCAATGATTTGTCCACAATGGCAGATGCAGGTGAAAAAATGAATTCAAGCGCAATATCAATCTTCTTAATCTAAATCCTAAATACTCAATTAAAAGATATAAAGAGAATAAATGAATCTTAATGATGAAACTGGAGAGACCAATGCCTTATTGGGTATGCAGAGTCAAATGAAATCAAGATGAGCAACACTCTCTGGAGAAAACTCAAATTATCTGGCATACATTCTATTTACAACTTGTATAAACATGCAATACTGTAACTACTAAGCTCTACTTTAACAATCCAAATGAATCTTCCTGATTACTGTGATCAATTAAAAGGATTTAATCTTTGCTTGAAAGAACCAATTGATTAATCACACATATACAACAAATGTGCATTGATAGACTAAACCTAAACTTGTTATGTCAATTTAAACAACCAGAAAGCTTCAATCTTGGAGACAGCTTAGCAATACTTTCATTAAACTCAACAAATAATTGACACCAAAGAAATGCAGCAACATCAACTTATTTTCATAAATACCTCCATTCTGAAATCATGCAACAATAGTCCCTAATATGATAATTTTATTCCAATGTAACTACTTGTTGTATATCGAGATCTAATAACTGATGATCCTTTTACAATTACAAAATGCCTCTTTATACACCAGCATCAAGAAAATAAATCATTTGAAACTCCATGTCAGCCCTCCACAGAATTTAGGTTCAAATTATGTCGGCCAGCAACGGTCTTCAAGCATCTACATGTCGGCCATAGTATTTGTATTTCTGTTATTCATCAGTGAACAGCTGGCAAGACATAACGTATAGTTATGCCGAAGGAAATTCAATCGTTTGACATCCCCACACTCTTTCTGTTTCGCCATGACTCTGTGATGTCGGTGAGACATCTCACAGAGAATCCCAAAGTGTTATCAATAGTCTTCGTAATCAAACTTGTCATTGTGACACATGAATATCTCATACCAACGTGCACATTTTGTTTCATTCACAGTTGCTATAACCTTTAGATATTGGGGAGACCTCATACAAATAGTATTTTGTTATACCGATGGTCTCCCATAATGTTATTTCCCAGTCACTGAGACATAAGAAATACCATACCAAAACATGCCTCCTTGCTTCATCCATTTCACTATAGCTTTCAGACATTGGGGAGACCTCTTGTAGACAATTTTATGTCATACCAAAAGTTCATCACACATTCAGGTTGCCGTGACATATTGGTACTCTCGCCGATATGATGTTCCATCTCATGTGAGTTGCTGTGACTTTATAATGTCAGAGAGACCTCATGTAGATCATACAATGTTTCACCAAAGGCACCCATGTACTCATATGTCGCTGAGACAAGATCACACTCTCGCTGACAAGGTCCTTCATTATTTTCCATCTGCGAGACCAAAGGTCAGTCGCCGAGACCTTTTATCGAGAACCCCAACTCTCACCGATATCACATCCCTTTATGTTGTCGGTTGGTGAGACAATGGGAAGTCGCTATGACTTCATATCAAATACACCCAATTTGGCCGAAATGAACATTCAATTTGTTTTTTGATGAGACCCCAAGGGTTCGCCAGGACATTATATCGAAGCAAAGTCTCACACCGATAGGAACCCACTTTCACCAGTCGGTAAGACAAAACAATCTCGCCGTGACATTACAACGATGCCCAAACTCATGCCGATATGCTCATCCTCAATCATCGAAACAATACAAAGTTCTTGCTGACATATCTGTAGCAAACAAATGTTAACATAGAAGCAACATGGGTCAGGGAGATAGTGGTAGACCTATGCCGATATGGAAAAAAATGTGGAGAATGCAGACATAGATGATTTATGGGACAAATATGAGCCAAAATATGAGTAAACATATCATGAAATGAAGAAAATATGCATAAGGAAGGACTCATATGGAGACTCAGGGGGCATGAAAATATGCAAAAATCATCAGATTTTAATAGTTCCAACAGCCGCAATTCAAACTTAAATGAAAACATGAGTTGAAATGAGAGCTTTGCACTCCTTCAAGTCCACAAATGTGGGCTTTTGGACTTGGACCGCCCCTCACATTGCACCATTACAAAATGACAGACCTGCCCTAACCCTCAACCTTGTGGGTCCCGCACAAACCATGTCCACCAACCAAGCTTATTTCATAAACCCCCTTGTAGATCATCCAATGCAGAATTCCACCATCCTTTCGTTGCCGCTTACATGACCATTCCCAAAAAGGAAAAGTGTTGGGATCTTTCCAATAGTCGGGCCCTGCCGCAGCTATTTCTGTCTGGTCCTCTGCATTAAAACATCAAAGTGTTGGCCCCTTTTTGGACTACTCATCACGGACTTCCGTCTGCAGGCCTCCACTATGAGTTCATTGTCCAAAATAGCCTAGGTTAACCATCTCTCCACCTTGTGGACCCTGCACTTGTTGCTTCTATCTAAGTCCAAAACAAAAACAACTAAGTGTAAAGTACTTTGTGGGATACCCCATGAGGGTGGCCACTTGCGGACAACCATCCCACTCTTGCTACATCAAAATGTCCAATGACCTTCATCATCCTGCTATGTGGGGCTCGACCCCGTTGTCTCCTTTTAGTTGTTTGCTAGAAAATGAGTAATGCTTAAGCCTCTTGCGGATCTAATGATGTGGGCTAACCTTGGAAAAACTCTATCCTGCCTCTATCATTCTAAATGGCTAACCTCCAATTCCTTTCTGCATCTCCCAGCCCACACCCATCCAAACCGTTTGGATTTCAATGATAAATGGCACTATCCTTTGAGACCACAAGTCACGCATTGTGGGATGTCGCCTGCATGGTGACATTCCCCCAGTGTTGTTTCAAATGAAAAACCTTCCAAATGGTTGAGGTAGCCCCTACATCCACATGCTTTAGGCCCACATGCCTGAATGACTAAGCTAGCAATCCTAGAACCTCAAAACTGATTTAACCCACATCCTAAATTGGCTTGACCTCCTTAATGGGCCCCACCTCAAGACAAAAGCCATAATGCGGGTAGAACCATGTGGACTACTGTGCCCTATATGTTTTCCATTTTTAACGGCCTCCAAAATAGTTACCAGCCCAGGGAAGTCTGCATCCCTGGGCCCACATTGTCATAATTCCCTCAAATGAAAGGAAAATCATGATCTGAAAAAATGTTAGGATACTTGAAGGATGAATTACTAGATCTAATGTTGTTTTTGTAGGATTTTTCTAACATTTCTCATATTTTACACTTCAATTTTCTTACTTCTCCTTTACTTATAGGATATATGGAACCAACTGCAGGACCTTTAGAGGAATCCATAGAGAAAGAAAAGGGAAAGAAAACTACCAAGGCACCAAGAGGGAAGGAGGAAAAAAATCAAATGAAGTACAAGTTCCAAGGAGAGGAACTCAAGTCAAAGGTCACCACAAACTAGGACAGGGTCTCAGATACTAACTTGGGGCACATTGACATCGATGAATTCAAGCAGAGGGTCATTGTCAATCCTACCATAGAGAATGCCAAGAAGATAAGGAAAAGTGGATTGGCTAAGGCCATTGGTTTCTTGCCTGCCTTCACATCCCCTGAATTAGTAATGGCCTACATAGAGGCATATCAAGAAAGCACCAAAAGAATAGTGGATAGGGATGGCAACATACTGGCTGATTTGTCTACCAAGTCTATTAGGCAGACTTTCCATATACCCACCTTTTATGAAATGGAAGAAATGACCAAGGTGTATGCTAAAAGCACATGGAAGGCTGAGCCCCTCAAGTGCAAGAAACTAATTAATCAATACTGGCTAAAGGAGAAAAGGGGTAGTGAAAAAAAAGTACCCCAGAGCTCTTTAGGAGTGATGTCTATGAGGATTACCATGATCTGGTGACCTTACTGAGTAGATTTATGGGACTCCCAACTGCAAAATTCTTCCAAGAGTGGATGCTCTATTTCATAGAAGAAATCATTAGGGGAAAGAATAAATTACATTCAGTAGGAATGATTAGCAACTTCCTACATGAGTAGTTTGTAGCTATAAAGAAAACCTCCTAGTTTTACATGACTGCATATCTAGTCTATCTGTTGACCAACCATGCTCAATACAGAGGACTATTTGTGCCACCAAGTCAGAATCTGGGGAGGGAACTGAAGGTCTATGATAGATACCTCCATCTTCAATTCAAAAACTTCAAAAAGGACTATTATAGAGTTAAGGATGCCTTCATCGGGCACATTATCAGATTTCTTGGAGGTGACATTGAAAGGAGAGTCACCAATAGTGCTAATGCCTTCATCCGCTAGTTTTACTTTCTATTTATTTAGTTTCCAAAGTTTACATACATCGGAATCAAGGGCTTCTCTGAGAGGCTAGACAAGTTTCCCTAGTATCCCAATGACCGGTTTGTATTACTTGAACTCTCAAGACAATTGTAGCATGCACATACCCTCCTAAGTAACATGCATAGGTCAAGAATTCCATATCCTCTCATATTTGGCTAGGGTATGTATACAATCCCTGCATCCCAATGTGTGGAATATTCTGAAAAGGAGATAAATGAGTACAACCCAGAGCTCCATACCACTAGGCCATGGATGGATCCATATGGAAAGTTGAAATAGATAATTGGAAAGGAATATACCCACCTCCACAATGTTGAAGACTTTTGGGAAAATTGTAGTGATGATAAAGAAGTGTGTATGAGCCACTACATGCGAATGACAATGTATTTTTTCAAGACGTTCAACTTGTTTCAATTACTAGATCAAGTTGTGGAAGATGAGAACATGGTGATTTATCCTAGATATGATGTCGTTGCCAACCTGCCACTGCCTCTGATTAACTGGAACAAGGAAGAGGTTAATGACCTTGATATTTTGATGAAGCACATAGAGGCAAGAACAAAATTATGGATTGATGGATAGGTTGCCCAACTGAAATGCCAAGGTGTAACTTTAAGCTATGGCAAGCTTGAGGACGAGCCCAAAAGTGAGACCGACAGTGCCACTGCTATTTCCCCATCTGGGAAGACTTCAAAGTCTCCTCCCACTACCCAATCAAATAAATGAAAAGAGGTGGTTGAATACTAACCAAAGAAAAAAAAAATTATCCAAGAAAGGCATCTGAGGTTGAACCCTCTAAGAAAGTTAAGAAGTTAGGTGGTTTCATTGAAATTCCCACCATTCAAGAAGATCCACTCCATGAGGGAGAGGAAGAAGAGGCCAAGCAACCAAAGTCCCCACCTACTACCTTTGCTCTCACTACCAGAACTACTATTGCTGCCATTTCCCTTACTCCTCCACCTACTTCTCAAGCAGTGCTTGCTTCTTCTTCACTCGTGGTGGACATTTAGGTCCACCTTTCCTCCACCTCGCATACTGCACCAATCTTGGTAGTAGATTCTTCCTCTACTACCCCTTCCTTTCTCTCTTCCACCTCCATGTCTCCATCAACAACCCTTTCATTGGCCACTATGACAACAACAATGCCTACCCTCTCGCTCCTAGAAGCCTTTGCTCAACAAACAAAAAACATACCAATGGAGTTTCTTGGGGTATTGATGAATCCTAAAATATAGGCCACCCTAGAAAAAGTTGTTTTTGGCCTTCTTGTTCCTACTCCTCTAACTGAACCATCAAAAATGGAAGAAACAATGCATATCTTTGAGGAGTTGGAAAGAAAAGAGAGGGAGGCAGTAAGAGAAATGGAAGAAGTTGATGATAATCATGACCATACTAAACATCATCACTTGGTAATTGATGAAGTGGTGCATGAAGAAGAAGAAATGCAATCCTCCAAGGAAGACACTGAAGATCCTGGTTCAAAATACATTGTAGGAACCTCTGACCAGGAGCTCAAGGAGGAGCTCTCCAAACAATTGAAAGATGTTGGTGAGGAAGTTGAGAAACAACCCTCTAAAGAGAAGAAGGAAATAGATAAAGAAATGGAGGTAGCCATAGAACCTCCAACCGGGGAGCAAGAAAAAATCCCTAGTAATAATGAGGAAATGCCTCCTTCAAGAGAAGAAGAAAAGAAAGAAGAAGACAAGCCTGAAGAAGAGGCTGAAATAAGAAAGAGCCTAGAAGTAGAGCATCACGAGGAACATGAGAAAGAAGAAGAAGAGAAGGGCTTTGACGGGGAAGATAGCCCCAAAGAGCACATGGACACAACTGAATCTCTAAAGGAGGAAGCTATATTTAACCAAGATTTGGATGAAGAAGAAGAAGAAAAGAAAGAACAAAAAACTTCGGGCAGCAAAGAAATGGAAATTCAACATACCTAAGAAGAGGAAGGTGATCATGAATCACCAAAAGAGGGGTCCCATATGCCTGAATGGCTAGAAAAGCAATTGGAGAAGAATACCCCTAACCTTATGGATTTGAAGGAAAGGCTAGAAGCCATTCTAGCTCAGGCACAAATCAGCACAAAGAAAGAAAAGAAAGTGAGGGTAAGATCCCACATAACAATGGATGCCTCAAGATCAAGGACTATGTAGATAGCTACTCCAATGGTGGAAGGAAGAGTCAGCTATAATATCTCCACTATTGACTTGGGAATGGCCACGAGAGAGCATAAAATTGATCATCTTTAGGGATCAATTGCTACTATTGTGCATCAAATGCATAAGGACAAGACCTCTAAGGAGGAGTTAAAAGCACATGTTGTAGATTTAATAGCTTATATTCAACAATGGTTCTCTACTGAAGAGCTACCCGCAACATCATCGACCACTCCTTTGTTGTCCAAAGATCATATCAAAAAATTAGAAAGGAGAAAGAATTGGACCAAGGCCATTGAGGATTTGTTCTGACAAATAGTCTACAATGGAAATATGGGCATCAACTGAGCTACCAGAACAAAAAATAAATTTTGGGACATGCAAAAATAGCTTGAAGGCATATGAAAAATTTTCACTAGCTTCTCAGAATTGTATAGAATCACATACCCCAAGCTTTAGGCTATCCTCAAGATGCCCAAGATAACGTGGGAAAAGGAGCTTGCACTAGTGAAAGATGATCACTGCCTTGTGGAAACATGGAAGTTAGGCCTCGACCATCAAAGGGAAATATTGGAATGGGTTCTTCATGAGGTGGAGATCAACATTGATTGGGCCAAAGAAATCAGAACAACCTGCGAGGAGTACTTGAAGCTAATGAAAGATTATGATTTTCCCTCTATTGAGCTAGATCTAGAAAAGATAAAGCCTTACTTCTACAAGAAGATGGAGGATGGAGCCATTGATTCCCTCACACTAGACTTTATGGATTTTGTTGCCCATTCCTTCATTCAATCTAAACAAGTAATAAAGAATACACCAAAATCTGACAAATATTGGGATGTGATTATCGACCGATCCAGGAAATTGAACTTTCAAGTGCTCCAATCTGACATTATGGAGTGGAGTAAACTTTAGGAATTAATTAGCAAGATCGTAGAATATGCTACTATGAAGAAGCATGAAGGAAATACAGTGATTGAGGATGAATTCCTCATAGTATAGTTGCAGCTAAGGCATCTAGCTACAAGACAAAATTTCTACAACGCTACCCACTAGAAGACAAAATAGGCTAGAAGACAAAATGCAATTTTATATTGTAAAATATTTGGGGGTAGGTGAAACCCTAATTTGTAATGAATCTTGGCCATACAATGAGATAAAATCTTGTCCATTCATTTTCAAGGGAGAGTTGAGTTGTTGTAAAGACATGCTACTAGAATTTTAATAGAAATTCATTGATTTTGGTGGATTCTTGAGTTCCATTGCATGTTCCATGATTCTTCTCCTCATAGTTAGAGAATTTGAATAGATTCACTTTGTTGTTCTATGTGTTTAGCATGCTTTAGTAGATTAGTTAGTGTTTTTCATTAATGGCGAAGAATTATGTTGTGTTGATGCCCTTCCTTCATTTTTTTTGTTGTTTATTGATGATAAACTATAGTGTAAAGCTAGTCTAAACATTATTTGAATGCTACACTTAAATTATATCTTTTATTCATGCTTTATGGTGAATGAATGGTTGAAATTTTGTAGACCTTAGAAGATTGTACTAGTTTCGTGAGACTGTGAGTTAATCTGGTTAAGTGGGACTTAGTTTTAGGAAGGTTGTCCACAATAGCATCCTCCATTATCACTGTTCATCAATAGTTTTAGGTCTAGGAATTTCTTCCCTTCCCTACCCTTTTGAATTTTATTTTAAATAGTGACTTAAGACAAAGTTCATTGCACATTGTAAAGCCAAATTTAAAGATCAAAGTGGAGTTTTAGTCTATTGTCTTGAACTTGCAGCAATAGAACACAATTTCAAAAAATTTATAAAATCCATTTGAAGGACCAATTCCCCTCCAACTTAACTTATGTAAGGCTTCCCTATAATTACCAACAAGGTCACATTGAACCAACTGAATTATTACAAGCATTGGCATGACCTAACACTCGAGAGACCTTGGGGTAGTTTTCTGCAACTTGTTTGTAGGATATTTCCTTTCAAGAGAGGTAATGCACCTATGCATTAACTATGTTGAGAAGTGAAAAAACACCCATCAACACTTAGTATATCTACACCCTAAAACACGTCACCATAGAGTCATTACATTGTATAAGACATAAAAATATTCCACTAGGAACAAATCTAAGGAGGTACTTTTCTCATTTTTCACAAAGTGAGTGGTGACTCTATCAAATTTTGTAGGAATGAATGCATGAATAAGAAATTAAAATAAACATCAAAAAGAGAAAACCCTAGAGTTCAAAGAATCACAGTATCCTACGAAATGAATGGAATGAGATCTCTACACAAATAAAGTCCAAAGAAGAGTGGCAACAAATGGATAGATAAAGGTAACTCCTCTCTCCCAAAAGCTAATATCACTAAAAATAGGAAATCTAAACAACCAAACACTACATTCATCGATCAAGAGAGTATCCTAGAGCAACCTTTCATAATGTACAATAGCTTTGATCTATTGCATGGATTAGAATTCCATAATGATGATCTATGGAGAAATCCCCATACCCCATTTGAGCAAGAAATTTTTTGTCATCCTATCCCCTCTTTGAGGAATAACCTCAGAAAATGAGTTAGTTTTATGCTCAAACAAAGGAAGAAAGGATACAAAATCAAAAGGAATATGATTATGGGATGTCTCTCCAATAGGGAGGGGAGACCCAATATGAGTCCAGGGACCAGGATAGCCCTATGCAAAATCATGGTAGTCCATCGAAGGATACACAAACTACCAAATAAGTGTCACAAAACATACAAAAGATACATGAATAGACCAGGCTAGTTAGACTCTTAGAGGAAGAAAGAAGAGAAATACAAGAATTTCATGAGGTATCATCCCAAAATGCATCACACAACTCTAAATACATACCCCCAACAGGTAGGGTGGAGTGGCTAATACTAGCAATTCACATGGGTCATCTTAGAATATAGGTGTTCCAAATACTTCAAAAGCACCTTACAATATGTGCAATATAATGTTCCACCACAAAACTCACAATCATAGAACACCAACACCATTTCACAATCTCACTCACTTCCTAGACAATAATATGTTCCACACTATCAGCACCATGTGCCACAACCAAATGCCTATAGCAATATATATTCTCACCAGAACATCCAATGAAATGTATACCAACCTCAACATGGATTTTAATATTACCCCAATCTGCCACATCAAAATCCTTATCCATAGAATCTCACAAGTATAAGCAAATAATTTGACTTGACTGTAAATCCTACATACCCATACCCCATTGATAGTAACTTGAGAAATATCATCCCTAAATTCACAGGGAACATTGCAACTACAATAGAGGAACGTATAAGAAAATTCAATAATTTTGTGCAAGACTTAAGCATGGAACATGAAGATTTCCTTATGAGGCTATTCATGACGTTCCTAACTCAAGAAGCAAGGGACTAGCTCAATAGCCTACCAAATCCCATAATTACCTCTACATTAGACCTCAATAATTAATTCCTAGAACAATATGAGAATCAACGTGCTCTTGAGTTTTCCTTACATGAGTTGATAGGAATTTAGAAACATTAGAATGAATCTATTTTTGACTTCAATCAAAGATTCTCCAAGATTAATAACAAGATACCACATGGATCTAAATTAGTTGACTCAACAACTTTAAGCATCTATTTGAAAGCCTTTGATCCTAAAATAGGGTATGAGCTCATAAAAAGATGCCCTAATAGTTTGGCCAAAGCACAAAAGGTTGCTATAACCATTGAAAACAATAGGAAGGCTACCGACATTATTGGAAAAAGAGATAACCTTAGGGTCCCAATAAATCCTAACTACCAAAATAGAGAAGAAAACTAGTATAGGAATGAAAGGCCAAGATTTCATGGCATGCCATATAACACCACTTGGACGGATGGATGACCAGTGGATAAGCCAAATTGGACAGATACTCTAGATCCTTTAGAAAAAAATGGAACACACGTGGTAGATACTACACCATGGTGTCCACCATGTCATAGACCCCATGCCCCAGAACACTATGTAGTGGCTCAAACGTGCAAGGAAGATGGATGGTCACAAGAACAAGATAGAGATGGCCACACTATAAATATGTTGAGATGCAGGTCCCATCAAAATAATGTTTCATACTCATCTTTTGAGGATGGGTATGAATATGATTGTAGAAATAAAAAACACAATGTTAATATGGAGCAAGAAGCGTTATTTGACCTAGAAGAAAATATAGAAGAAATAGTCTACACATATAATACAACACCACAATTTCAATTGAGAACACCAACACAAGATGAGAAGAGGACCATCACAACAAAATTTTTGGCTGAAGCAAAAAGAAATAGATATAACCTAAGTAGACTCATAGATGTAGACCAAGGAACACCTAGAGGCTTGTTTATAAAGGAACAAAAGAACAAAGAGAATGTCTCATCTAACCAAAAGAAGGATGAAACAAGGAATCCTCACAAGATTTCTCAAAAGGAGGCTGTAAATGTTGAATATGAGAAAACACCAAATAATAACAAAGTTCAAACTAAAGGTAAAAAGGCTACTAAAATGGATAAAAAAAAAACAAGGAATGACTTCCCCTTCATTTGACATTGCTCAAGCACTAACTCAAATAAAGATGACAATGCCCTTGATGGAAATGATGAAAATTGATGAGTATAGAGACACAACCCTCAAATTTATTACCAACACATCTCACAAACAATAGGATCATAACAAAGAGGTCAATGCAATTGAACAAGAAACTACAAAGGTACCAAAAGTTTATTTGGGTGATATCCTTACAAAAAACCCTCCCAGGTGGATCCATTTTACACCACATTGGTGATCAACAACAAATTGGTGAAAAATTGCATGATTGACTTAGGGGTAGCAATCAATATGATGCCTTTGGTTTTCACGAAGGAATTAGGTTTGTGGGTGAACACTACCTATTTAAAGTGCTGCACCATGGATAATAGATTGGTCTCAGTAGTTGGAGTGATATGGGATGTAGAATTGAAATTAGCATTATACCATGAGGAAACATATAGAACATATATCATTGTGGTGGACACTCTCCCTTACTATGGAATGTTATTATCTAGGAAATAGACTATAGTGGTAGGTGGAAATCTCCAACTAGGTTTATCTTATGCCACAATACCTTAAATGGAAGGGAACTCAAGTTATACATGGAACCTAGATCAAAACATGTCATTGAGATCTTTGACCCTAATCAAATGAATTGATTTTGTGATGTGAACCTTGGGAATTTTAGAATTGAACATTCAAACCCTGAATTGCTAAACACATATCCAATTGCTAGAGATGTTTCTCAAAATGAACAAGGAATATGGTAGATGTATTTTGATGGAGCCTGCAGTAAAGAGGGGAATGGAGCAGGAATTATTTTCATTCACCCAATGGCACAACATTTAAGTACTCATTTTTGTTGACATTCAAATGCACAAACAACATAGCAGAGTATGAGGAATTACTACTAGGTTTAAACATTGCCACAAAACATGGAATCAAAGTATTAACTATTTCTGGGGATTCAGAATTGGTTGTTTCATGAGTGCGGGAAAAATATTCTACAAAAAAGAAGAGATTGAAGCAATAAAAACATGCAGTGTTAGATACCATAGAACTCTTTGATGCCTTCTCCATTGAATGGGTGGATAGATAAAAAAACCTAATGGAAATTTTTTTGGAGAATGTGGCCTTAAAAAGGGATGACATTACCTTAGCAGGTATCTCACAACTGGAACTCAAGACTAGACCTACAATTTCTAACAATATTTACAATTGGCAAGTGTTCAATGATGACACATATCCAATTAAGTTCTTACACTGTATTGATCAATATGAGGCTCAAGAAATTGATTTCAATGCATTTTTTGAAGAAGTGGATAGTAAACAAACTGGGTTTGGCCAAAAAGTGGTGTAACTCAAAAAAAAAAAGATTCCAAAATATTAGTATCATTAGAAAGGGTGTTTGATGGGAGTGACCAAGTGATTATAAAGAAAACACTAGTGAGAAGGGAAGACATTGAAGAAATTAATCTTGGAACTGAATTGGCTCTAAAAAAGGTGTACATTGGAAAGAAGATAAGCCCTACAATTAGAAAGATGTTGATCACATTGTTGAGAAAATATAAGCATGTTTTTGCATGGTCATATGATGACCTTAAAGCATATAGAGAAGATCTATTTTATCTTGAAATTCCATTGAAGCCTGATGCTAAATCCTTCAGACAGAAACAAAGACCAATAAATCCTACTCTAGAACCCAAGATGCACAAAGAACTCATGAAAATAAAAGGAGGTATCATTAAAACCATCAGACATTCTACTTGGGTTTCCAACTTGGTGCTTGTTAGAAAAAAAAGAAAGGAGAAATAAGATTGTATTTAGATTCTCAAAATTTTAATGTCTCCTCACTTACTGACAATTATCCTCTCCAAAACATGGAAGCTATGCTACAAAGGGTAACAAGGTGTGAGTTATTGTAGATGATGGATGGATTTTTAGGATATAAACAAGTGAAATTAAGAGAATCGGAGTGGTATAAGATTGTGTTTACTACACCATGGGGCACGCATGTATATGTAAGGATTCCATTTGGCCTCACAAATGTTGGCACCACCTTTCAGAGAGCTATGGATGCTGCCTTTGTTGACCTGATTAATATAATAATGGTGGTATATCAAGATGACCTCAGAACATATTCTAAGAAAGATGAAGACCACATTGAACATCTACAAAAGATCTTCCTCAAAGATCTAGAGTATGGCATTTCCTTAAACCAAAAGAAGTGCCATGCTATAACTGAAGGAAAATTTTTGGGCCACACAGTTTCCAAGGATGGAGTAAGAATTGATCTCAAGAGAGTGGAGGCTATCAATAATATTCCTATCCCAAAAATAGTGAAAGCCATTCAATAGTTATTTGGGAAGATCAATTTTGTAAGGAGTTTTATATCAAATTTCACTGAGATTGTCAAGCTTATTTCAAAAATGTTGAAAAATGGTGCCAAGATTGATTGGACAATAGAAGCAATTGATGCATTCATAGCTATTAATAGAGCAATCAAGGAGGCCCCAGTGTTAAAATCACTTGACTTTAGTAAACCATTTCATATTTTCTCATTCACATCTTACCACACTATTGTAGCAATGGTGTTGTAGAAAAATGATGAAGGGTATGAGCAACCAATATCATTCTTCAACAAATCCCTTCAAGAAGCAGAACTGAAGTATGGCATTAGAGAAAAATAGGAGTGCATTTTTTAAAGTTGTAAAAGCCTTCAAACCTTATTTGGTAGGTGCTAAGATAATAGCCTATGTTCCTAACATTGCAATTAAGGATGTATTTGTGTAAACTAAAGTCATGGGGAGCTGTATATGGATTAACATAATTCAAGAGTTTGATATTGAAATCTAGATCACCAAATTGGTAAGAGGACAAGGGTTGGCTAAGCTCATGATTGAATCAAATGTTAAAGTTGTAGAACCAAGATCCTAGTTAGATCAAATGAAAGTTAAGATCAAAGTTCCTCATAACATCCATTAATAATGTTCAAAATAGGAATAAAAGCGAGAACACAATGAAAAAGCAAGGGAATAGATTAAATCCTATTAAAAACATGCAAACTCTTGATCTTATGGGGGATTTGGTGCCAATTTGATGTGGAAATTGGCCCTTTCCCAACTCCTATTCATCCTTTTGATGATTTGGTGATGATTGATACCCTTGGTGATTGCTTCAAATGAATTCCATGGAGAAAACCTACAATAATCTAGCTATGCTTTGATGAAATTGGTGAAAATTCTAATGCTTGAAGATAAAAATGAGTATAGTAAGTTTGCTCAAATTGTGGATGATCAAATGAGGAGAGAAACCTCTTATTTATAGAAAAACAAGATGAAGAAATGCCCAAAATGAAGCAATGTGGGACTAACTTTCAACCAATGGCAAAATTCCACTTGTCAAGAGATGGATGGATGAAGGATGTGCACATTTTGATGAATGTGCCCATAAATTCCTTTATTTGAAATTTGAAATTAGTGAAATGACAAGGTGGATGAAGAGTCAAATGGAGTAATGGCCACTTGGCTCAATGCAAAAGGACTTGTAAGATGAAATAAATGTCTTGTTGGAAGGACTAAATCCACTTGGAGGGATTTCTAAATTTGGGGAATATTCCAACCATTGATGCCTTTTTTAAAGTAATTAGAGATTTTAAAAATTCAAAATAAATGATTTATTGAGCAAGTGGCAAAAGCTAGAGGATGTGACATGGATTAGGATTAGATTAATCAGGATTTGATTAATTTAATAGAAGATTTAGATGATGTGACAATTTTGACTTAGATTCTAGGATTTATTTAAATCAAAATTGAGAGGAATGTGATTTAGACTTAATTAAATAAAGATTTTTTATTTATTTAATTAAAGAGAGATGTTGTTAGCTTAAATTAAATAATAATTGATTTAATTTAATAAAATGACCTTAGAGATTTAACCAAATAAAAGGGATTATTTAATTAAATAGAGACTATGAGGTTAATTAAATAAAAATGATTTATTTAATTAAGAGGAGATGACAATTTAATTAGATAAAATTGATCTAATCCAGTTAAGAGAGGAATTTGATGACAAGCTGAGAAGATGATTCAGGAGGAAATGATGTTAGAAAGTCAGGATCAGGTGTGTAACATCAATCGGTACCTATTCCATGTCTACATTTTTCCCCTCTTTGAAGCAAGGCACTCGTTGCGTTGTTTCAAAGAATAAACGTGTTGTGATCAAGATTCAAAAAAAAATTGATTTCAAAATTTTCCCCAATGCTGCCCCAGTGAATGAATTATGCCAGTATACTGCCCCCTTGAGAGATCGGGTGAAAAATTCAATTTGAGGGTCGATCTCATGACAAAGAGGTTCAAAATTAGTTTAGCTCAAATATTTGATGTAGATAGATTTGATGATGTAGACAGTCATCGGCCATGGGTAGCCTCATGTATACTTTGATATATTACACACACTTGATATTGATTTAAAAATGTTAGTAAGAAAAAATGAGATGATGACAAGAAGATCCAACAAGCGCATGATCTACGAGACTTTATTAGAGATGATGATGATGATGATGCTTATGATGATGATTTTCTTACCAAGGAGTTGGGACTTTAAAAGGGCCATTTACCTTATGTTTGATAATACACATAGGCACGATGCATTGAGGTATAAATAATCACAATGGTGTTATACCTAGTGCAATGGAATTTGACTTGAAAAACAAATACGAGTATTCTTGTTCACACCTGACATACAGAAACCTTGCTAAGACATACCTAACAAAGAAAGTATTTTCCAAGTTATATTACAAGAACATCCAACAAGAAAAATAGACAAAAGATAATGATTGTTGCCCCATTCCTTTCTCTCTAAATCATATTGATTAGACATCATCGAGAGGTCATCGGGATGAGCACAATAAGATAAATCAAAAAGAAAATATCAAGTACACAAATAAGTCAATGTTCTTCATACCACTAGCCAAAGGGATTTGTTTTGAGGATAAGAATACATAGTGATTTTCCAAAGATAATTCCCATTGTAGGAAGGATGCATCCTAGGAAATGTTAGTGGATGGTAGCAAGTTGTTTTGTTTAGGATAATTATCCAAAGTGATTTTCCAAAAGATAATGCCCGTTGTAGGAAGGATTCATCTTAGGACATGTGAGTGGATGGTGGCAAGTTGATAGGTTGTTTGAAAGACTATTGATATAAGGTCACTTGACATGTTTGTGAATGATCAAGAGTTTGATTTTGCATTTAAAAGTTTGTTGTTTCAATTTTGATTTTTTGTTTGAAGTTTTCTTTTGCTGATTGTTGTGGTTGTTTTTGTTTGTATTGCCAAAGGGTGAGTGTGTCGATTTGTTTATTATGGATGAGATTATTGCGGGTGAATGCGAGATGAGATGGATGGATTTTTTAAAATATTTGGATGTTTTTGGTGTGTTTTAAAAATGTTGTGAGGCTATTCTTGGTATTTTCAAGATTTTACAAATGTTTTGATTTTCAAAATTTTCAATGTTTTTGTGTTTTATGAGATTTTATGAATGTTTTTGGATTTTGTGTTTTTTTGAATGTTTTTGTGTTTTTGTGTTTTTTTAATGTTTTTAGATTTTGTGTCTCGGGGGTTGATTAAAGATTAGCCTTGCCTACATTTAAGCTCAGAGATGACAATTCAGATTCCATGTTTTTGATGTTTTTCAGACTTTTTGAGTGTTTTTAGATTTTTTATTTTATGATGTTTTGGGATTTTTTGATTTTTTTATGTTTACATTTTTTATTTATTTTTTCTGATGTTTCTAGATTTTTGCATGATTTTGATGATTTGGATATGGATATGTGTGACAATATCTGTGCTTTATTTTGGGATTTTTTTGAAAACCAAGCTAAGATTGATTGATCAGATCGATGGATTGATGATGATAACATTGTTGAGGATACACAACAATGCAAGGATAGTGTTAAGAAACAAAAGGATTGGGAAGGATATCCCAAGATGATGATGGATTGATTGGTGATAACATTGTTTAGGATACACAACAATGCAAGGATAGTGTTAAGCAACACAAGGATTGGGAAGGATATCTCGAGATGATGTTTTTTTGATTGGATTTGATTGATCAAGATTTTGAAGCTTGATTTTGGAACAAACCTGTTTTGAATGATTTGATGTGACATTTGAAGTGAAAATTAGATGCAACTGATATTGATTGTTTGGATTGATGTTTGATGAAAGATGAAGCTTGATAAGGAATGTATTATTGTCAAAATATGCCATGGGCTAGTGATTTGGATTTTGGCTCACAAATACTTTGACCAATTTTATTTTACATTTTCTCATGTTCAGATCACCACATAAGTTGGAGGATATAGATCAAGATTTATTCTTGAAGCAAGATGTAAATATCTACCCCCAATGTCTACAAATTTTTGAAATGTCATGCATGGATGCCTGGATAGGTGTATGGATGGATGGATATGGTAAGCATGCAAAGTATTCCAAGGATTATCTTGCACTAGGATAAGGTGTTTGAATGGAGGAATGATTTAGTGGATAATGCTTCATGGCTCATATGACGTTGGATAGGATAGGATGAATGAAAATGACCCATGTCAAGAGGTTTACCATAAGCAAGTGTAAATTGTACACCAAACTTTGTTAAGATCAAGATAATTTGGACTATGGATGTAGATGTATGAAAATGGATTGGATAAATGGTTCATGGATGAATGTATTTATTATGGATAAGATGGATGGAATGTTGGATTTTATTATGGATGAGATGAGATGCTTTCAGTTGAATTGGTACATGTAGGTGCTCAATTCTACATATCACACTTGTTTACCAGGCTTTCATCATGGTACCTTTCCAAAGTGCTGCCATAGTGGTTTTCACTAGAGAATGATTTTCATCTTTACTATTTTCATGATTTTTCTATTTTTTTTATTTTTTTATTTTTCATATTTTTTTATTTTTTTGGATTTTTCTAGAAGATTTAAAGCTCATTTTGAACTTCCTTGTGGTGTTGATGTAGATGGTTTTGTCATAATGTTTCATTGATATCATGCTTGAATAAGTTTCTTTGCCAAGATACATGCACTTGAAAGCAACTTTTGATATTCTTGATCTACTTTGTTGATACTAGAGGAGCTAACTTTATCTTTATTCGCACATCGCAATAGAGTTCCTTCTAAATCATTATGATGAAGGGTGGCTGCCAATACACAGTCAATGTGAGAATTGGATATCATGCGTGGAGGCGTGGATGGAGTGTGTTTAGGAATAAAAGATGGATTAGTTGATATTTTGGAACCTTTGACTCTCCAAACTTGGGAAGATGAGCAGTGATGGGTGGATACAATAGTGTGTATGGAATTAAGACCAACTACTTGATACACTTTGTATGTTGCTTGAGAAGCTTGCTTTTTCCTTTGTGGACATCATTGATGGATACTTTTCCCTTTTTTATTTTTCCCCATAGTTTCTTTGACTAATGGAGTTTGATAGGGATAATAGTTCTTTGTATTCTTTGGTATCACACTTGTATTTAATTTTTCCTTCATGCTTTGCTTTTGTTGCTTCTTTTTATTTGATAACATTCTTTGTGCTTTGATTCAAATATTTCTTTTGATGTTGGTCCCAATTCGTAGATGGGGTGATGGGTGGATGAAGATTCATGGTGTGGATTGTTGTAATATTGGCATCGGTTTCATCATAAGGACTCCTCGTGCTCCCTATGTTGATGTTTATTTGAGACATAGTTGCCCCTAGTATGATGGTAGTAGCACCTTCATGCTTTGGTTCTAACCGTTCTGATAGCTTTTGTTTAGAATGCATTCTTTGATAAATGACCACTGTAGATGACGCTATTTCAATTTGCTTCTCTGCTAACTCCAGAATATCCTTTTCTATCTGACCTATTTCCTTGAGTGGATAATGTTGGATATCTTCATACATGATGTCCTTAGTCTAAATTTTGGATATATCGAATCCTGATGTTGACAACTCGGTTTGACTATAGGAATCAATAACCTACTCTTTTTGTGTCATAATGTCAAGAATAAACGAATCTTCTTCTGAATGAAAATCATCTATGTGTCCATCCATAGAAAGAATATCATGGATAGATGAAGGAGTATATTCTATGTGGATGTGATCATCATTTTAAACATCTTGTATAGATAGGAGAGTATCCATTAGATCATTGTAGTAGCTTGGAGATACAAGTTCTTTATCTTGAATGATTTCAGAATTGCTTTCGACATGCTTTGGATCAAGTTCTTGACATGGGTCAATTTCAAAGGATGGATTGATTACAAAGGGTTCTTGGATATCTTCATTAGGCATGGGAGGTGGCTCAATATCCTCTTGATCTTTGAGTGGACTTGGATCAAATGTTGAGTTGAAGATTCCTTCAATATCTGCAACCATGAGGTCGAAGGATGTCAATATGTCTTGGAAAGGACCATTGCTAGACTTTGGTGAAAGATGTTGATCATGCTTTGGGATAAATTATTGAGATATGTCCTCTAACTCATTAGGTGATGTAGAGACATTTTCAACATGATCATTGGTATATGGGTTGTGGATTATTTCAATAGGATGAAATAACTCTAACACTCCTTGAAATAGAACATGGTTGAATATTGTTGAGGGATTTTTATCATGACTAAAAAATGATTCTTGATGCATGTTGATTTGATCATTGGATGGGGTAGAAACATCTTCAAGGTGCTTATTGATGGATAAATCTTGATCATTGTTTTCAATAATTGTGGTGGGGAGATTATCAATGCTATCACTAGTGGTTGAATCTTCATCATTGTCCCCCATAGTTATTATTTTTTTATCTATAAGGTCTTGGATGATATTTTGCAGTCAAATAAAATATGATGTTGTGTGTCCCTTTATTTTATGGAAATATCAAAGGTGATTATCATTGTACCCTAGTAGTTTCACAGAGGGCTCTTGACAATTTTCATAGGTGGGAATTTTGATAAGATTTTCCTCTACCAATTGTTGTATGACCAATTTGATTGGTCTCCCAAGGGGTGTGTATTTTCATTTTTTACCTTGTGAGATTTGTACCTTAAATTGACCCTGTGGTGATTGATTTGGAGATGTGGTGATTGGGTTTGTTGTTGATGTTGTTTATCTTGATAACCAACTTCTTGACATTGGAGATACTGTTCTTGATGTGGTTGTGGACACAACTCAATGCTTTGATGACATGGTTCAACCAATGGTAGAATGTATTGATTTTGGAGTGAAGATGTTGCTTGGCTCAATAATTCAATTAGTTTGGCAAGTGAAACAATTTGATCTTGACTTTGCTCTTGACACCCTTGATATAGTTTGTTCGAGTTTTGTTCAAATAGATTTGGAATGTACACTTGTGGTGTTTGCATGGGATCATTGACAAATTTATTTTGTACAATGTTATAATTTGGGATGATGTTTGGATTTGGCATTATAGGTTGAAATTGAACATTGTTGTGGTTGGGAACCATATTGCCTTGATTTAGGTAACTTTGATTTTTCATGGTGTTACCTTGACTTGGATCAATACATGGAGTTGTTAACATCTTGTTTGGACTTTGAACAACATTTGTATGATTTTAAAACATATCTATCCCAAAGTTTACCAAGTGTGGATTTGAAATGTTTATGTTTGGTAAACTTGTGCTTGGTATATTCACATTTGAAATGTATGGATTTGGTGGGATAATTTCATTTTGTTGAAGACTCATGTGTTGATTGTTTGGTTGATAGATTTGTAGGTTTGCACTTGGATTTAAATCTACCATCTGGAAAGGTGTTTCAAACTTTTGACTGGGCATACTCACATTTGTTGTACCATTGAGGTTTGTAGGAGATAATGATCCCATATATGGATTGTATAAATGTTAGTTTTGGTACTCAATCGACATTTTAAGGATTTGATAGTTTGGTTGACTTGGATTACTCATGATTTATGTATCAATTTTATATTCCATGTTCTTCTTGTGTTTTGACCTTGTTGCAAAAAAGTGACCTCGAAGGTGTTTAGGACCAATGATGAGATGAAGGATGAAAGGGGTGAATGATATGGGTGTCCAATTTTTTAGGAACTTTGGATCAATGCTAGACTAAGGGTTTGATTTTTATTGGTTTGATTGGATAATGAACTTGTAAACCATAAGATGTTAGATGTTATCTTAGGTTGAACTCATTCAAAGGGGTGATAATTTAACCAAGTGTGTGAGGAAGGATTCATGCAAACACACCTAACTAAACAAATGATTTTGATTTGGTTTTAAGAATGTACCAAAGTGTAGATAATGATGTTTCCAAATCTCTAAATTTGTTTGTGGAATGGAGATGATAAATGTTAGGACTGTGTGAAGTGTTTGATTTTGATCCTAAATGAATCTAAGAGGGACCTTGTTTAAAAGACTAAGATATTGAAGAACATAATTTTCCCAAAAAGTAGTTCAAACCAAAAGACCAATGTTTGCATGAAAAATCATAAGACAAATGATAACAAACACATGTGTGGGGTTTAATTGATTTAATCTTGGTTAATGACTTTCTTTTACCACATCAACACTCTCTTGATTAGATTTTTGAAACAAGATGTCCAATATCGTAATTCTCTTTCATCCCACAAAGTCCATTATGTGGAAATATAGAAAATCAAGGCAAAATTTTCCTAATGCTAACCTTAGTAGGATAAAATTGAAATATAAATCCAAATGCTTAGAAACCTCTAAGGATAGAATCCCTAGGGAAAGCAATAACACTCAAATTTTGTTAAAGGTATTTTCTCCTCTAAAAGGTTTGAAATTTGATGGTCATGTTGAATGTTTGTTTTCCCAATGTTTAAGATCCAAGCAAAGTGTTTTGATTTCAAGAACATGCACAACCCTGTGGATATTTGAGATAATATTTGTTGAATCCCCACTTGGATAAATCCAACTACACCTACTTTTAGCGAATGGTTAGATGCTTGACCCCATTGGCTCCCCTCCATGACACTCACTTATATGGGGAATTCAAACATCACACCCATGAAAATCCCATGGCATACTTCCCATTTCTACTAAAAGCCGTAAAAGTGTGGGGCAGCTTCAGAATGACTGTTCTTGCACTGACAAACAGATCAAGGATTTTGGCCTTTTCTAAAAAAGGGTTTTAATTCAGACTTTCCATTTGTGGGGGGATCACCCATTCAGTGAGAGACCATTGCTGCCCTTCTCATTGGGATGACCATCGTAATTATTTCCTTTCAACAATAACCCACACTTATATACCAGTTGGAAGTCGCTTTTCTTTAGAGTGTTGTTGGTTGGGTTGTTCCCTTGGGTGATTACTTTTTCCCACAAGGAGAGCCCTCTAAGATAAAAAAAAAAGTGAGCAAACATATCTGTAGTTTGATCGATCTTTGTTGAGAAACAAAGAGAGAACACATGCAATATATTCCACTCACACTCGTAAAGTTCAATTTGAGGATCCCAAATTGAAGTGTGAAGGTAATTAATTACACAACTTAATGTCACCAAAAGCCTTTTGATTCTCAAGATCATCGTGAGGCACGAGAGAACCGCATACATTTGTTGATGATTTTACTTTGTGTAAGTAATTACAAAACAATGAAAACACTCATTCATTTTAACCTTCAAAGCAATGATTTTGACTCTTTTTAATCACCAAAGGAAAAATGAAGATTGATTGTTTAATTGTTAATCCCAAATAGTAAATCTAGTAAATTGCCTAAGTTCTTTTTAATCCCTTTTGTACAAAGAAATGGAAATTTTCCTTGTTCTTTTTAAACCCAAATGAAAATTAGTGAATCCTAAAGAGCATGAAGGTGAAAAAATCTTTAGAAGTGAGATTCTAATTGCTCCCCAAGATGTTCAAAAACACTTGATATAATGATGTGATAATTCTTTTTCTTTCACTTCCATGCTCCATCATCCTTTAAAACCTCTAATACAAGCTCCAAATGTTGAATGAAATCAAGAAACAAGAAGCTATGAGGGTTACATAAATGATTAAGCATAAAAACCATAAGATTTAGATGAAGATTCATTGTGATTTTTCATTAGGTGAAAATTTGAAAAACTTAACCCTATCAAAGTTAAGAAAAACCTACACCATTGGACAACTTATAAAATTCTACCACATTTCAAAAAGAAAAGTTTTGAAAAAGACCAAAAAATGACCAAAATACGACCATTTTAAGATCGAGTGCAAAGGAAAGAAATCAAAAGCAACGTAGTTTGAAAAGGTCAGTGGTGCAGTTCAAGCCCAGTAGTGCAGTTTGAAAATTTGAATTCTCTAGCTGAGAAGACCTCAGTGGTGCAGTTTGGAGTTTGAAGTGATGTTGTATGGTGTTGTTGGGCTGTCAGCGGCTTTGTTTCCTGTAGACAAAAAACATCAATATAAAACCACAAAATTTTGTCAAAAAAAAGTGTTAAAAACTTGAGATTTTCCCTCCTAGCGCCAAAATGTAGAACCAAGATCCTAGTACCTACAAAACACAATAAAAAAACACATAGTTAGATCAAATGCAAGTTAAGATCAAAGCTTCCCATAACACCCATTAACAATGTTCAAAATAGGAATAAAAGAAAGAACACAATGAAAAAGAAAGGGAATAGATTAAATCCTATTAAAAACATGCAAACTCTTGCTCTTATGGGGGAGTTGGTGCCAATTTGATGTGGAAATTGGCCCTCTCCCAACTCCTATGCAAGCTTTTGATGATTTGGTGATGGTTGATCCACTTGGTGATTGCTTCAAATGAACTCCATGGAGAAAACATGCAATAATCTAGCTATGCTTTGATGAAATTGAGGAAAATGCTAATGCTTGAAGATGAAAATGAGTATAGTAAGTTTGCTCAAATTTTGGATGATCAAATGAGGAGATAAACCTCTTATTTATAGAAAGACAAGATGGAGAAATGCCCAAAATGAAGCAATGTGGGACTAACTTTCAACTAATGGAAAAATTCCACTTGTCAAGAGATGGATGGATGAAGGATGTGCACATTTTGATGAATGTTCCCATAAATGCCTTTATCTGAAATTTGAAATTAGTGAATTGACAAGGTGGATGAAGAGTCAAATGGAGTAATGGCCACTTAGCTCAATGCAAAAGGACTTGTAAGATGAAATAAATGTCTTGTTGGAAGGACTAAGTCCACTTGGAGGGATTTCAAAATTTGGGGAGTATTCCAACCATTGATGCCTTTTTGAAAGTAATTAGAGATTTAAATAATTCAAAATAAATGATTTATTGAGCAAGTGGCAAAAGCTAGAGGATGTGACATGGATTAGTATTAGACTAATCAGTATTTGATTAATTTAATATGAGATTTAGATGATGTGATAATTTTGACTTAGATTCTAGGATTTATTTAAATCAAAATTGAAAGAAATGTGATTTAGACTTAATGAAATAAAGATTCTTTATTTATTTAATTAAAGAGAGATATTGTTAGCTTTAATTAAATAAGAATTGATTTAATTTAATAAAATGACCATAGAGATTTAATCAAATAAAAGGGATTATTTAATTAAATAGAGACTATGAGGTTAATTAAATAAAAATGATTTATTTAATTAATAGGAGATGACAACTTAATTAGATAAAATTGATCTAATCTAGTTAAGAGAGGAATTTGATGACAAGCCAAGAAGATGATTCAGGAGGAAACAATGTTAGAAAATTAGGATTAGGTGTGTAACGTCAATCAGTACATTTTCCATGTCTACATTTTTTCCATCTTTGAAGGAAGGCACTCGATGCATTGTTTCAAAGAATAAATGTGTTGCGATCAAGATTCAAAAAAAAATTGATTTCAAAATTTTCCCCAATGCTGCCCCAACAAACGAAATATGCCAGTATACTAACCCCTCGAGAGATCAGGTGAAAAGTTTTATTTGAGGGTCGATCTCATGAAAAAGAGGTTCAAAATTAATTTAGCTCAAATATTTGATGTAGATAGATGTGATGATGTAGATAGTCATCATCCATGGGTAGCCTCATGTATACTTTTATATATTACAAACACTTGATACTAATTTAGAAATGAGATGATGACAAGAGGATCCAACAAGCCCATGATCTACGAGACTTTATTAGAGATGATGATGATGATGATGATGCTTATGATGATTATTTTCTTACCAAGGAGTTGGGACTTAAAGGGCCATTTACCTTATGTTTGATAATACACATAGGCACGATGCATCGAGGTATAAAGAACTAGGATGATGTTCTACCAAGTGCGATGGACTTTGACTTGACAAACAGATAGGAGAATTCTTGTTCACACCTGACATACATAAACCTTGCTAGGACGTACCTAACAAAGCAAGTATTCACCAAGTTATATTACAACAACATCCAACAAGCACAATAGATAAAAGATAATGATTGTTGCCCCATTCCTTTCTCTATAAATCATATTGATTAGACATCATCGAGAGGTCATCGGGATGAGCACAATAAGATAGATCAAAAAGAAAATATCAAGTACAAAAACAAGTCAATGTTCTTCATACCACTAGCCAAAGGGATTTTTTTTGAGGATAAGAATCCAGAGTGATTTGCCAAAGATAATGACCATTGTAGGAAGGATGCATCCTAGTACATGTTAGTGGATGGTGGCAAGTTGTTTTGTTTAGGATAATTATCCAAAGTGATTTTCCAAAACATAATGCCCATTGTAGGAAGGATTCATCCTAGGACATGTTAGTGGATGGTGGAAAGTTGATAGGTTGCTTGAAAGACTATTGATATAAGGTCAATTGACATGTTTGTGAATGATCAAGAGTTTGATTTTGCATTTAATTTTTTTTTGTTTCAATTTTGATTTTGTGTTTGAGTTTTCTTTTGTTGATTGTTGTGGTTGTTTATGTTTGTATTGCCAAAGGGTGAGTGTGACGATTTGTTTATTATGGATAAGATTATTGCAGGTGAACATGAGATGAGATGGATGGATTTTTTAAAATATTTGGATGTTTTTGGTGCTTTTTGAAAAAAAATTGAGGTTATTTTTGGCATTTTCAAGATTTTACAAATGTTTTGATCTTCAAATTTTCAATGTTTTTGGATTTTGTGTCTCAAGGGTTGATCAAAGATTAGCCTTGCCTACGTTTAAGCTTAGAGACGACATAGTTCGAATTCCATGTTTTTGATGAATTTCTGACTTTTTGAGTGTTTTTGGATTTTTGCATGATTTTGATGATTTGGATATGGATATGTACGACGATATCAATGCTCTATATTGGGATTTTGTTGAAAACCAAGATACGGTTGATTGATCAGATTGATGGATTGATGATGATAACATTGTTGAGGATACACAACAATGCAAGGATACTGTTAAGCAACACAAGGATTGGGAAGGATATCCCAAGATGATGATTTTTTGATTGGATTTGATTGATCGAGATTTTGAAGTGTGATTTTGGAAAAAACTTATTTTGAATGATTTCATGTGACATTTGAAGTAAAAATTAGATGCAACTAATATTGATTGTTTGGATTGATGTTTGATGAAAGATGAAGCTTGATAAGGAATGTCTTCTTGTCAAAATATGCCATGGGCTAGTGATTTGGATTTTGGCTCACAAATAATTTGGCCAATTTGATTTTACATTTTCCAATGTTCGGATCATCACATAAGTTGGAGGATATAGATCAAGATTTATTCCTAAAGCAAGATGTAAATATCTAACCCTAGTGTCTACCAATGTTTCAAATGTTATGGATGGATGTCTAGATAGGTGTATGGATGGATGGATAGGGTAAGCATGCAAAGGATTCCAAGGATTATCTTGCGCTAGGATAAAGTGTTTGAACAAAGGAATGCTTTATTGTATAATGCTTCATGGCTCATATGATGTTGGATAAGATAGGATGAATGAAAATTACCCATGTCAAGATTTCTACCATAAGCAAGTGTAAAGTGTATACCAAACTTTGTCAAGATCAAGATAATTTGGACTATGGATGTAGATGGATGAAAATGGATTAGATAAATGGTTCATGGATGAATGGATTTATTATGGATAAGATGAGATTTTTTCACCTGAAGTGGTACACACATATGCTTGATTCTACACATGATGCCTATTTGCCAAATTTTCATCATGGAACCTGTCCAAAGTGCCACCATAGTGGTTTTCACTAGAGGATGATTTTTTATCTTTACGATTTTCATGATTTTTCTAAAATATTTTAAGCTCATTCTGAACTTCCTTGTGGTGTTGATGTAGATACTTCTATCATAATGTTCCATTGATATCCTGTTTGAAGAAGTTTTTTTGCCAAGATACGTGCACTTGAAAGCAACTTTTGATATTCCTAATTCGCTTTGTTGATACCAGAGGAGCTAACTCTATATTTATGCACACATCACAATAGAGTTCCTTCTAAATCATTATGATGAAGGGTGGCTATCAATACACGGTCAATCTGAGAATTGGATATCATGCTTGGAGGTGTGGATGGAGTGTGTTTAGGAATAAAAAATGGATTAGTTGATAGTTTGGAACCTTTGACTCTCCAAACTCGGGAAGATGAGAAATGATGGGTGGATACAGAAGTGTGTATGGAATTAGGACCAACTGCTTGATATACTTTGTATGTTGCTTGAGAAGGTTTACTTTTCCTTTGTGGACATCATTGATGGATACTTTTCCCTTTTTAATTTTTCCCCATAGTTTCTTTGACTAATGGAGTTTGATAGGGATAATCTTTATTTATATTCTTTAGTATCCACTAGTATTTAATTTTTCCTTCATGCTTTGCTTTTTTTGCTTCTTTTTCTTTGATAACATTCTTTGTGCTTTGATTCAAATCTTTCTTTTGATGTTGGTCCCAATTCATGGATGGGGTGATGGGTGGATGAAGATTCATGACGTGGCTGGTTGTAGTATTGGAATCAGTTTCATCATAAGGACCGCTTGTGCTCCCTATGTTGATGTTTGTTTGAGACATAGTTTCCCCTAGTATGATGGTAGTAGCACCTTCATGCTTTGGCTCCACCTATTCCAATAGCTTATGTTTAGAATGCATTCTTTGATAAATGACCACTGTAGATGATGTTATTTCAATTTGCTTCTTTGCTAACTCTGGAGTATCCTTTTCTATTTGACCTGTTTCCTTGAGTGGATAATGTTGGATATCTTCATACATGATGTCCTTACTCTAAATTTTGGATATATCTGATCCTGATGTTGACAACTCAGTTTGACTATAGAAATCAATAACCCACTCTTTTTGTGTCATAATGTCAAGAATAAAGGAATCCTATTCTGAATGAAAATCATCTACTTGTCCATCCACATAAAGCATCTCATAGGTAGATGGAGGATTATGTGCTATGTGGATGTGATCATCATTTGCAACATCTTTTATAGTTAGGAGAATGTCCATTAGATAATTGTAGTAGCTTGGAGATACAAATTCTTGATGTTGAATGATTTTAAAAATGCTTTCAACATGCTTTGGATCAAGTTCTTGACATGGGTCAATTTCAAAGCATGGATTGATTAAAAAGGGTTCTTGGATATCTTCATTAGGCATGGGAAGTGGCTCAATATCCTCTTGATCTTTGCGTGGACTTGGATCAAATGTTGATTTGAATATTCCTTCAATATCTACAACCATGAGGTTGAAGGATGTCAATATGTCTTGGAAAGGACCATTGCTAGACTTTGGTGAAATATGTTGATCATGCTTTGGGATAAATTCTTGAGATATGTCCTATAAATCATTAGGTGATGTAGAGACATTTTCAACATGATCATTGGTAGATGGGTTGTGGATTATGTCAATAGGATCAAATAACTTTAACACTCCATGAAATAGATCATGGTCGAATATTGTTGAGGGATTTTGATCATGACTAATAAATAATTCTTGATGCATGTTGATTTGATCATTGGATGGGGTAGAAACATCTTCAAGGTGATATGTTGGAACTATTAAAATTTGATAATTTTGCATATCTTTCATACCCCTGGGTCTCTATATGAATCCTTATGCATATTTTCTTCATTTCATGATATTTTTGCTCATATTTTGGCTCATATTTGTCCCTTATACCATCCATGTCTACATTTTCCACCTTTTGGTCCATATCGGCATAGGTCCATGAATGTCTCCTCGACCTGTGTTGTTTTTATGCTAACATTTATATACTACAGGAATGTCGGCAAGACTCTTTGGTGTTTCAGCGACCATGGAGGAGCCTATCAGTGGGAGTTTTCCTTTGATGAAACGTCTTGGCGAATGACCTTCGGTCTCACCGACATTACACATGAGGCTCGTTGGTGAGACACTTTCCTTTGGAGTATGTCATAGCGATTACACATTGTCTTGCCAGCCGATGGCGGGAGGGTGCATATTGGTGTAAGTTGGGCTATTGATATGAGGTCTCGACGAGTGACCTTCTGTCTCGCTGACACTTCATATGTGTCTCCTCTTAGGCCAAACATAAGTCTTCACTGAAGGGTCATAGTGACGTGTGCAGGTCTTACCGACGGAGCATAAGGGTTCTTTCAGATGGCCTTCGGCATGAGATCTATTTTCTCTTGGCGAACAAAGGGCTTGCTCGGGGTAACTTTCAGTGAAACAAGAGCACTCTACATGAGGTTTCCCCGACATCATTATGTTCGCCGATAACATGATGAGGTCTCTATTTGTAAGAAAGCCAAAATGTCTTGGCGAAAGTGAATTGAACAAAACATAATTGCTTAGTGTGACCTATTTGTTTCAGTGTGTGGTCTTGGCGAGGTGCCTAGGGTCTCACCGAATGGAATGCAGAGGTGATCTTGTCAGCGAGAGGGGACTTTTGTCATGGTGAACGTAATGTTTCGTGTAGGCTTTCAGTATAACCCAATGAATTATGTGGGACTTCTCCCCAATATCTATGAGCTATAGTGAAGTGGATGTAATGAAAAGTGCAGTTCAGTGAAAGGCCTCTTGTGTCTCGGTGACTTGGTAGTAATAAGGGACTTTCAGCCTGACATAGTGAGTTCGATATGTTGTCTCCCTGATATCACGGTGTCATAGCAAAACACAAGGGGAACAAAGGAATACTATATGGCTTCGATATGACCAATGGAATGCTATAGCGACATACAGGTGGCAAAGACATATATTGGTAAGACATAATGTGATCTACGGGACATCTCCCCGACTTGGATAAGTCACGGTGAAAGTGAAATACAAGGGCAGAGCGATTAACGATTGAATTGTCTTCGGCATAGCTACTGTGTTGTCTCGCCGACTGATCACTGGTGAGTAAAAAAAATTTGAATGCTATGGCCGACATGTATACATTTGGGAGCCGTTGTAGGCTGACTTGATTGGAGCCCGAATTCTATGGAGAGCCGACATGGTTTTTTCAATATGATTTATTTTCTCATGCTAGTGTATAAGTAGGCATTTTTGTAATTGTAAAAGATTACCTATTATTAGATTTTTCGATACACTGCAAGTAGATACAATAGAATAAAACTATAAGATCAGAGACTATTGTTGCATGATTTCAGAATGGAGGTATTTATGAAAATCAGTTGATGTTGCTGCATTTTTCTGGTGTTAATTATCTGTTAAATTTAATGAAAATACTGCTAAGTTGTCTGCAAGATTGATGCTTTCTAGTTGTGTAAATTGACATAACAAGTTTATGTTTAGTTTATCAATGCACATTTATTGTATTTGTGTGATTAATCAATTGGTTCTTTCAAGCAAAGATTAAATCCTTTTAGTTTATCATAGTAATCAGAGAGATTCATCTGGATTATTCAAGTAGAGCTTAGTAGTTACAGTTTTGCATGTTTATACAAGTTGTAAAAAGAATATATGCCAGATAATTTGATACTTCTCTAGAAAGTGTTGCTCATATTGATCTCATTTGACTCCGCATACCCAACAAGGCACTGGTATCTACAATTTCATCATTTGATTTCATTCAATTTCTATATATCTATTAAATAAACATTTTAGGATTTAGATTAAGAAGATTGCTATCAGGTTTGAATTTGTTTGTTCACCTCCATTTGCCATTGTGAACAAATTGTTGTAAGAAGTATAATCATAAGTCTGCTTAATTCAGAGAGGTACACCCGCCCAAGGTTTAGCAGCACCTAAAGAGTAGAAGGTTGAGTTCACTTGACCTTATTTGTTACCCTAAAGCATATCAAGAGATTGGCAGCCTCTTGAGGCATTCAGCTTGCATTTTTTAGAGCTAACAAATTGGTGACTCCGCTGGGAATAAGAAACATCAAGTTTTTCTCATTTTTTGTCAAAAGTGAGTAGCAACTCTAATATAAATTTTGTAGTTGTTCATCATGAATGGAAGAAGATCTCAGTACAGGGGAGGTCATATTGGAGCTCCTACTGGTAGTAGAAAATGGACACACAAAAATGACAAGGTTGATAAGGGAAAAGGGACAAGTGAGGACATGTGCCTGACTGGCAAAGAAAAAACATCAAGAGCACATTGTGAAACATATGATACATGGAGAGATAATTCAAGTGTAGAAATTTGCACTCCAGAAGACCAAATAAACCCTTTCTTTTCTCTTGATCCTTAGAAATAGGCTGAGTTTGAAGCTACATGTGAGGCTAAAAGAATCAGAATTCAACATGAATATGATCAAAAGATGGAAGGTAACCAAAACAACTCTATTAATCATGAGCTTCCTGAGGAAGTAAAAGCACAGTTTGAATCATAGAGGAAGGAGATAGAGGAGTTGAAGGTTGCATTGCAAAAAGTCCAAATTACTTCTCAGACAGCTAGTCCCACCCCGAAATATGTACCACCTCATAAGCAAGGTAATCATGGTGCAGGGCCTTCTGATCCATTCCTTCATCATTAGACAAGGATTCACCACAAGCATCCAAATCATCCACCTCCTGGTCAGCATCACATCCCTCAGCATAATGCACAATACAATAATCCTATGCATCAATATCAATATCCACCTATCCCTCCCCCTCACCAGTACGTAGCAATGATCAGGCAGTTTGATTTGGTAGGGGTTCATCTATGCCCTTACCCTATGGATAGCAGTTGGAGAGGTCTGGTGCCTAAGTTTAGAGGGAGTAATGCAGTCACTACTAAAGAACATTTAAGGAATTTCAATATGTTCATCCAAGATATAGGTATGCCATATGAAGATTTACATATGAGGCTATTTATGATGTCACTTATTAAGGATGCTAGGGATTGGTTCAACAGTTTGCCAGCATCTTCAATTGATTCTCTCCAAGTATTTTAGAACCAATTTCTTGAGCAATATGAAAATCTAAATGCAATAGATGTTGCTCTTCATGAGTTGATGTGAATTCAGAAAAATCAGAATGACTCAATTTATGACTTCAATCGAAGATTCAACAAGTTTTAGACTAAAGTACCTCTTGGATCAAGGATGCCAGATTCTATAGCTTTGAGTGTCTATTTAAATGCATTTGATCCTAAAACAGGGTATGAATTGAGAAATAGATTCCCAAGGGATCTAGTTGAAGCTCAGAAGATAGCATTAACAATTGAGAACAATAGGAAACCTGCTAGTATAATTAGTAAAAGAGACAACCCGAGGCCTCCTCAACAAAGCAACAATTATCAATACAGACAGGATAATGCATACATAAATGAGAACAAAAATGAGAGGCCTAGGTTACATGACATGCCTTATAATACAGACTGGAAGGATGGAAAACCTATAATAGCTAGGCCAAGAAACAAAGAGACTCCTAATCCATTGAGAAAAAGGGGAACCTATATGGTAAGTGATAATTATTTCTGTGAAGTTTGTGATAAGCCACATTCCCCATATTATTGTGTTGTATCCCGAAGATTGCAAGAGGAGGGAATGCTAACAAAAAACAATGGAGAAGATCACAAAGTGTATTTGACTTCAAACACTTTTCACCATGTGGAAGAGAGATACTCATCTTTAGAGGATGAAGGCTATGAGTATGATGTTTCTAATCAGAAGTACAATGTCCATATGGTTGAACAACAGATCTTCTATGACTCTGAAGAAGATTATGAAGAAAGTTATACTAAGCCACATTGTGTTGAGACACCTATTCAATGTAGTGTGAGGAGACTCACTGAAGATGAAAAAGAGAAAATAACTGTTGCTACAGTTGAGGGAGCAAGAAGTAAATACTAGTTGAGAAACAGGACAATAAATGAGAAGGAAGGCATTCCTGGGGGAATCTTTATGAAAGATCAGAAGGTGACTCAAGGAACTGTGAAGAAGTCAGAAAAGAGACTGCCTGATAAAGATGAACAGAAGCCTGTCCAAAAATAGGGAGTTAAGGAAGAAGTGAAGAAATTACATAAAAAGATGCAAACACCTGACCAGCCTGGTAAAAAAGAAAAGGAAGAAAACAAAGGGCATGCGCCAGAACTAAAAAAGACTGTTAAGGTGGAGGGCTCTTCTTTTGATTTCACTCAGGTGTTATCCCAGGTAAAAATGTTTGTTCCACTACTTGAGATGATGAAGATTAAAGAGTATAGGGATACTACTATTCAATTGATAACGAGTGGAAATGAAAAACATGTGAATTCTGAGAATAGTGTAGCTATTAAAGCAGTCAATAGGCAGGAGAAAGTAATTATCCCAGAGGTCTGCTTGGGTGATGTATTAACTACTCCCCCTCAAGTGGATCCTTTTTTCACTACATTGCTTATAAATAACAAATTGCTGAGAAATTGCATGATAGACTCTGGTGCTATTATAAATATCATGCCAGTGGGAGTAATGAAGTAGCTTGGCATGTGGGTTGATACATGTGAAGGGAAATGCTATGCAATGGATAACAAACATGTTCCTGTGGTAGGCATTATGAGGAGTTGAAGTCAAGATGGCTACTTATCCACAGGTGGCTTATAATATAGATATCACAGTGATTGATACTCCTCTGTAGTTTGGTATGCTTCTGTCAAGACAATGGACATCAATAGTTGGAGGAAATGTCTAGTTTGATTTATCTTATGCTACTATTCTAGTGAATGGTCAGGAAGTAAAATTGTATAGAGAGCCAAGAATGAACCAGCTTGTTGATTATGTACCACAAGATCAGGTCAATTTTTTTTGTGATGTTGATCTGGGGAATTTTAAAATAGAACCAGCCCATCTAGAATTAACCAATAGTGATCCAATTGAAAAACATGTTGCACAAAATTGCAATGGCGTATGGATATTTTTTGATGGAGCTTGCAGCTAGGAAGGAAATGGATCTGGTATTGTATTTGTTTCACCTGAAGGTATTAATTTTAAATATTCATTTATGTTAGAATTTAAATGTACAAACAATGTGGCAGAGTATGAAGCTTTATTGACAGGTTTGAACATAGTTGTGAAACACAAGTTTAAGTTGCTGACTATTTTTGGTGATTCTGAGTTGGTTGTCTCACAAATTAAATCTGAGTATGCAGCAAAGCATAAAATATTAAAGCAATATAGGAATGTTGTATGGGACACAACTGAATTGTTTGATGCATTTTCAATTGAGTGGATTGACAGATTAAAGAACATAATGGCTAATTTTTTAGCAAATGTGGCACTAAAAAAAAATGATATCACATTGGCTGGCGTTTCACAGATTGAGTTCAAGACAAGGCCTGTTGTTCCTGATAACATTTATAATTGGAAAGTCTTCAATGATGATACTAACCTTTTTAAATTCCTCAATTGTATAGATCAGTATGAAGCCCAGGAAATTGATTCCAATGCTTTTGTTGAAGAAGTTGATGGGAAGCAAACAGTGTTTGGAAAATAAATATTGCAGCTCAAGACAAATAAGCCTCCTAAAGGCTTAGTGGCACTAGAAAGGGTGCATGATGGAAATGATTGGTCCCTTATGAAGCAAACACCAGTCGGAAAGGAAGATGTTGAAGAGATTAACTTGGGGACTGAAATAGCACCAAGAAAGGTGTACATTGGGAAGAAAATAAGCCCAGCGATTAGAAGAATGCTGATAGAATTGCTGAGAAAGTATAAAAATGTTTTTGCATGGTCTTATGAAGATCTGAAGGCTTACAGGGAAGATTTGTTTTAGCATGAAATACCATTGAAGCGAGACGCCAAGCCTTTTAGATAGAAGCAAAGACCTATAAATCCAACACTGGAGCCTAAGATGCAAGAAGAATTGACAAAGCTCGGAGATGGAGGAATTATCAAACCAATCAGGCACTCAACATGGGTTTCAAATTTGGTTCCTGTGAGAAAGAAGAATGGTGATATCAGATTATGTGTGGACTTCAGAAATCTGAACATGGCTTCTCTCAAGGATAATTATCCTCTACCCAATATGGAGGCTATATTGCATAAGGTGACAGGGTGTGAATTGTTGTCCATGATGGATGGGTTTTCAGGATACAACCAGGTCAAAGCCAAAGAATCTAAGCAGTATAAGACAACATTCACAACTCCTTGGGGAACATATGTATACATAAGAATGCCATTTGGTCTTACAAATGCTGGAGAGACTTTCCAAAGAGCTATGGATGTGGCATTTGTAGACTTGATCAATGTTATCATGGTAGTGTACCAGGATGATCTGACTGCTTATTCAAAGAAGGCTGAAGATCATGTGCAACATCTGGAAAAGGTATTTATCAAAGCTCTTGAGTATGGTATTAGTTTAAATCCAAAGAAGTGTCATTTTGCAGTTACAGAGGGTAAGCTCTTAGGACATATTGTTTCAAAAGAGGGAATTAGAATAGATCCTGAGAGGGTTGAGGCCATTGATAAAATTCCTGTCCCTAAAATTGTTAAGGATATACAGTCATTTTTTGGATAGATTAATTTCGTTAGGAGGTTTGTTTCTAACTTTGCTGAAATCATTAAGCCCATATCAAAAATGTTGAAGAAAGGACAAAAAATGGAATGGACTGTAGAAGCTTTGGAAGCTTTCATATCTATCAAAAGGGCCATCAAGGAAGCTCATGTCCTTGAATCTCCAAACTTTACAAAGCCTTTTTAGATATTCTCTTTTGCTTAATGCATACTATTGCTACTGTTATGTTACAAAAGAATGAGGATGGTCATGAACAACCTGTGTCTTTCTTTAGTAAATCATTACAAGGGTCTGAATTTAAGTATGACATAATGGAAAAGTAGGCATTTCCACTGGTAAAGGCCACAAAGGCTTTCAGGCCATATCTTGTTGGAACAAAGGTGATTGCTTATGTCCCCCATGCTGCTGTCAAAGATATCTTGACACAATCTGAAGTAACAGGAAAGAGATGCAAATGGACCAATAAGATTCAAGAGTTTGATATGGAAATACATATTACTAAGCTAGTGAGAGGCCAAGGTTTGGCTAGGCTGATGGCAGAATCAAATATTGAAGCAAATCAAGTCTGTAATATAGAAGAAGGGACCGCAATTACAAGCATTGAGCATACTTCTTGGTATACTAATATTATGCATTATCTTAAATACATGAAGTGTCCAGAAGGATTGAGTGATAGCCAGAAGAGAACGTTGAAGTTGCAAGCATCAAAGTATGTTTTCATGGATGGAGATTTGTTTTGGAAGAATAGAGATGGTATACTATTATTATGTCTAGATGAGTTTCAAGCCAAGCGTGCCCTAAGTGAAATACATGAAGGAGTTTGTGGAGGACATTATTCAGCAAAGACAACTGCACACAAAATTCTCAGAGCAGGTTATTATTGGCCAAAGGTTTTTTGTGATTCTTTTACACATGTGAGAAAGTGTGAAGCCTACCAGAGGTTCTCTAGAAAATTGAAGTATCAAGGAGCTTTGCCACTTCAACCCTTGTAGGCTGATGCCCCTTTTCATCAATGGGGAATTGATTTCATTGGAGAAATACAAGAAAAATCAAGTGGTGGACATAAGTGGATACTGGTTGCCACTGATTATTTTACTAAGTGGGTAGAAGCAATCCCAACTAAACAGGCTACAAGTAAGGTAGTAAATAATTTCCTGATGGACAACATTATCACCAGATTTGGTACACCACTGAGGTTGATCACAAATAATGGGATGTGTTTCAGGTCAGATGAATTCAAAATCTTCTGTGATAAGTATGGCATTACTATTTCTTATGCAACTCCTTACCATCCACAAGCTAATGGTCAAGTTGAATCCATCAATAAGAGTCTCTTGAAGATTATAAGGAGGATGTTAGGTCAGAACAAGAAGGCTTGGGATTCAAAGTTAAAACTGGCTGTGTGGGCTGATAGGATTACTATTAAAAAGAAATTGGAAAGTCCCCATTTGAATTGGTGTATGGAGCACAGGCCAAGATGCCTTTGCAGAATTTGTTACCAGTCTACAAGTTTATCCTTCAAGAAGATTTGGATGTTCCTAAACCTATGGAAGACAGAATGGAGTAACTAGCTAAACTTGATGAAATAAGGAGGGTTGCTCAAAGTCAAAACATGAAGTTACAGACACAAATGAAGTATCTATTTGACAAGAAGGAAAAAGATAGGAAATTTGAAGAAAATGACTTGGTGTTGATGTGGAATGCAAGGTGTCAGGAGAAGGGCAAGCATGGTAAATTCGAAGCTTTGTGGCTGGGACCTTTTGTTGTTGTTGGAAAGAAGGGTGAAGACTCATTATTTATAGAATATGGCTGGTGAAGATCAGGAATTGCCTGGTCATGGGAAATCCTTGAAGTAATTTTTATCTTGAGCAACATAGAGGATTAAAGGTTGCCAGTGCATGGACAACTCTTGCTTATCCTCTTTAAAATTATTTTCCATGCACAGTAGTTTAGGATTTCATCCATCTCCATTTCACTCCCATTTTCCATTCGTCTCCATCTTGCATTCACTTTCCATTCATTTCCATTGCCTTTCACTTCATTTCTGCTCTCAGGTTTATCATTTTGTGTCTGGTCTGCTCACCCAAAGATTCTAGTTCCTTGCAATGATCTTACTATCATTCATCCCTAGACGGAGCCACTATTGGAACTATTAAAATTTGATAATTTTGCATATCTTTCATACCCCTGGGTCTCTATATGAATCCTTATGCATATTTTCTTCATTTCATGATATGTTTGCTCATATTTTGGCTCATATTTGTCCCTTATACCATCCATGTCTGCATTTTCCACCTTTTGGTCCATATCGGCATAGGTCCATGAATGTCTCCCCGACCTGTGTTGTTTTTATGCTAACATTTATATACTACAGGTCTGTCGGCAAGACTCTTTTGGTGTTTCGGTGACCATCGAGGATCCTATCGGTGGGAGTTTTCCTTTGATGAAACGTCTTAGCGAATGACCTTTGCTCTCGCCGACATTACACATGAGGCTTGTCGATGAGACACTTTCCTTCAAAGTATGTCATAGCGATTACACATTGTCTTGCTGACCGATGGCAGGAGGGTGCATATCGGTGTAAGTTGGGCTATCGATATGAGGTCTTGGCGAGTGACCTTCATTCTCGCCTACACTTTGTATGTGTCTCCTCTCTTGCCAAACATAAGTCTTTGCTGAAGGGTCATAGCAACATGTGCAGGTCTTACCAACGAAGCATAAGGGTTCTTTCAAATGGCCTTCGGCGTGAGATCTATTTTCTCTTGGCGAACAAAGGGCTAGCTCGGGGTAACTTTCAGTGAAACAAGAGCACTCTGCATGAGGTTTCCCTGACATCATTATGTCTCGCCGATAACACGATGAGGTCTCTATCGGTAAGAAAGCCAAAATGTCTTGGCGAAAGTGAATTGAACAAAACATAATTGCTCAGTGTGACCTATTTTTTTTGGTGTTTGGTCTTGGCGAGGTGCCCGGGGTCTCACCGAATGGAATGCAAAGGTGATCTTGTCAGCGAGAGGGGACTTTTGTCATGGTGATCGTAATGTTTTGTGTAGGCTTTCGGTATAACCCAATGAATTTTGTGGGACTTCTCCCCGATATCTATGAGCTATAGCAAAGTGGATGAAATGAAAAGTGCAGATTAGTGAAAGACCTCTTATGTCTCGGTGACTTGGTAGTAATAAGGGACTTTTGGCCTGACATAGTGAGTTCGATATGTTATCTCCCTGATATCACGGTGTCATAGCAAAACACAATGGGAACAAAGGAATGCTATATGGCTTCGGTATGACCAATGGAATGCTATAGCGATATACAAGTGGCAAAGACATATATCGGTAAGACATAATGTGATCTATGGGACATCTCCCCGACTCGGATAAGTCACAGCGAAAGTGAAATACAAGGGCAAAGCAATTAACGATTGAATTTCCTTTGGCATAGCTACTGTGTTCTCTTGCCAACTGATCACTAGTGAATAACAAAAATTCAAATGTTGTGGCCAACATGTATACATTTGGGAGCTGTTGCAGGCCGACTTGATTGGAGCCCAAATTCTATGGAGAGCTGACATGGTTTTTTCAATATGATTTATTTTCTCATGCTGGTGTATAAGTAGGCATTTTTGTAATTGTAAAAGATTACTAGTTATTATATTTTTTGATACACTACAAGTAGATACAGTAGAATAAAACTATCAGATTAGAGACTATTGTTGCATGATTTCAGAATGGAGGTATTGATGAAAATCAGTTGATGTTGCTGCATTTTTCTGGTGTCAATTATCTATTAAATTTAATGAAAATACTACTAAGTTGTCTCCAAGATTGATGCTTTCTGGTTGTGTACATTGACATAACAAGTTTATGTTTAGTTTATCAATGCACATTTGTTGTATCTGTGTGATTAATCAATTGGTTCTTTCAAGCAAAGATTAAATCCTTTTAGTTGATCATAGTAATCAGAGAGATTCATCTGGATTATTCAAGTAGAGCTTAGTAGTTACAGTTTTGCATGTTTATACAAGTTGTAAAAATAATTTATGCCAGATAATTTGATACTTCTCTAGAAAGTGTTGCTCATATTGATCTCATTTGACTCCACATACCCAACAAGGCACTGGTCTCTGCAATTTCATCATTTGATTTCATTCAATTTCTATATATCTATTAAATAAACATTTTAGGATTTAGATTAAGAAGATTGCTATCAAGTTTGAATTCGTTTGTTCACCTCCATTTTCCATTGTGAAAAAATTTCTATAAGAAGTATAATCATAAGTCTGCTTAATTCAGAGAGGTACACCTGCCCAAGGTTTAGCAACACCTAAAGAGTAGAAGGTTGAGTTCTCTTGACCTTGTTTGTTACCCTAAAGCGTATCAGGAGATTGGCATCCTCTTGAGGCATTCAGCCTGCGTTTTTGAGAGCTAACACATTGATGGATAAATCATGATCATTATTTTCAACATCTGTGGTGGGGAGATTGTCAATGCTATCACTAGTGGTTGAATCTTCATCATTGTCCCCAATAGTTATTATTTTTTCATCGATAAGGTCTTGGATGAGATTTTCAAGTTGAATACAATCTGATGTGGTGTGTCCCTTTATTTTATGGAAATCACAAAGGTGATTATCATTGTACCATGGCAGTTTCACTGAGGGATCTTGACAATTTTCATAGTTGGGAATTTTGATAAGATTTTCTTGTACCAATTGTTGCATGACCGATTTGATTGGTCTCCCAAGGGGTGTGTATTTTCATTTGTTACCTTGTGAGATTTTTACCTTAAATTGAACTTGTCGTGATTGATTTTGGAGATGTGTTGATTGGGTTTGTTGTTGATGTTGTTCTTCTTGATATCCAACTTCATGATATTGGAGATATTGTTCTTGATGTGGTTCTAGACACAACTCAATGCTTTGATGACATGGTTCAACAAATGGTAGAGTGTATTTATTTTGGAGTGAAGATGTCTCTTGGCTCAATAATTCAATTAGTTTGGTAAGTGAAGCAATTTGATCTTGATTTTGATCTTGACACCCTTGATATAGTTGGGTTGACTTTTGTTCAAGTGGATTTGGAATGTACACTTGTGGTGTTTGCATGGGTTCATGGACAAATTGATTTTGGATAATGTTATGATTTGGGAAGATGTTTGGATTTGGCATTATAGGTTAAAATTGAACATTGTTGTGGTTGGGAACCATATTGCCTTAATTTAGGTAACTTTGATTTTGCATGGTGTTACCTTGACTTGGATCAATACATGGAGTCGTTAACATCTTGTTTGGACTTTGAAAAACATTTGTATGATTTTCAAACATATCTATCCCAAAGTTTACCAAGTGTGGATTTGAAATGTTCATGTTTGGTAAATTTGTGCTTGGCATATTCACATTTGGCATGTATGGATTTGGTGGGATAATGTGTTTATTTATGACTCATGCATTGATTGTTTGGTTGATATATTTCTAGTTTTGGACTTGGATTTAAATCTACCATTGGGAAAGGTGTTCCAAACTTTTGACTAGGCATACTCACATTTTTTGTACCATTGAGGTTTGTAGGAGATGATGATCCCATGTATGGATTGTATAAATGTGAGTTTTGGTACTCAATCGACATTGTAAGGCTTTGATAGTTTGGTTGAATTCTATTACTCATGATTTATGGATCAAGTTTATATTCCATGTTCTTCTTGTATTTTGAAAGGGGTGAATGATATGGGTGTCAAAATTTTTAGGAACTTTGGATCAATTCTAAACTTAGGGTTTTATTTTTATTGGTTTGATTGGATAATGAACTTGTCAACCATAAGATGTTAGATGTTATCTTAGGATGAACTCATTCAAAGGGGTGATAATTTAACTAAGTGTGTGAAGAAGGATTCATCCAAGCACATCTAACTAAACAAATGATTTTGATTTGGTTTTAAGTATGTACCCAAGTGTATATAATGATGTTTCCAAAGCTCTAAATTTGTTTGTGGGATGGAGATGATAAATGTTAGGAATGTGTGAAGTGTTTGATTTTGATCCTAAATGAATCTAAGAGGGACCTTGTTTACAAGACCAAGATATTGAACATACTTTTCCCAAAAATTAGTTCAAACCAAAAGACCAATGTTTGCATGGAAAACCATAAGAGAAATGATAACAAGCACATGTATGGGGTTTAATTGATTTAATCTTGGTTAATGGATTGCTTTTACCACATCAACACTCTCTTGATTAGATTTTTTAAAGTAGATGTACAATATCATAATTCTCTTTCATCCCACAAAGTCCATTATGTAGAAATCTAGAAAATCAAGGGAAAATCTCCCTAATGTTAACCTTAGTAGGAGAAAATTGAGATATAAATCCAAATGCTTAGAAACCTCTAAGGATAGAATCCCTAGCGCAAGCAATAACACTCAAATTTTGTCAAAGGTATTTTCTCCTCTAAAGGGTTTGAAATTTGATGTTCGTGTTGAATGTTTGTTTTCCCAATGTTTAAGATCCAAGCAAAGTGTTTTGATTTCAAGAACATGCACAACCCTATGGATATTTGAGACAATATTTGTTGAATCCCCACTTGGATAAATCTAGCTACACCTACTTTTAGTGAATGGTTAGATGCTTGACCACACTAGCTCTCCTCCATGACACTCAATTATACCGGGAAACCAAGCATCGCACCCATGAAACTCCCATGGAATACTTCCCATTTCTACTAAAAGTCATAAAAGTGTGGGGTGGCTTTAGAATGATTGTTTGTGCACCAACAAATAGATGAAGGATTTTGGCCTTTTCTAAAAAAGGGTTTTAATTTGGACTTTTGGTTTGTGGGGGATCACCCATTTGGAGAGAGACCATTCTAGCCCTTCTTGTTAGGATGACCATCGTGATTCACTCCTTTCAGCAATAACCCACACTTATATACTGGTTGGAAGTCACTTGTCTTTAGCATTTTTTCGATTGGGTTGTTCCCTTGGGTGATTACTTTTTCCAACAAGGTAGGCGCTCCAAGATAAACAAAAGTGAGCAAACATATCCGTAGTTTGATTGATATTTGTTGATAAAAAAAGAGAGAACACACACAATATGTTCCACTCACACTCGCAAATTTGTTCAATTTTAGGATCCAAAATTGAAGTGTGAAGGTAATTAATTACACAACTTAATGTCACCAAAATCCTTTTGATACTCAAGATTGTCATGAGGCATGAGAGAAGCACATACATCTTTTGATAATATTACTTTGTGTAAGTGATTACAAAAAAATAAAAACACTCATTCATTTTAACCTTCAAAGAAATGATTTTGACTCTTTTTAAGCACCAATGGAAAAATGAAGATTGATTGTTCAACTGTTAATCCCAAATCAAAAATCTAGTAAATTGCCTAAGTTCTTTTTAATCCCTTTTGTAGCAAGAAATGGAAATTTTCCTTGTTCTTTTTAAACCCAAATGAAAATTAGTGAGTCCTAAAGAGCATGAAGGTGACAAAGTCCTTAGAAGTGGGATTCTAATTGCTCCCCAAAGTGCTCAAAAACACTTGATACAATGATGTGATAATTCTTTTTCTTTGACTTCCATGCTCCATGATCCTTTAAAACCTATAATACAAGCTCCAAATGTTAGATGAAATCAAGAAATAAGAAGTTATGAGGGTCACATAAATGATTAAGCATAGAAACCCTAAGATTTAGACCAAGTTTCATTGTGATTTGTCATTAGGTGAAAATTTGAAAATTTTAACCCTATCAAAGTTGCAAAACACCTACACCATTGGATATATTATGAAATTCTACCCCATTTCAAAAAAAAAGCTTTGAAAAGGACTAAACAATGACCAAGATATGGCCATTTTAAGATTGAGTGCATAGGTAAGAAATCAAAAGTGACCTAGTTTAAAAAGGTCAGCAGTGCAGTTTGAGCCTAGCGGTGAAGTTTGAAAAGGTCAGTGGTGCGGTTTGAGCCCAATGGTGCAATTTGAAAATTTGAATTCTCTAGGAGGGAAGACCTCAACGACAGAGTTTGGAGTTTGAAGTGGTGTTGTATGGAATTGCTAGGCTATCAGCGGCTCTGTATGGTGCCACTAGACTATCAGTGGTTATGTTTCCTATAGACACAAAACATCAATAGAAAACCATAGAATTTTGTCAAAAAAATTTGTTAAGAACTTGAGATTTTCCCTCCTAGCGCCAAAATGTAGAACCAAGATCCTAGTACCTGCAAAACACAATAAACAAACACATATCTAGATCAAATGCAAGTTAAGATCAAAGTTCCCCATAACATCCATTAACAATGTTCAAAATAGGAATAAAAGCTAGAACATAATGAAAAAGCAAGGGAATAGATTAAATCCTATTAAAAACATGCAAACTCTTGATCTTATGGGGGAGTTGGTGCCAATTTGATGTGGAAATTGGACCTTTCCAAAATCCTATGCAAGCTTTTGATGATTTGGTGATGATTGATCCACTTGGTGATTGCTTCAAATGAACTCCATAGAGAAAACCTGCAATAATCTAGCTATTCTTTGATGAAATTGACGAAAATGCTAATGCTTGAAGATGAAAATGAGTATAGTAAGTTTTCTTAAATTGTGGATGATCAAATGAGGAGAGAAACCTCTTATTTCTAGAAAGACAAGATGGAGAAATGCCCAAAATGAAGCAATGTGGGACTAACTTTCAACCAATGGAAAAATGCCACTTGTCAAGAGATTGATGGATGAAGGATGTGCACATTTTGATGAATGTTCCCATAAATTCCTTTATTTGAAATTTGAAATTAGTGAAATGACAAGGTGGATGAATATTCAAATGGAGTAATGTCCACTTGGCTCAATGGAAAAGGACTTGTAAGATGAAATAAATGTCTTGTTGGAAGGACTAAGTCCACTTGGAGGGATTTCAAAACTTGGGGAGTATTCCAACCATTGATGCCTTTTTGAAAGTAATTAGAGATTTAAATAATTCAAAATAAATGATTTATTGAGAAAGTGGTGAAAGCTAGAGGATGTGACATGGATTAGGATTAGATTAATCAGGATTTGATTAATTTAATAGGAGATTTAGATGATGTGACAATTTTGACTTAGACTCTAGGATTTATTTAAATCAAAATTGAGAGGAATGTGATTTAGACTTAATTAAATAAAGATTTTTTATTTATTTAATTAAAGAGAGATCTTGTTAGCTTAAATTAAGTAAGAATTTATTTAATTTAATAAGATGACCTTAGAGATTTAATCAAATAAAATGGATTATTTAATTAAATAGAGACTATGAGGTTAATTAAATAAAAATGATTTATTTAATTAATAGGAGATGACAACTTAATTAGATAAAAATGATCTAATCCAATTAAGAGAGGAATTTGATGACAAACCAAGAAGACGATTCAGGAGGAAATGATGTTAGAAAATTAGGATCAGGTGTGTAATGCCAATCAGTACATTTTCCATATCTACAGAAGCAACTCAAATTTGTAACATAGGGGAGGAAGAAGGTATGATTTCTAGCATTGAAAACACCCCATGGTACACTAATATAATGTATTATCTTAAAAATAAGAAATGTCCTAAATATTTGAATGAAAATAAAAAAGAACTTTAAAATTGCATGCATCAAAGTATTTCTTTATGAATAGAGACCTCTACTGGAAGAACAAAGATGGAGTGTTATTATTATACTTGGATGAATCACCAGTGAACCATTCATTGAAAGAGATGCATGAAGGTGTCTGTGGAGGACATTTTTCAGCCAAGACCACTACCCACAAGATCCTAAGATCTAGATACTATTAGACCAGGGTCTTCAATGGCTCTTTACTTATGCATGAAAGTTTGAAGCTTGTCAAAGATTTTCTAGAAAAATCAAGTTTCGAGGAGCACTGCCACATAGACCAATGCAAGTTGAAGCTCCATTGCATCAATGGGGATTGATTTCATTAGATAAATACCAGAGAATTCTAGTGGAGGCCATAAATGGATTCTAGTGGCAATTGACTATATTACAAAATGGATAGAATCCATCCCTACAAAACAAGCTACCGGTAAGGTTGTGATAAACTTTCTGATGGAAAATATCATCACTAGATTTGGAACACTTGTAAAGATAGTCACATGAAATGGTATGTGCTTTAGATTAGAAGAGTTCAAAAGGTTCTATGAGACATATGGCATAACAATTTTGTATGCATCTCCATATCATCCATCAGCAATTGGGAAGGCTAAGTCTAGCAAAAAGGGTATCCTAAAAATAATTAAAAGGATGTTGAACAAAAATTAAAAGGCTTGGGACTCCAAATTGAGGCTGACAGTCCGGGCAGACAAAATTACAGTAAAGAAATCAACTCAAAAATCACTTTTTGAATTGGTTTATGGGACACAAGAAAGGATGCCCATGCATAACCTTTTACAAGTATATAGGTTCCTACTCCAAGAAGACTTGGATATTCCTAAACCAATGGAAGATAAAATGGAGCAAGTGGCAAAGTTGGATGAGGTTAGAAGCTTGTCATAGGCATATAACATGAAAATGTAGTCACAAATGAAATACTTGTTTGACAAAAAGGAAAAAGATAGAAATTTTGAAGTAAATGATATGGTTCTGTTATGGAATGCTAGATGCCAAGACAAATGGAAACATGGTAAATTCAAAGCTCTTTGGATAGGACCATTTGTTATTACAGGAAAAGGTGGTGAAGATTCATATTATCTTTAAAATATGACAGGAGAAGATCAAGAATTTCCAGTGCATGGAAAATTCCTTAAACACATATTTTCTTAAAAATATGATATTCCATGCATAGTAGTTTTAGGTTTCCCTTCCCTTACCTATCCAATCTAATCACATTCACCCATTGTCTACTTCCCAAATATCACTTACGGATGACCTCACATTCATTCATCCCCAATCGGAGCCATTGTTGGAGCTCAAAAATCCACCCTGAATTTCACATGCCTTCATTTTTCATTTCTCATTTCACTCCCATCATAAGTTCCATTGCCCTTGATTTTTCACTATACTTGACATAAAATTTAAAAAAATTCAAATGTATATAGCTCTTAGACCTACCTCTATAAATAAAACAAAGTCCCCAATTATCATTTTAAGATAATTCCCCTTTCTAAAGTACTACCTCAACAACATACGACATATTGGCAAGACACTACCACATCAGGGGGACTTTCATCATGGTCTCTTTGATGAATTGATAGAGAAAACCAAAAACATACACAATCAATGAGACAACACTATATCGGGTGGACTTCTAATGCGGTCTCTTTGATAGACCGACAAAGCTAGCTATGGTAAATTCATTGGAGTGAGTAGTGTACATTGGCATGACATACCTTATTGTCCCCCCAATAGCCCAAATGGAACATATCAAAGGCACTAAAGCATATCAAGGAGAGAAGACATGGTGTCTCACTGATGAGCCGATGCATGAAACAATGAAGAAATTGATTAATTAACAAATGTGCAGCGGTAAGTGATATCAAGGAGACATAAGGTTATCGAGATGATAAAAAATTGTGTCCCCCTAATACAACGATAAATTATCAAAAGCAAAGAATATTGAAAGGAATGTTGGCTATTAGTAGGATATGAACAAAGGTCCCCTCAATGAGTCAATAACACATGAATAAAAAATCATATCATGGATGATCAAATATAAGCTAAGGGGAGATATCAAAAGGAACAAAGTATATCAACTAGAGATTATCTAGCATCCCGTTGATACCCCAAAAGAAAAGTAATGACATAAATTTCATCGAAGAAAGAAATGGATATCAGTGAGAGTAAAGTCATAGTCCCTCTGATGTAACAATAATGATTATTTTCAATGGATGTGACATGTAACGCCCCGCCAAGGAAACCAATAAAACAAAGTATTATGTAATGAATTATCCGAATAATTTTTTTTTAAACATTCATATATATATACATGTCTAATGGATTCCAAAGCGACGTTACTTATACATTAATATTAAGAACTTCACATCATAATATTTAAGTTATAAAACACAAGTACATAACATATACAAGAATTATCCATTTCCATAAACTTAAATAGTTCAAGTCATTTACATGTTCAAATTACATCCAGTGAGATTCCCATAAATCTCAATACATCTAATGATGTTACAATGAGTACACCCTCAATCATGAGGTAATTATACAAAGTGGGTAATGATCTCCTCATAACAAATATCCACATCCGAATTCGATCAGCGTCTAGTATCTCGATCATCGAAGTATCAAGAACCAGCTACAAGTACAATGTTATTAGTAAGAGTATCCAATGAAAGTGTAGCACGGTTTCCACCCGACCACGTGGAACCCGAAGGTCCACTCCCTCTGTGCTAGGAGATAGTGAGAGGTCCAAAAGTTAATGAACCAAGGGACAATGAACATACAATACATTACATGGTTGACCTCACATAACAACATGACCACATCATATGCTATCAGAAATGACTACAATATAACAGTAAATTTCACACAAGGGTCTACAGTCATGCATCAAGATAGTGTCATCACATAGTCATTCTAAGTTACCCAGGTGAATCTTCCTAGATTACCAGCCCTCATCCAGAGTTACCCTGGTAATCTCTACCGATTCCTGGCCCTTAGATTAACTCATGTGGAGTCGAAATTTACCTTTCAAGAAGACAAGGTGTTCGACAAGCCATTCCAGGCCTTCTCAACCTACCCTTAATCTAAATGAGCATTAAGGCGCTAGGTGAGGCATAAATATATCTAACTTAATTAATGAGTTCCCAGGTACATTTATTAAAATTTTCACTGAATTAATAACTTTCGTTAGGTTACCCTGGCCACCACTTTGGGTTCCGGCCCCTAACGAAAGCCACTCTTCCTTTTGCAAAATATTAACATATAAAATAATCAACATGCACAATCATAATAGGGTATAACTTTACTTTATCCATGACATAAATCATTATATTTTATTTCGCCACAAGGCTATCATAAACAACATGCATGTCCTGACCAAAATATATAACATAACAATCCTTCACATTTTAAACATTGACAAGCATATTCATCATTCACTCCAAAGATATTAAACAACACATCTCGTAGACATTAATTTTCACATCAATTGTAGTCTCAGTTTTTACAAAACAAATAACTATAATAATAGAGACTTACAACTTAAACCCAACATTTATCTAAAAATGTAAAAAGATAATAATCTTTCATTATTTATTTCAATCAGCTATATTAATAAAGAAACTATTATAAATCAACCAATTCTATTATATACTTGAACAACCTTACATAATTAAAACTTAATCAAATTTCTTTTAATAATAACTACACTATTTGTTCATTTCTACTTTTAAACATATAATCATCAAAAATACATATTTTAGACACTTGCAATTTTCTTAGCAAAGTCATGTTATCTCACTCAAATAGAAATGTCCGCTGATTGATAAAAGATTGTAACTAAACAAAGTAAACATAACGCATGGCAACAACATATTTTATGCAGAGATTAATCATATATAGTTACATATTTTAAACGCATTTATAGCAACCGCACAAAAAAAAACACATATATCTGCAGTTGAAATTAACACATAAAAGTACTAGAAGCAGTGTAGAAGTATAGTTATCCTTCCTCAACTTAATTATTATCTGAAAGTAGACCAATGAATACGCAATCTACAAGCAGCTGACAAATAAATAAGGCCAACTTAAGTTAAGTCTGCTAGTTGAAGTGCTACTGGGCAGAATAAAATAACACTAAATTGCCATGCACAGACTAAATAGCGACGCACTAAGGTCCACCCAAGCACAATTATAACTTGACTCAATGCAAAGTTAAGTCAACTTACTCATTCTTAATAAAGGATAAGAAGCTAGGCAAGGCACAGGGCGACGACCAGCAAGTGATGCATTAACATGAACCAATTTCTATAAATAAATCACTAGCAGATTTTCTAAGTGTCACCATTCTCAAATTTCAATACAGATACTCATAGAGTAAGGCACAAAAGAACGTATTTCAGCGCCTAAAAAAAAAATATAAGTCCACTAACATTTACTTAACAAATGATACAATAAAAGAATTATAAACAAAAGGTTTGAGAGAACATGTATTTACTTGAATTCTAATACCAATAGAGTGTATATAGATCATTGGGCAGACAAAGTATGACAACAGTAATACACTGAATAAGGGACAATCTAAAAAATTCTCACACACTATGCACCATTCTCAACAAGACATGAAAACATTAGTTTAATTTGTATATTATGTAAGAATGCCAAATTAATTCTACCGCACCTGTTAACTTGTAGGTTGCTATTGTAATCAGGGAGGCTCATAAATCTATTCGCCCTACCATGTACAAAATCCACCGCTGTAACAATAGCGAAAGAAATCAGAGAGAGATTATTTAAACGTCCTCTCCCATCAATACCCAAGTGTTTCAGTTGTTATAGGTAACCAATGATATCAAATATCTTATTTGAATCTACACAGCCTATCTTGTTCATGTGCAGCGACAGAGACTATTTAACAATGAATCCAAAAAGCTTATTTGCCCTCCACAACCTCCATTTTCATGAGGGCATTCATTTTAATAAATTTCCTATATCTACACATGATGTACACATATTATTACTGCGACACTAACTTACTATACTGACTGAGAGTTCGACTAAAAAGCATTGATATTAACAGCGGTGACTCAAAACGCAAGAAGACAATATGACCTTCATAATACGACCCCATCTCAAATATTTATCCACCTATAGAGAAATTTAGCTGAACATTGAATAAGCCAACTCGTCTATCTCAAGTTTAATCTACTGAGAAGATTGCAATGGTGACAACGGTGAATACTGACGCAATAAGAAATTTCAACTTTTGAGAACAAGCCGTTTAGACTAGCCAATTTGAAGATGTTAGACTGGAAACTCAACTTAGCCACTGTAATTCACAGTGATAGTGGTACGAGGTATAGAATGCCATGAGTAAAGCAAGCCAAGGGCATTTCATTGAAACGACAACAGGGTTAACAAGAATAAAGCCAGTCTCAAAGCAAATTAACTGGGTAGACTTAATAACTCAATATGCATGTCAAATATAATTTTATCTGGAATTACTCTGATAAAAATCTTGTTGAACTGGACTTTTCTAAACTTAACTGCTAAAGTCTGGCTGACTCAAACTGCAAAAACCTTCTTATTTCAAAGATAAATTTTAAACAAGCACAAAGGCTGAATTCTCACTCTGTAATGAGATACAACATAGAGGCAACTAGAAATAATAGAATAACGGACTTCTTAAGCAATTAGGCTACAAGATTAAGGAGATGAAGATGGCTCTATCCATTCGTCCTCAACACTCTTACAATATATCCAACACTAAATACTTCTTTAACCATTAGCTAGCGTCCTACAGGAAATAATTTGTTATTTTCAAATAGAAGTAATTTGACCAAAATATGGTTAATTGACAGGTTTCTATTTGTATCAAGAAGATTAACTATAACTATACGCCCTGTCATGTTAAATGGTTACACTTGTGACAAATTGAAACAAGGGTCAGGAAAATCTAAAACAATTTGTTTCAGTTTCTTTAAAAATTTCTGAGATTTTTTTTTACGTTTTCCTCTAGATTTCTTTCCTCAGTCTAATTTGTTTCCATGTTGTTTGTGCAGGTTTCACAACTGATAAATTCTATGTTTACAGAACAATATAATACCTTAATCAACATTCAAAAGATTCTATTCGAGTATTATATAAACAAAAGGAATTGGAATTTTTAACCAACCAACTTGATTATTGCAGCTGTTAAATTTGATCTGCAGCCAATCCCCCAACTGATTAAGTAGCAAAGCTAGATTGAGGCAAGGTTGAAGCTCCTCTGAATTCTACTCAAAATCACAAAACTTCCCAAAAGAATTGGTGTGCAAATCCTTTTTTTTTCTTTTTTTCTCTCCTAGCTGCTGCCGTGTAAAATACTTCCCGAGAAAATGCCGTGAAAGAAAACTGCAACCCCTAAAGGCTAATTAATGCCATTTATTAACTCAAGTTACACTTATCTAATAGTAATCATCCATTCCTAATTTTTCTCATGCAGTTAAAATATCAAGATATTTTCCTTCAAGACTAGTTTTCGGATATTTTAACTTTTGAAATCAACTCTTTTTAAAATTCTTTCTTTTCACATAAAACATATTTGCACAAGAAATTATTTAATTATTTTTAAAGAAATTATTTTTAACAAATTTCGCATTCTCTTTTAATTTAATGACTTGCTTAATTTAAATTAATAAATTAAACAATAAATATAACATAAACGTTTATTCCAATATTTATACAAATTTGTAATTAATCAGATATATTAACAATTTAGCCATTTAACTAAATAAAATAGTAATTAATTTCCAAATAATATAGCACTGACAAAATTGACATGACAAAACAAAACAACAAATGACAACAGGGAACAATAGGGTACTCATTCAACGAAGAATGATGGTTAAACAAGGACTAGACACTATCTCTGAATCAACAAGATTTAATTGGATTAGGGTATGCTCAGACCTGACAAGCAGGTGGAGCTGATACCCGGTACCTGTATCTGCAGAAAACATCAACATTAGAACATACATATACTCATGTTAGAAAACACACCGTGAATAAGATTCGCAACATAGTAGGGTACTCACGAATGAGTAATGCCATACTGTCTTCTTCACCGACACAGATGACCATCATTACATTATAATAACATAACCATCATACACATCAAGATAAACACATTAACACTCAGAAACAACTTAACTGTAGCACACTCACATCCATCACATAAACTTAATCAAATGATCTCGATGTCCAGTGTATTATCAACAAATTTTAACAACTAGCAATCAAACAAAAACAAATGGATACACAGTAACTACTGGAGGGGTACTACATGACAGCCTGATATTCAAAATTTAATGACCACCCCGATGATAAGAAAGATAGCAAGTGTACCATTTATGAGACATGGTGTAGCAATATGTATCACAAATTGATTTCATTTCAATCATTGAAAGTCTGAGAAGCTTATAGAAAGTCGAAGCAGAGTAAACAAGCCAAAGATACCCCATTGCTCCATAGTCAAGAGCAAAGGGAGGCAAGCGTGATACAAGTATACGAAGCTCAGCTAAGAATTTTTTTGGAAGAAAAAGAATTACCAAGAGAAGCTAGGGTTCTAAATAATGGAAGGAAGTTCAGGAACATTGAAAGCTGAAAGACAAAAAATAGATGCTAGACTCTTAAACCAATACTTGATTGATCAATGTCCTAGGTCAAGGCCAAGGTCTAAAAGAAATGCATAATTAAATCCTTCCATTGACATGTTTTGGAATAAACATAAAGACTTAGGAGATGTATGGACATCACAGAGAAGGAATGAGTTGTTTATGTACCACTACAGAAATAAATATAGGTTCCAACCTGTCTATAACCCATGGAGAATGAATGTGGGAAGGGTAGTAGTGCCTAATGTGTTCATCCATGTGGAGCTAATTAAGGAACTAGCTATTAAGTATGACCCAAAACAATGATAAATTTAGTTACATGATGGGTCTGAATTCATCATCTCCAAATACTTCATTCCCATTGTTTTTCAAATAGATTGCATTATGAGTTTGTCGTTCACAGCAAAAGACCTCTTGATAGAATATCACTACATGGAAACTAGCTATAAAATATGGAAATTTCTATTGCTTAGGCATCGTAAGGTAGGGAATCAACTCAAAAGGTTTTCCAGTGATGAACACCCTCCCTTTCATGAAGAACTATTCGAGTAGTATTTTCAATATACCTATTACACTATAGGAAAAGTATTGGGAGTGGAAGTTCCAACTCTCATGTTAATAGCCCTAATGGTTCTAGTAATAGACATACAAAGCTGAGATGCTAGGCCATTTGATTATGCAGACTATCTAGCCAATGCTCTAAATCAAGGATTGGAGAGAATAAAAAATAATAGTGATTCTATTAATTTTAAACATTATTCCTTATTCATGCACTTACTCTTATATGAAGGACAAGCTAGAGGTTTTTGGGGGGAAGAATTAAGGATAAAGGATATAGATGAGCATGGAAATTTCAAACCAATTCAGATGTGGTCCTCGATTTGGGATAGTAGATATGGGAGATCCCATTATTTGTATTTGGAGGAGTATTTTGTGAAACCCTTGTGCCAATTATTGGGGAATCCATGTGATTACAACCTATCTCTTGAAGTGCAAATATTTCTTAGACCCAAAGATAAGGATTCCAATAAAAGGGTGAATCATAATTGGGGAGATTGGTACACATTTTTTTATTACACTATAGTTAGAGCATATGGGTTTGAAGGAGCTCCACATTTTCTACCAAAAATAGTTCTTGATAGGGTGGCCTATTTGGAGATTGTAAGACAGTTGGCCAAATCAGATGCTAAGCATCTTAAATGATACATTAAACAATATATTATGCCAAGTACTTTGTGTTTTGGAGATTTCACAGTTGTTTTTGATAAAGGATATGAAGAAATTCATAAGAAATTAGCACATTACAATTTTCCAATAGGGAATGAGAGAAAGAATTTTGATTCAAAGAATTTTAACAATAATGCAAAATTGTCACAAACATTATTTGGGTATGAACATTAGTTTTCTATGGATGATGTGATATGAAATTGTGATGAAGCTTTGAAAGCACAAAGGATAGCCACATACAACAAGATTATGCTAGTTGAGGCATGGAGGAAGGAAAATAATCCTTCATATATAAGACAATTTCATGATGTACAGGACCCTTTAGAAAGAGTAGAGAAGTTGATCACCCATGAGGATGAACTAACTAGGGATGTGCCCCCTATGGTCTTTGAAACACATATGGCAATTTTCCCTAGAATGCAAGCTGAGAATATGGAGCCCCTTAGTTATATACCTTCACAACCTACTCCTAAAGTAAGTTTCTCTATGGATACTGCCATGAGTGAGGAAGAAGATGAAGAAGAAGGTGATGAAGAAGAGGATGAAGTTGAAAAAATAAATGTACCCATTGTCACATAGTATGAGCCACCCCATGAACAAAGTATTGTTAAATTTGAAGCATCAAATGAACTCTCTAATGATGTGAGAGTTTGGGATGGTCAAGAGTTTGTTTCTGATAGTGACTTCATTAAGACTTCAGAGTTCAGGTCATTTGTCTATGAACACAAAGGAAGAATGCTATGAAAAATGATGAAAGATATCACTCCTAAACAAGAGGCAACAACTTTGAAAGAACTAAGAAAGGAGGTAGATCAGGATCTAGAAGCTATCACCCCTAAGAGAGGAAGGGAGCTACTTCAAGAGGTTGGGGTCTTTCTCTTACCAATATGGTACATCAATTTCATCTTAGTGTTTGATAGCTTCAGGAAATGAGGAGATACGTCATTGCACTTAATAGAAGAGGCAAGTAACAAAATGTATTTTGGGTCATATTACAATCCAAATGAAGCTACCCTATTGATTTGGGCACTATATCAATAAGACAAGAGACCTGCCATCATTAGTAATCAAAGCCAAATGTTTGGACATATCTTGGTACATAAAGTGGGAGATACTAATCCCATTGAAATAGTAGAATTAAACATAAATGTGGAAAAATTCAATAAGGAACAGGTTGAGAAATTGATAAGAGAGAATGATAAACTAAAGAAAAATGTAGCCAGTTATAGAGATAAATTTCCCTCTTCCTCTTCATTAGAATTATATTCTCCATTTGTGGATTGTGAGAAGAAAGTGTTAGATGCCATGGCATACATCATATACTGGAAGGATTACAATGAGAAAGTTAAAAAGAAATACAATGAATTAGAGAAAAGGATAAAAACCATGAAATTTGAGATGATCTCTCAGATGATCAAGAAAAGATTCAAGAAGGTGATGAACCAGGCTGACCGATATTGGGAAATATTTGTAAAAGTGCCACCTACTTTTCAAGAACATAAGAGACTATAGGTGCATATAGAAGAGAATAAAGATGAATTGATCAGTAAGGAGATTATGAATCAATAGATCCTCCACAAATATAATGAGTTAATTGATCAAAATAATTAGTTTCATGCCAAGTGTCGAACCCCAATCCTAATTTCTGCAAAACAACATGAACAAACACATTAGAAGGTAATATGCAAGTAAGAACAAAGATTCCCCATGAAATCCATTAACATAGTTTAAAAATAGGAAAGAAGAGTGAAGAACACAATGAAATAGATTAAAATCCTATTAAAACAAGCAAACTCTTGATCCCATGGGGGAATTGGTGCCAATTTGATGTGAAAATTGGCCCTTTCCCAACTCCTATGATGTAAGATTGATGTATGATGAAGATTGATCCACTTTGTTGATGCTTGATGAGTGCTCCAATAGAAAAAATTGTATAATTTAGCTATGAACTCAATGATAATGGATGAAAATTGCTAATTATTTGAGCATAGTAAGTTTACTCAAATTGTGGGTGATCAAATGAGGAGATTAGTCTCTTATTTATAGAATATCAAGTTGAAGAGATGTCCAAAATGGAGCAATGTGGGACTAAGAATCAACCAATGGCAAGATGCCACTTGTCAACATGTGAGAGGATGAAGGGTGAGCACATTTTGAAGAATATGCAAAGAGGGGGGAGATTCAAATTCAAAATATGGCTGGATGAGGTGAAAGGTGAAGCAAATGCACATGGCTCAAGAAAAGGACATGTAAGAGATTTTAAATGCTTTGTTGGAAGGGACAAGTCCTTTTGGGGGGAGATTTCAAATTTGAAGAATATTCCCAATTGGATGCCTTTTTTGAATGAAAATAGATGATTTATAAATCAATTAAATTGATTTTAATGTGAAAGTTGCAAAATCTAGAGGATTTGAGTGATTAGGATTAGCATTAATCATGATTTGATTAATTTAAATGATGTTAGTTGATTTGACCATTTTGACTTAGATTTTAGGATTTAAATAACTCAAAATGAGAAGAGAATGATTTAGACTTAGTTAAATATATTTTTTTGATTTATTTAACCAAAGGGGTTGATGTTAGGTTAAATTAGATAAATGTTTGATTTATTTAATTTAATTAGATGAATTTGAGAGATTTATTCAAATAATATGAATTATTTAATTAAATAAAGATAGGAAGATGAAATGACCTAGCTAATTACACAGAGACAATGATTTAATTAAATTGAGGGATTTATTTAATTAAAAGGAGAATTATGATGACTTTAATCAAATAAGGCTATTCGATTAAATGGTTAGACAGAGGGATAATTCAGGATGAAATGATGTTACTAGATCAAGATCAAGTGTGAGATATCAATCTATATATTTTCTATGTCTACATTTTACCCCTCTTTGAAGAAATGTACTTGTTGCGTTGGTTCAAAGAATAAACTATCTTGATCAAAATTCAAAAATTCTCTAATTTTTTTGGATGCCCCACTACTGCCCCAGTGAAAAGAATTATGCTGATATACTGCCCCCTCGAGAGATCGAATGGAAATACTAATTTCCAATTCAGATCATGATAAAATGTGAGAGGAGTGGTTCTACTAATTAGAGGATGAAAGACAATTCTTTAGAAAGATCAAATATTTGACGTAGACAATTTTGATGATGTATAGATAGTCATTGACCATGGGTAGCCTCATGTATATTTTGATATATTACACCCACTTGATCATGATTTGTACCATGACAGTGTCATATTGATGATGAGATGATTATGATGTTTATATGTAATGGATGATATGATGATGCATGGATGATATGGATGCACATGATATGATATGATGATGCTTTTATGATTATGCGTATGGGTGATAGATGTATGGTTTATGAGATGTTTAGAATAAACAATCTATATTATGCAATGATGGGGATGAATGCATGTGGTATGATTAATGCTTTCTATATGATATGATATGCATTATGCAGTATGTTGATGGTTTGTGGATGCAAGATAAATGCAATGGTGATGATTTATGATTAACTATCATGGTACCATGTTAGCGCGAAAAGAAAGAGATAGAAGAAAACAAGATATGAGATGATGATGATGATGATTACTTGCCAAGGAGTTGGGATTTTCAAAGGGCCAATTACCTTATGTTTGATAACACATGTAGGCACGATGCATCAGGGTATAAAGAACTAGGATGGCATTGTACCTAGTGCGATGGACTTTGACTCAACAAACAGATAGGAGTATTCTTGTTCACACTTGACATACGGAAACCTTGTTACGACGTACCTAACAAAGCAAGTATTCACCAAGTTATATTACAATAACATCCAACAAGCGCAACAAATAAAAGGGTAATGATCATTGCCCCATTCCTATCTCTCTAAATCCCTTCATTAGGGACATCATTGAGAGGTCCTTGAAATGAGCACAATAAGATAAATCAAAAGACAAAGATATAGTAAACAAACAAGTCAAATGTTCTTCATACTGCTAGCCAAGGGGATGTGTTTTGTTTAGGATAAGTATCCAAAATGATGCCCATTGTCGGAACAATATATCCTAGGACATGCATTGTAGAGGATGATGATGGGTTGATAAGTTGTTTGATAGGCTTTTGGTATAAGGTTGACTGACATGTTTGAAAATGATCAGGAGTTTGATTTTACATTTAAAAGTTTGAAGTTTGCTTTTGATTTTGCGTTTGAAGCTTCCTTTTGATGATTGTTGTACTTGTTTCTATTTGTTTTTCCAAAGGGTGAGTGTGATGATTGATTTATTATGGATGACTGATTATTGCGAGTGAAAGAAAGATGAGACAGATGGGTTTTTTCAAATATTTGGATGTTTTTGGAGTTTTTGAAATGTTTTGAGGTTGTTTTTGGTATTTTCTTGGTTTTTTAGATGTTTTTTTGGGTTTTATGAGATTTTATGAATGTTTTTGGTTTTTGGTGTTTTTTGAATGTTTTTGTGTTTTATGAGATTTTATGAATGTTTTTGGATTTTGATGTCTCGGGGGCTAATCAAATATTAGCCTTGCCTACATTTAAGCTCAGAGACGATGTAGTTCGGATGACCAAGTTATTGATTTGTTTTGGGATTTTTATTTTTATTTTTTAAATATTTTTGGATTTTTTGCATGATTTTGACAATTTGGATATGGATATGTGATGATATCAGTGATCTATTCAGGATTTTGTTGAAAACCAAGCTAAGGTTAATTGATTGGATTGATGGATTGATGATGATAACATTGTTGAGGATACACAACAATGCAAGGATAGTGTTAAGAAACACAAGGATTAGGATGGATATCCCAAGATGATGAGGGATTGATTGGATTTGATTGATTGATGATTTTGAAGATTGGTTTTGGAACAAAAGTTATTTTGGATGATTTGATGTGACGTTGAAGCACACATTAGATGCGACTGATAGAGATTGTTTGGATTGATGTTTGATGAAAGATGAATATTGATAAGGAATGTCTTCTCGTCAAAATATACCATGGGCTAGTGATTTGGATTTTGGCTCACAAATGTTTTGACCAATTTGATTTTACATTTTCCAATGTTCGTATCACCACATAATTTGGAAGATATAGACCAAGATTTATTCTCGAAGCAAGATGTAAATATCTGCCCCTAGTGTCTAGCAATGTATGGAATATCATGGATGGATGCTTGGATAGGTGTACAGATGGAGGGATATGGATTATCTTGCGATAAGATAAGGTGTTTGAATAGGGTATGCTCATTTGGATAATGCTTCATGGTTTAAATAATGCTGGGTAGGATAGGATCAATGAAAATGACCCATGTCAAGATGTTTACCACAAACAAGTGTAAAGTGTACACCAAACTTTGTCAAGATCAAGATAACTTGGACTATGGATAGAGTGGATGAAAATGGATTGGATAAATGGTTCATGGATGAAATGGATTTATTATGGATAAGATGGATGGAATTTTGGATTTATTATGGATGGGATGAGATACTTTCATTTGAAATGTTGCACGTAGATGCTCGATTCTACACATGATGCCTGTTTTCTAGGTTTTCATCATGGTACCTACCCAAAGCGCTGCCCATACGATTTTCACTAGAGGACAATTTTTTTTCTTTACTTTTTTCAATCCTTTTTCTAATTTTTTATTTTTTGGATTTTTATAAATTTTTATTTTTTGGATTTTTGTGAAAGATTTTAAACTCATGTTGAACCATCTGGTTCTGCTGATGTAGGTTCTTCTGTCATGATGTGCCATCGATAGCCTACTTGAAGAAGTTTCTTTGCTAAGATATGTGCACTTGAATACAACTTTTGAGATTCCTGATTTGCTTCGTTGATACCGGAGTTGACTTTGTCTCTGTGCGCACATCGTAATAAAGTGCCTTCTAAATCCTTATGATGAAGGGTGGTTGCCAATACCTGGTCAATGTGAGAATTGGATATCATGCATGGAGGCATGGATGGAGTGCGTTTAGGAATAAGAGATGGATTGGTTGATAGTTTGGAACCTTTGACTCTCCAAACTTGGGAAGATGAGCAATGATGGGTGGATACAGAAGTGTGCATGGAATTAGGACCAACTACTTCATACACTTTGTATGTTGCTTGAAAAGCTTGCTTTTTCTTTTGAGGACATCTTTGATGGATACTTTTCCCTTTTTAATTTTTCCCCATAGTTTCTTTGACTAATGGAGTTTGATAGGGATAATCTTTCTTTGCATGTTTTGGTATCCATGTGTATTTGATTTTTCCATTATGCTTCCTTGTTTCTTCTGCTTTGATAACATTCTTTGTGCTTTGATTCAATTCTTTCTTTTGACGTTGGTCCCAATTCGTGGATGGGGTGATGGGTGGATGAAGATTCATGACGTGGCTAGTTGTAGTATTAGCATCAGTTTCATCATAAGGATTCTTCATGCTCCCTATGTTGATATTTGCACTAGATAAAGTTTCCCCCAGTATGATGGTAGTGGGACCTTCATTCCTTAATTCTGCTTGTTTTGAGATTTCTTGTTCAGTAAACATGCTCTAACAAATGACCACTGTAGATGACATTGTTTCAATTTTTTGCTTTGCTAACTCTGGATTATACTGTTTTGTCTGACTTGTTTCCTTGAGCGGATAATATTGGCTATCCGCATACCTAATGTCCTTATTTTGAATTTGGAATATATCTGATCATGATGTTGATAACTCAGTTTGACTATAGGAATTGATAAATTTCTCTGTTTGTGTAATAATGTTAGGAGTAAAGGAATCCTATTCTGAATGAAGATCATCTACGTGTCCATCAAAAGAAAGCATCTCATGGGTAGATGGAGGAGTATGTGCTATGTGGATATGATCATCTTGTATAGATAGGATAGTATCCATTAGACCATTGTAGTAGCTTAGAGATACAAACTCTTGATCTTGAATGATTTCAGAATTGCTTTTGACATGCTTTGGATCAAATTCTTGACATGGGTCAGTTTCAAAGGATTGATTACTTATAAAGGTTTCTAGGATATCTTCATTAGGAACAGAAAGTGGTTCATTATCCTCTTGATCTTTGAGTGGGCTTGGATCAAGTGTCGAGTTGAGGATTCCTTTAGTATTTGTAATCATGAGGTCAAAGGGGGTCAACATGTCTTGGAAAGGACCTTTGCTAGACCTTGGTGAAAGATTTTGATCATGCTTTGGAATAAATTCTTGAGATATGTCCTCTAACTCATAAGGCAATGTAGAGACATTTTCAATATGATCATTGGTTGATGGATCATATATTATGTCCATGGGATCAAATAATTCTAACACTCCTTGAAATAGATCACTAAAAAGTGGCTCTTGATGTATGGTGAGTTGATCATCAGATGGGTGGAAACATCTTCAAGGTGCTCATTGATGGAGAGATCTTGATCATTGTTTTCAACAATTGAGGTGGAGGGATTTTCAATGTCTTTAACCATAGGGTCAAATTATGTTGACATTTCTTGAATTGGATCATTGTTGGGTATTGTTGGTAGATTTTGATCACAATTGAAAAGTGACTCTTGATGTATGTTAATTTGATCATTGGATGAGGTGGAAACATCTTCAAGGTGTTCATTGATGGATAAATCTTGATCATTGTCCCCTATAGTGATTATCTTTTGATCAATAAGGTCTTGGATGAGATTTTTGAGTCAAATACAACTTGATGTTGTGTGTCCCTTTGTTTTGTGGAAATCACAATGGTGCTCCTCATTATACCCTAGTAGTTTAACTATGGGGTTCTTGATAGCTCCCATAGACAAGGAGCTTGATGAGATTTTATTATACCAATTGTTGCAGCACTGATTCGATTGGTCTCCCAAGTGGTGTGTATATTCATTTATTACTTTACGAGATTTGTACTTGACCTTGTGGTGATTGATTTTGGAGATATGGTGATTGATCTTTGAAATGTGGCAATTGATCTTCGAGATGGGGTAATTGGGTTTGTTGTTGATCTTGATCTTGATATCTAACCTTTTGACATTGGAGATTTTGTTCTTGATGTGGTTGTGGACACAACTCAACGCTTTGATGGCATGGGTCAACCAAAGGAATAGTGTACTGATTTTGGAGTGAAGATATCTCTTGGCTCAATAAAACAATTAGTTTGGCATGTGAAGCAAGTTGTTCTAGTGAAATTTGATCTTGATTTTGAATTTGACTCCCTTGATTTGGCTTTTGTTCAATCAGATTTGGGATGTAAACTTGTGGTGTTTGCATGGGATCATGGAAAAATTGATTTTGGACAATGTTTTGACTTGGGATGATGTTCAGATTTGGCATTATGGGTTGAAATTGAACATTGTTGATGTTGGGAATCACATTGCCTTGATTTAGGTAACTTTGATTTTGCATCGTGTTACCTTGACTTGGAGTCGTTAACATCTTGTTTGGACTTTGAAAAATATTCATATGATTTGCAGACATATCCATCCCAAAGTTTACCAAGTTTGGATTCAAAATGTTCATGTTTTGTAAAGTTGTACTCGGTACATTCACATTTGGCATGTATGGATTTGATGGGATGATGTTGTTCATTTGAAGGCTCATGCATTGAGTGTTTGGTTGATATATTTGTAGGTTTGGACTTGGATTTAAATCTACCACTGGGAAAGGTGTTCCAAAATTTTGACTAGGCATACTCACATTTATTGTACCATTGAGGTTTGTAGGAGATAATGATCCCATGTATGGATTTTATAAATGTGAGTTTTGAAAATCAATTGGCATTGTGAGGCTTTGATAATTTGGTTGGTTTAGATTGCTTATGATGTATGGATCAAGTTTATATTCCATGTTCTTCTTGTGTTTTGACTTTGTTGCAAAAGTGACCTCTGAGGTGTTTAGGACCAATGGTGAGATGAAGGATGAAAGGGGTGAATTATATGGGTGTTGTTTTTCTTAGGAACTTTGGATCAATGCTAGAATTTAGTATTTGATTTTGATTGGTTTTGATTGGATAATGAACTTTTAAACCCTAAGATGTTGGATGTGATCTTTAGGATAAACTTGTTCAAAGGTGTGTTGACTTAACTAGAGGTATGAGAAAGGATGCATTCCCATACTCCTAATTAAACAAGGTGATTTTGATTTGGTTCAAGGATGTACCCAAGTCTAGATAATGATGTTTCCAAATCTCTAAATTTTCTTGTGGGATGGGATGATAAATGTTTGAAATGGATGAAGTGTTTGATTTTGATCCTAAATGAACCTAAGAAGGACTTGTTTACAAGGCCAAGGTTTTGAAGAACATGATTTTCCCTTCAAACCAAAAGATCAATGTTTTCTCAAAATACCATAAGACAAAATATACACAAGAACATGTGTGGGGTTCAATTGATTTCATCTTGATTAGTGAATTTCTTTTACCACAAATAGTTTCTTGATTAGATTTTCAAACTAGATGTCTAATGTCCTAATTTCTTATCATCCCACAAAGTGTGTTATGTGGAAATCGAGAAAATTAAGGAAAAATTTCCCTATTGTTGACTTTAGTAAGAAAATTGAGATATGATCCAAGTGTTTAGAAACCTCTAAGGATAAAATCCCAAGGGAAAGAAATAACACATGAATTTGGCCAATTGTATTTTCCTCCTAAAGGGTTTGAAATTTTGATGATGATGTTAAATGTTTATTTTCCAAATTTTTTCAAACAAGCAAAGCATTTTGTAACCAAGAACAAGCACAACCTTATGGATATGAAAGACAATATTTGTTGAGTCCCCACTTGGACAAGTCTAGCTACGCTTATCTTTAGCGAATGGTTAGATGCTTGACCCCATTGGATCCCCTCCAAGGCACTCACTTATATAGGGCAGCCAAGCATCAACACCCATGAAAATCCCATGGCATACTTTCCATTTCTACTAAAGACCGTAAAAGTGTGGGCCGGCTTCAGAATGACCGTTCTTGCACCAACAAATAGATAGGGATTTTGGAATTTCTACAACAAGGGTTTTAATTCATACTTTTGGTTCGTAGGAGTTGACCCAACATGGTGAGAGACCATTGTTGCCCTTCTCGTCAGAGCCAACTGCATGGTACTGGAATTTATTCCAATACCACATTTATATCCCAACTAGAAATACTCTTGGTTTTAGAGTGTTACCGATTGAGTCGTTCCCTTGTGTGAGTACTTTTTCCCCAAGGTAGGACCTCTAAGATAAATAATAGCGAGTAAACATATTCATAGTTCGATCCACCTTTTTTTAGAAACAAAGGGAGAACACATGCAATAGGTTTACTCACACTCGCACAATTTTTTGTTCAATTTTAGTTCCAAAATGAAGTGTGGAGGTAACTACTTTATCCCACCCTAAGACCATCAAAAAGTCTTTTGATTCTCAAGATCATCATGAGGCATGAGAGAAGTGCATACGTCTTTTCGATGGCGTTAGTTTGAGTAAGTAATCACAAAAAAAAGTTGCACATGTTCTTTTTAATCCAACAAAAGAAATAATGATTTATTTTTATAGCACCAAAAGAAGTGTGAGGTTTGATTGTTCAATTGTTAACCTTAAACAAAATCTAGTAAATTTTCCTAAGGTTCTTTTTAATCCCTTTGAATTGTTATTTTTAGAGCCCAAATTGAAATCGATTGAGTCTTAAAAGCTTGAAGAGATAAAATCCTTAAACTTCGAATAATAATTGCTTCCAAGAGTGTCTAAAGACACTTGATACAATAGAGAAATGATGTCATAAGAAGCTTTTATTTTGTTTCCTCCCCACCTTTTTGATTTCCTAACTTGCAAAAGTGCTCAAAATGTTAGATGAGATCAAGAAACAAAAGGATATAGGGGTTAGATGAATCATTAAGCATAAAAACCCTAAAACATAAAACAAGTTATAATGTGTTTTGACTTTAGATGTAAATTTGAAAATTTTAACTCATTAATAGTTAATAAACACCTACACCATTGGATAGCTTATGAAATTCTACCCCATTTCAAAAAAAAAAAGCGTTAAAAAAGACCTATGTATGACCAAGATATGGTCATTTTAAAACTGACTCTAAAAGCACTAAAACAGTGCTCATATGTGCTAAAACAGTCCTTGAAAGTGCTAAAATAGTTCTTAAAGCACCAAAAAAGTGCTCAAAGCACCAAAACAGTGCTCAGATGCACTAAAAAAGTCCTCATAAGCGCTAAAACAATCCTCAGAAGCACTAAAACAATGCTTAAAGTGCCAAAACATGCCCAGAAGCGCTAAAACAGTTCTCAGAATCACTAAAACAGTGCTCGTAAGTGCTAAAACAGTGTTCAAAAGTGCTAAAACAGTGCTCAAAGTGCCAAAACAAGGTTTGGATGCACCGTAATAGAGTACGTATGCGCTAGAAGATCTTGTGGATGCATTGTAACAGAGACTAACAAATAGAACTATTGAAAAATGACAAAATTTATCAAAAAAACATGTTAGATTTGTGATTCAAGCCCTCCTAGCGCCAAAATGTCAAACCCCAATCCTAATACCTGCAAAACAACATGAAAAAACACATTAGAAGGTAACATACAAGTAAGAACAAGGATTCCCCATGAAATCCATTAGCATAGTTTAAAAATAGGAAAGAAGAATGAAGAACACAATGAAATAGATTAAATCCTATTAAAACAAGCAAAATCTTGATCCCATGGGAGAATTGGTGTCAATTTGATGTGAAAATTGGCCCTTTCCCAACTCCTATGATGTAAGATTGATGTATGATGAAGAGTGATCCACTATGTTGATGCTTGATGAGTGCTCCAATAGAAAAATCTGTATAACCTAGCTATGAACTCAATGATAATAGATGAAAATTGCTAATTATTTGAGCATAGTAAGTTTACTCAAATTGTGGGTGATCAAATGAGGAGATTAGTCTCTTATTTATAGAATATCAAGTTGAAGAGATGTCCAAAATGGAGCAATGTGGGACTAAGAATCAACCAATGGCAAGATGCCACTTGTCAACATGTGAGAGGATGAAGGATGAGCACATTTTGAAGAATGTGCAAAGAGGGGGGAGATTCAAATTCAAAATATGGCTTGAAGGATGAGGTGAAAGGTGAAGCAAATGCACATGGCTCAAGAAAAGGACATGTAAGAGATTTTAAATGCTTTGTTGGAAGGGACAAGTCCTTTTGGGGGGAGATTTCAAATTTGAAGAATATTCCCACTTGGATGCCTTTTTTGAATGAAAATAGATGATTTATAAATCAATTAAATTGATTTTAATGTGCAAGTTGCAAATTCTAGAGTATTTGAGTGATTAGGATTAGCATTAATCATGATTTGATTAATTTAAATGATGTTAGTTGATTTGACCATTTTGACTTAGATTTTAGGATTTAAATAATTCAAAATGAGAAGAGAATGATTTAGACTTAGTTAAATAATTTTATTTTTTTTATTTAACCAAAGGGGGTGATGTTATATTAAATTAGATAAATGTTTGATTTATTTAATTTAATTAGATGAATTTTAGAGATTTATTCAAATAATATGAATTATTTAATTAAATAAAGATAGGAAGATGAAATGACCTAGCTAATTACACAGAGATAATGATTTAATTAAATCAAGGGATTTATTTAATTAAAAGGAGAATTATGATGACTTTAATCAAATAAGGCTATTCGATTAAATGGTTAGACAGAGGGATAATTCAGGATGAAACAATGTTAGTAGATTAGGATCAAGTGTGAGATATCAATCTGTATATTTTCTATGTCTACACCAAGATTAAGGCTAAGCTCGATGACTTCAACCAACCATTGGATATCCCATTTCTAATGTCTTTCAATAATGAAGGATGACTTAAAGGAAAAAACCATTAGAATGATGAATTGGCTCAAATGCTACCACAAGCACTTGAGATAATCAATGATGAAGAGATGATACTAGACAATATTCATAAGAAGCTCAAGGGAATAATATATATGGAGTACAGTATGAAGGATTCTCTTTCAATTTTTGACACTCATATTAGGGAGGATTACATCGAGCACTTGTTAGCAATGAATATGTTCACCACTAGGATTGGAAGGGCCCTAGATGTGGAAGAATAGGTATAAAAGTTGAGGTCTACAAGATGATTGAGCACTTTATCATGTAGAGAAGAAATTTTCTAGATCTTGAGAGGTCACAAGTTCTCTATGTTGAATAATGAAGAAGGTGTCACTATCTATTGATTTTTCTTGAACTGATTTCTTTTATGTTTTAAAATTTTATAATTAGTTAAGTTTATGAAAAGAAACACCTTTTTTAACGGGTCTATATCTTGTTGCTTCCCATATAAAATGGGAAACCAAGGCCTCATTTTGATCATCATCAGTAGTAGTAGATATGCTCATCCATTCACATATCACCTTTCACTCATCTGCTCTCATATCTGAAAAAATTCTTCTATTAATGCATAAATTTGAAGTATAATCAATGGAGAAGATTGTTCAAAATCAGTGATTTATTTATAGTGGTCAACTATTGTGTTAATATTCAATCCTATATGTTGTGTTGTCTCCAAAGTGGTTTTCCTCTATTATTCAAATTTATACAATTTGTCAAGACACACTTTTTGTTGTGTGATTTTCTTGATTGGGTTATGGCTGGAGTGAATTAAATTCCTTTCAATTAATTCATTTTAATTTGTTCCATCCAAGGATTAAAATCCTTTTAAATTGATTATGCTGATTGGTTTCCCTCAAGTTAAGAATTAAAAATCCTTTCATGATATCACAGTAATTTGGGAAAATAACACTAGGATTCATAAAGAAGAGTACAATAACTAAAAAAATTGCACATTTGTACAAGCTACAAACATCCAAAGTTCCCAACTAGTTAGAGTTAAGCTAAGAAGTAGATCCACCTACCATACATATCTATCTCCATCATCACACAAATCCAACTCCATTCACCCAATAGGATTAGGCACTAGTCATAATACTTAGAACATTTTATACAAACTTTACTCATACACTTGTTTCTCAAAAACAAGGACAATATGAATTAGTTATTATCCTAGCATCTATTTCACATCCTCATGCCATTGTGAATAGATCACCCATGTTATAGACTATATTTAAACCCTCAAATATGCCTTATCATTTATGTACACCCTCCTAGGTTTAGTAGAGTCTAAAGAGTAGGGGGTTATCAATCATATTCACCATGTTAATTAGCCAAAAACGTACTAAGAGATTGGCTCCCTCTTAAAGTTCAAAACCTGCATTTTTGAGACCTAACAAGATGAATCTGATAGATATGAGAATGATGACTAAAGCTTACCTAAGCACTGAAGAACACAATAGAGAAAATATGAACACACAGTGGTTGTAGGAGAAAATTATAGAGAAAATGAATCCAATTCTAAGATCTATGTTCAACCCAAATGTTCAAGATGTTATAACCATGTTAAGCAGGCTAGCTAGAATTAAGGATACCAGTAAGTTTGAACCATGGATGTTTGTAATTATAGCAAAATTAATGGAAGGCCCTGTGTAGATGAAATGGGAAAGTTTTATCAATGATAGGATACATGATTAGATGAATGTATTCCCATAGTTAGAATGGTTTTATATGTCCTCATATGTGATTTATTCATGTACCATAAGGGAAAATAAACAAGGGTTGAATAGAGTTGTTACCCTAGGAAGAGAAGTAGGGAATAGTCTGATATATGCTCATTTACCCCAAATTACTATTTATGAATATAGGGAGCATTATCAAAGAGTCAATGATGTGTTTTCAGTGAAGATGGTAAGAATAATGGAGGGTGACAAAACTAAAAGGTTTTCTCTAGAAGAACAATAGCTTATCAAGTAGATAGGAGGTTGGTACATTCAGTTTCCTACTTTCACCTACATCAAGGTGGAAGGGTTTGAAGGATATCCCTCCATGTTGCCTTGAAAATTGATAGATAAATTGTTATTGTTGGAATTGGTAAGATATATGAAGTCATCCCATGCTCTATTCAACATGACCCATAAGAGAAGTTCTGCCAGATTTCCTATCATAATGGGAAATTATAAGTGTAATGCATCTAAAGCAGCTAACTTGTGTAAAGAGGAATTAAAGATGTACAAATTGGAGTTATTTACACTCCAAAGAATTAACTATGATCCAAAAGGGAATATTTCCAAGGGGATAGCTAGAAAGGATGCCCATGTTCATCATTTAGAAGACTTATAGCTCAATTGTGATGACAAACAAATAGTAAGGAAAAGATCATATCAAAGATTGTCATTGCAATCAACACAGATTCTTGAGCTCCATGAAATTCCAAATCAGTTGGATGAAGATGAGGGAGAGGTTTTCAATCTGATATATAATGAAACCAAGGTTTATGATGAACCCATTCTGGATCCAAATTATGAAGGTAGAGAGATAATGACCATTGAGGAAATTTTTGAACAAGTTTTGGTGTAGACTCAATGATGGTTTGATGAATTTTGTAGAAACTTCAAAAAAGTTGGAGTCAGGGCCACATACTCTCTCAATGTAAAGAAGAAGCAAAGAGAAGAATATGATTCCAAGCATGATGAGTCAGCTAAGAAGAAAAGAAAAGCTAGTAGGGTAGATACAACAATGCATATTGAGGAGAAAACCACTGATGCCCCAAGCCAGAGAGTTTCATTAGCGCCAACTAGCCAACATAGAGAAACTAGACTAAGGTTAAAGGAACATCAAAGCTTAAAATATAATCTTCTTCCTTCCATGACAAAGCATAAGATTCAATCAATGACTAATGAGGAGGTGAGATTGAAAATGAATACTTGTGTTCAGAAAAGTTCTGCATCCTACAGGTTTACATCATTATTTACTTATCCCCCTTCAGTCAATACAACTAAGTAAAGAAAACACTAAGAAAAACTCATGTGGCTCTAGATGAGAGTTGTAAACTGAATGAAGATCAAATCAGGGAACAAATGAAGAAATTAGGTGCCATGATGGAGAGAATAAAAGAGAAGAAATCTAAGGAGAAGCCTATGGTACAATTATTGGTGGAAGAAATACCAGATGTAGGGAAAATTCCTATAGATATTGAAGAAGAAGAATTTATAAGAGGAACACTCAGCCTAGAGGTGGGAAACCCTAAAATACTTGTTGAAAAATAAATAGGGGAAATTGTAGGATAGTTTCCCATCGATGATGTTATTATTGAAGATATAGTTGATTCCCAACTTCCTCTGGGGGATATTGAAAAGGATGTTGAACAACCACAAGTTTTTGAAGAGAAAGGAGAAGACTAGATTGAAGTTGAAGATACAAATCCTTCACAAATTGTCAATGGTGGTGTGATGAATTATAAAGATAATCCTAATGTAACAGGACATGAAGAAAGTGATGCCCCAAAGATTGATATTGAACACATGGCTAGACAGGAAAATATAAGTCTTGGAAATGAAGAGATAGTGGTGAATCTCAGTAATCCAAAATCCAAGACAGTAAATACTAAAAATGTTCTCATCTTGGTGAATATGATAGGCGAGGTTGAAAATACAAGAGAAGTTCTTGAGGGTACTGAAAATTAGGAACAAAGAAATGTTATAGAGGTATAATGTAATGAAGATGAACCCAATTGGTTGATCAGAGAATTGGCTTCCCCATTGGAAGTAGAATTAGTACATCTAGATATCAAGAGCTTAATGTAGGAAGTGGAAACTCATAAACTTAGGCAAAGAGCGAAAATAAAACATGTCATGCATAAGAATGTAAATGGAGGAAGAACACTCCATATAGCTACTCCAATAGTAGATAAAAATAGACATGAAATAACACCTAAGGAGTATAGAGTGACAAGTATCAATGTTGGACATTCATCCCGGGGACAAGAATTATAAGAAATGAAGATGAGTTTAGATAAAATTGTCGCCAAGGTGTAGTAGAGTAAACAAAAGAAAAGAGATTTGAAAGAATGGATTGCTCGTATGGAAAATTTTAGAGTATCATTAGCTGAGTCTAGCCAAAATCAATCTGAATTGTCTCAAAATATAGTTCTCATGTTATAGGATTAGGTGGATGCTATAGCAGCACTTCACCATAAAATGAGTGTATTTGAAGAATGGATGGAGTACTTGGTAAGTCAAGGAGAAGAATTAAACATCGATACAATTGGGAAATATAAGGAGGCATACCGTTGGTGTCATAAATATAAAACATTAGAAGGAGAATGCAGGATCCACAAGGAACAAATTGATGTTGAAAGGAAAATTTTAAAAGCTCTCATTTAGACAGATTTCTAGTAATTGATAAGTGAAAAGATAATCATGAAATATGATGTTCCGATGTGTTCCAAATGGAAGAAACATGTAGATTGGGAAGGTGACACCTTATTTCAATGTATGTAAGGATTCAAAGAAGTCACCAAGAAATGTAATAAATTGATTCACAGAGATTAAAGTTTCATTGAAACACTAGCATAGTAAAATTGTGATACCTAGACGATACGACAAGATGAAAAAGAAGTGAAATATTTCTAGGAATGGATTAAAAAGGTAAATAAAGACGTTATTTAGTCATTAAATTGGGAATTCATTGATGATATTATACAGTACAGAAATGGCATTATTAAATATGAGACAACGAGGAGGCAAAGCAATGCAAATTGCCTTTAGATATCAAAAAATTATGCCAAGATCAAATATAGCAAGAAGGTAATTCAAGGATTTTTGAAAGAGCGGATGCATCAAGTATTGTCTACCTTTTGGGAGTACCAATTGAAGAATGGAGAAGAAGAGTTATCGGGCCTGAATTTTGATACAGGGCAATGAATAACCAGATATTGAATATTAGAAGAAGTCACAAGGATATGTTGTTAAAGTAATTTTGCCTGTTGTTCCTGGTCTTGGTAGAGACATATTGTCCCAGAATTTGAAGAGTACTAGTGGCCTTATTTCTTGTGGAGAATTTGAGTACCAGAGCTTGGAGTTGAGGATTAATGATAGTGAAGAAGTTAAATCCTTGACTTTGTCTAGAAGATTCCAATGACAACTAGCATCTACCATGTGCTATATTTTGACTTGTTGTTTATGATTCCTTTGATAGACTTTAAGTTTAGAATCTTGAGGCCTTGTTCCTATTAAAGGTTGTTTTATGCTTTAATTTTATTTTAAATTCATAATTTGTGGATGTCGAAAGAGCCAAAACCTCTTTAAGTTTTGTTCTTTTATCCTATTTTCTTAATCATTCCAAATTAAAAATTTGTATGCACATAGAACTGTAGACACCTAAAAATGACTTATGCCTGTGAGCACTATTTTACAAATTTTCATCCTAGCATAATTATGACACTTTAATTATGTTCCTAACCCATCTTCAACTTGTGATACCAAATGTTTACCCCTTTAGGAAACACCTCAAGATTAGCCTAAGCAATTTGTAAAAGCAAAGAGGAAAGTGTTAAATGAAGACAAATTGATATACCTCCCTTTTTGCAGCTTAAACTCCTTGGTTGGCCCTTGATTTGGATTGATTTGTATGCTCCTTGATGGCTCTTGATATGGCTAAATGCAAGTCTTGACTATATGTTTGAATATAGATGCAAATGGGTGAAATTGAAGACTAGATGAGTTCATAAAATGGCAGCATTTAGTTGCAAAATGGCTAAGTCTTTTTAATGCCTTAGAGGATGGGGTATTTATAAAGAAACTTGAATTCTCTAGAGAATTTAACGGTTGAGATTTATCCAACAAAGTCAAGATGAAGGGCTAAGGTGAGTTGAGGACTCACAAGCCCTCACATTTTGACATGTGGAATGTGAGATGGCTAAGGGTGAGATGATGTGTAGGTGATGTGGAAGGGAGCTACATGATGTAGAGGAAGGACAAGTACCTTCCAAGTACATTGGGAGATGAGAAGATTCCTTGGAGGAATAAATGTGAATTAAAAATTCACATGCTTGGGAGAATCTAGTGGATAAGAGAGGGTCTCCAAAAAGGTGGGATTTTGTCACATGTGACTTGATGTGACAAGTCAAAAGTTCTAGAAGATGCATGGGAAAAGGGGATTCTAGGAAGAATAAAAGTGAATTAAAAATTCACATGGGGAAGAAAGGAACCTAAGATGAATAAAAAGGAATTAAAAATTTCTTGGGGGATGGGGAGAGTTGACCAAGGTACTAATTAGGTTTAACTAATTATTAATTAGAGGATAATTAGGGGTTAATGAGGATTAGAAGCTAACTTGCAAAAGTTGGAGGATGTGACACATCCTAATCAAGGATTAGGCATGTGCAAACCCTTAATGAAGAGATTAGGAGATGGATTAGGATTAATTAAAAATGACATGTGAGGAATTAAATAAATGTAATATTTATTTAATTCATTTGATGAAAAGAGGATTAAGGAGGGTAGGGTATTTAATTATTAATTAAATACCTTAGGGATTTGGCAGAATTAAAGATATTAATTAAATAATAATATTATTACTTAATTAACTCAAATAAGAGGATGTTTAGATGAAAAGTGATAAATTTGGATAAATTAAGTGTCCAAATTTGGATGTCTATATTTTTCCCCTCTTTGAGATGGTGTTATGAAGTAGCATCATTTCAAAGAATATTAAAATATAGAACCTAGAAGGAGATGGTTATATTGAGAAGGATGCCCCAGTCATCAAACAGATGACTAGGAAGAAATATGATGGAGGTGAAGATGAAGATTAGGGATAAGGATGCCCCCTCGAGAGGACATGCGGGTTCAAGAGAACACGGATGTGCTCTTGAAATGGATGAGATGATGACATGGGAGATGAGAAAGAGGATGAAAAGGGGTGGATATGAAAGGATGAAAAGGCGACATGAGGTTGGGAAACAAAAATGGAGGCAGAGACAAAGATGATGTTGCCCTAGTCAAGGTACAAGCCAAAAGGGGTTGAGGATGGATGGAGTGTTGTCAATGAGGATAGGGAAGGATACATCCCAATGAGTGGTATTGATGAGGGAAGGATACATCCCAAAACACCACTAAAGGATAGGGACGAGTACCTCCCGATGATGATGATGAAATTGTTGTTGACGAGGGAAGGATATATCCCAAACAATGTTGAAGGGATATGGAAGAATAAAATGGGATGATGATGATGATGATGAGGATGATTGGATCTAGGCTTGTAACAAGACTGAGAACAAGACCAAGGATATGATTAGATGATTCAGGCTAAATGGAATGGATGGGGATTGGATAGAGATGTGAGATGGGAATGAAGAAGGAATGGATGGGGGGATTTTGATAGATGAGAGGATGGGGGATACATGCAAGACGATGGAATGAAAAATGAAATGCAATCCTAATGCAAGTTGCCATCTTCGGAGCACTGAGTTTTGCTATAGCATAAGACACCAAGTGCCAGGGTATGTGGAACCAAGGTGTATTAGTGTCTAATTGGTGCAAGAGCACCCAGGACATTCAAGGAACACTTCAAGAATCAGGAGAGAGCAGGGGTCAGGAGGACATTTCAAGCATGTCAAAGCATTAATTATAATGTGTTGAAACCTATAATGGCATTTGAATTTAATAAGTGAGTTGAAGATGTTACAGGGGTCAAGATTCCTGATAAGGAATCCAGTCAAAATGCAATGTAAGGGGCAAAGTATGTTTTAAAGGATTTGTTTAAATGCTCTTAGGCTTTGAATAGGTTAAATAAGCTTGGATATTAGATATCCAATGGTCTTTAGGTGACAATTATTAATAAATCTCAAGATTGTTATTTTAAAATTTCAAAATTTGTTTGGGCGGGAAAGTAAGTTTAGGGGCTTAATTGGCTTTAATGAGGTGTAAACCGATTTTTGTTAGTTGGGACAGTTTTGTAGTTGATCTATAACCCCAGGGAATTCAATTGTACGGGATTGGATGAAGGATTGAATGACATTGTATGGACTGTTTCCAAGAAAGGGCAGAAAATCACTATTTTTTGCATTTTTCTCTTGTGTTTTTGCAGTCTATTGAATTCTCTTTGAAGTTTCATTAAATTTGAAGGCCTAAGCATCATAAATTTCATGTTTTTAAATTGTTGAATGCTCTGAAAGTTCATAAAAATCAATCCTAGCATGTGTTCTTGCTGACTGTCTACAGGAAAAGGCTGAAATAGACTGTTTTGAGGGTCTTTCAATGAAATAATGATCCATTTCAAGGAATGTATTACTGGAACCCTATGAAATGGATCTAATATAAATTGTACAAATTGAAACTAACCAAAAAATATGCAGGAAAAGGTGAAGAATTGACTGTACACAGTGAATTGGCAAAGGAAGAGGGAAGAAAGTTGACCCTAGGGTATAGCAGTGAGTAAACTGCCTTAATAAGAGGCATGTTTCTGAGTTCTAGTAGTTGTGAAATGATCAAAGGATGGTGAGAAGTCAAAAACCAAGACCTGGAAGTGATAGGAAATCCTAAAAACCAAAAGCCCTAGTTTTAAGCCAAATTAGTCAGGGTTTTGTAGTTGGGCATGTTGTGAGTATTCTTGTAGACTAAAAGTGTGAAAATCTTTGATTTGGGAGTATTTTAGGAGACTGTTGAGAGTTTCAAGGCCAGGGGACAAATCTAGAGGTGGGTTGCTTTGTTAAATAGGGCTAATTAGGCCTCATTTCAAGGAAACAGTAGGGTTAGAAACAAGAAGGTCTAAAACAAGTGGTGCAAGTAAGTTGATATGTTGCTAGGCATCACAAAACACACTTGATACAATCTTTAAATTGGAGGTTAAAATGCAAAGTTTGAGAGAAAAGACAGTATTCCATTGCCAAAGGCCTAATAGGGCTAGTAGGACTGGTTGAGCAGCAGAAAGGAGTTTTGTTCAAAATTTTGGTTAGGGTTTGAAGCCCATTTGAATCAAGTTTATTTAAGGTTTGGTGAATTCATTTCAATGATTGAAAGTCACAAGGGGAGGCAGAACATCCTTAGTTGCAAGGTGAAGACCCTATTTCCAAGTTGGAGACTAGTTGAGAAATTTAAGAGCAAAGCTTTGTTAATTTTTAATTCTTTGTGAAATTTTTGAGATCCCTGACCCTCTGCATCAGAGTGGTATTAGAGCAGTGAGTAGGTCCTTTAGGGATTGGAGAAGTAGCAATGGCACCAAAAAACCAATTGGCAAGAGAGTTGGAAGAGTTGAAGGAGATCTTGGAGAGGGAGAGAAGAGAAAGAAGGGAACAAGAAGCAGCAAGAGCAAGAGAGGAAAGGCTATGGAGAAGAGAAAGAGACACTATGCAAGCAAGGATCAATAACCTTGAGAGGAGTAGGAGGAGAGAAGACCAAGAAGACCAAGAAAACAATGAAGAGGATGAAGAGCATGTGAGGGCAAATCAGGAACAGCAAGCTGATGATACAGAGGACCTTGAAGAAAGGAGGTTAGTGAGGTTATTGAAGGCAGTACAGGGTCATGGAGGGAAGAGTCACATTGACTTACCTATCTATCAAGGGAAGATGGATAGTGAAGAGGTATTGGGATGGCTTGATGCCATGGAAAACTACTTTGAATTTGAGGAGATGGATGAAGAAAGGAAAGTCAAGTTTGCTAAAACTAAGTTGAGAGGCACAACATTGACATGGTGGACAAGTTTCCAGAATGATAGGATGGCTAGAGGATTGGAAAAGGTCTCTACATGGGCAAGAATGAAGAGTTTGGTCAAGGAGCAGTTTTTACCATCTGATAATACCATTCATGTGAAAAGAATGAGGCAGAATTTAAAGCAAAAGGACTTGGATGTGATGTCCTATACTGAGCAATTTCACAAGCTTAGTATTAGAGGAGGATATGAGGAAGAAGATGAGAATATAGCCAGGTACATCAATGGCTTAAGGTACAATCTGCAAGATGAGATTGGTTTGCAATTGCCAAGAACATTAGGAGAATGTTTTCAATTGGCCATTAGAGCAGAAGAAAAGGTGAAAAGGAAGCAAGAAAGATCAAACAATGGTGGAAGAGGAGGTAACTCAAACAGGGGCAGAGGTAATAGAGAGCAAGGACAAGGCAGTAATGATAAAAGCAGCAATGACAAGGGTAAGGAGATATTTTCTGATCAAAGAGGTGGATACACTCCAAGAGGAGGAGGCAGATTTGGACAAGGTAGAGGACCATTCACAGGAAGATGTTTTAATTGCAATGAACCAGAGCATCCTTCCTTCAAATGTCCTAAGTGGGAACAAGCTGATAAAGGCAGAGAAAGGAGAGCCACCTTGGTGCAAGAAGAAGAAGATAAGAAGGAGGAACCAAAAACACTCATGGCAGACCCTGTGACTGATGGTGAGTTTCTCATGATCAAGCAAGGAGAAAGACTTCATCAAGAACCAAAGGTAACCATTTTCAAAAAAAATTGTCTCAGTCATGGTAAGATATGCAGGTTGCTTATAGATTCAGGGTCACATAGCAATTTAGTTTCAGTTGATATGGTAACCAAGCTAGGGATTGAAACTTTTGATCATCCTACTCCCTACAAGGCCACTTGGGTAACTCAAGGACAACATGTAGAGATTGGTAAGAGAGCTTTTGTTGATTTCTCAATTGGTTCATATCATGATAGGGTGCTTTGTGATGTTATTCCTATGACTTGTGGTCATATTATCTTGGGAAGGCCATGGCAGTATGTTAGAAGAACTTTGCATGATGGATTTCTTAACACCTATTTGGTTCACAAGGGAGATGTTAAATATCAATTGGTTCCTTTACCTTTGGAACAGTCTAATGATAGGTTTGTAATCTATTTTGAGAAGAGTTTGTAGGTGAATAAGCAGGGTGAAACAGGGGAAGGCATTGACAAACTGAAAAGTGGTGAGTTGCAGCAGGGTTATGAGGTGGATAGTCCATCAGATCAGTCCTTGTGGGATTTGAATAGTATTAAGATTGGTAGCATTGAATGCCCCATCAATGAGGGTAATAGTGGTGAAGTTCTTCCACAAAGGAGGCATTGGAATGAGGGCAGCAATAGGGCACAAGAACTCACTGTTTCCAAGCAGCAAAGAAGAAACACTAATCCTTGTTTTGATTCTATCAAGAATGCAGATTGGCAGAAGAGAAAAACAGTAACTTTAGGGGACTACCTGCCTTCTCATTGGAAGATGAAAGCACATGTGAGCAAGAAATTTCTTAGTGGCAACACATGAGACACTTCTTGGGACAAGAGTTCTTTCTTTCCTAGGGAGAATGGTGCAGGAGCACCCAGGACATTCAGGGAACACTTCAAGAATCAGGAGAGAGCAGGGGTCAGGAGGACATTTCAAGCATGTCAAAGCATTAATTATAATGTGTTGAAACCTATAATGGCATTTGAATTTAATAAGTGAGTTGAAGATGTTACAGGGGTCAAGATTCCTGATAAGGAATCCAGTCAAAATGCAATGTAAGGGGAAAAGTATGTTTTAAAGGATTTGTTTAAATTCTCTTAGGCTTTGAATAGGTTAAATAAGCTTGGATATTAGATATCCAATGGTCTTTAGGTGATAATTATTAATAAATCTCAAGATTGTTATTTTAAAATTTCAAAATTTGTTTGGGCGGGAAAGTAAGTTTAGGGGCTTAATTGGCTTTAATGAGGTGTAAACCAATTTTTGTTAGTTGGGACAGTTTTGTAGTTGATCTATAACCCCAGGGAATTCAATTGTACGGGATTGGATGAAGGATTGAAGGACATTGTACGGACTGTTTCCAAGAAAGGGCAGAAAATCACTATTTTTTGCATTTTTCTCTTGTGTTTTTGCAGTCTATTGAATTCTCTTTGAAGTTTCATTAAATGTGAAGGCCTAAGCATCATAAATTTCATGTTTTTAAATTGTTGAATGCTCTGAAATTTCATAAAAATCAATCCTAGCACGTGTTCTTGCTGACTGTCTACAGGAAAAGGTTGAAATAGACTGTTTTGAGGGTCTTTCAATGAAATAATTATCCATTTCAAGGAATGTATTACTGGAACCCTATGAAATGGATCTAATATAACTTGTACAAATTGAAACTAACCAAAAAATATGCAGGAAAAGGTGAAGAATTGACTGTGCATAGTGAATTGGCAAAGGAAGAGGGAAGAAAGTTGACCCTAGGGTATAGCAGTGAGTAAACTGCCTTAATAAGAGGCATGTTTCTGAGTTCTAGTAGTTGTGAAATGATCAAAGGATGGTGAGAAGTCAAAAACCAAGACCTGGAAGTGATAGGAAATCCTAAAAACCAAAAGCCCTAGTTTTAAGCCAAATTAGTCAGGGTTTTGTAGTTGGGCATGTTGTGAGTATTCTTGTAGACTAAAAGTGTGAAAATATTTGATTTGGGAGTATTTTAGGAGACTGTTGAGAGTTTCAAGGCCAGGGGACAAATCTAGAGGTGGGTTGCTTTGTTAAATAGGGCTAATTAGGCCTCATTTCAAGGAAACAGCAGGGTTAGAAACAAGAAGGTCTAAAACAAGTGGTGCAAGTAAGTTGATATGTTGCTAGGCATCACAAAACACACTTGATACAATCTTTAAATTGGAGGTTAAAGTGAAAAGTTTGAGAGAAAAGACAGTATTCCATTGCCAAAGGCCTAATAGGGCTAGTAGGACTGGTTGAGCAGCAGAAAGGAGTTTTGTTCAAAATTTTGGTTAGGGTTTGAAGCCCATTTGAATCAAGTTTATTTAAGGTCTGGTGAATTCATTTCAATGATTGAAAGTCACAAGGGGAGGCAGAACATCCTTAGTTGCAAGGTGAAGACCCTATTTCCAAGTTGGAGACTAGTTGAGAAATTTAAGAGCAAAGCTTTGTTAATTTTTAATTCTTTGTGAAATTTTTGAGATCCCTGACCCTCTGCATCACTAATGCATGAAACAAACACAATAGACAAAAAGGCTATCCCAACACCCCAAAGTCACGAAGACCTTGGTCGGGCCAGGTATTGAGATAACCACAAGCACACGAGGATGCCCCAACGTAACACAAGACCACAAGGATCTTGGTGGGTACTACGTGGGACAACCAAGAAGACATAAATAAAAATAAAAAGATCAAAATATGCCCCTATGTTGACCAATCAAAACACACCATAATATGATGGATCATGGCGGCCTTGACAAGTAATGATAGGGAGCACAAATGATAAACAAAAGTCAAAAGTATTAAAAGATCACAATCAATTTCAATTGTCCTTTGCCATAGGATCAAAAGGGATGGATGGGGTTGATGAGGTCTGTTAGGAAGGATGCATCCTGTTGAGACCAAAGATGCCATATACTAAACTAAAAGATCGTTATGACGCAGGGTGTTCAAAATCAATTGGATCTCAAGATACAAGTGGATCTCGTTTGTTATGAACCAGCTAGATAAGGGCATATCTTGACGACACGACACAAGGGAGACAAGACATGAAACTGACACACCTTAAAGACCTAGGGGCTCGAGGGCTGATCAAAGATTAGCCTTGCCTATGTAAAAGCACAAAGCCCTCATAGTTCGATAAAAGGCTGACGACTGACCAAGATGGAGACCTTGACGGATGGTAAAGATAGGATGGACAAAAAGAGTAAAGTGGACAATGGCAATCGATGAGAGACAATAGACGATAGAGGAGCCCCGGGGGCTGATCAAGTGATCAACCTTGCCTATGTGAAAGTGCAGGGGCAATGTAGTTCGACCAATGACCAGTGAAAAATGATGGATAAAGGATGATAAGATGATAGGATGAGATAACCCTAGATAAGGGGACAAAACGGTTGGATCAACATCATGGGACAAGATAGACCTGTTGGATATGATAGGAGGATGGTGACTAAACAAAGCTCAAGGATGGGATAGTTATCCAAAAAGATGAATTTGGAGGATGATATGATGGGATTGATTCTGCACCAAGTTTTGGGGTTTAAAGAATGTAAGGTGCTAACAATCAGATTTTTCCAGATTTGGCAATTTTCAAAAATTGTCAAATTTTGCCATTTTAGGAAACCTTACGGGTGTACTTTTGAGAGTCCAATTTTTTCCCAAAAAATACCCAAAACAAAGATAAGATGAATTGCCAACTAATATCCCAAATTTGAGACATGCATTTCGAGTTATGGACAAAAATGATTTTTCAAAATGTTGAAAAAAAACACTAAATTGTGATTTTGAGGGTCAAGATGAAAGTTTGAGGCCTCGAAAATGTGGAAAAACGGGGTCCAAAGGACTTCCAATTAGTTGGGGATCCACATGCCATCTCATAACGCAACCACCCATAAAATTTCAACTCAAACGGACACCCAAGTCAAAAGTTATGGCCTCTGAAAGTTTAGGCACAAAAATCAAAATTCTGAAAATGAAGTCTAGGTGATTGGGATGGATGATTTGATGCTAGATATGGGCTTTAATGATATTCTAAATGGAACTTATGTGATTTTGGTGATGGAACGATGATTTTCAGAAAAGTGTTGATGATGGGAAAACGGGTGCTCGGAATAGATGAATGACTCTCACAATGAGCAGAGGAAGATTCGAAATAGATGAACGAGTATTAAGAATGAGTGAACAAGTGCTCAGAATTAGGATTGAATTGAAGCCTAGAATGATTGGAGGATGTGATGGGATGAAAGAATGGATAGAGATATAGAGAGGGGGGATGGGAGAGAGATTTTAGGGGGGTGGGGAAAATAGGGCGTGCCACCGCACAGAGGGGCGGACACACCCCGGAATGGGGATGGATATGCCCTGGGCTGGGGTGGACACGCCTCGGAAGGGGACGGAGCCGCCCCGGGCTGGGGAAAACATACCCCAGGAGGGGGGAGAGCCGCCTTGAGCTGGGGCGGAGCCACCTCGGGCTGGGGCGGACACGCCCCAGGAGGGGGTGGAGCTACCCCGAGCTATGGCGGACACGCCCCGGGTAGGGGCGGAGTCATCCCGGGTGTTGGGGCAGAGCTGCCCTGAGCTGGGACGGACACGCCCCAGCAGGGGGCAGAGCCACCTGGGGAGCTGGGGCGGACACACCCCGGGTAGCGGTGGATGGAGGATGGGGGGATAGGAATATCAGGATTGGGAGATGAAAGGGATGCTAGGATAGATGGATACGAAGATAAGGATGGGGAGATGGAAGGGATGCTGGGATAGATGGATACAAAGATAAGGATGGGGAGATGGAAGGGATGCTAGGATAGATGGATACGAAGATAAGGATGGGAAGATGAAAGGGATGCTAGGATAGATGGATATGAAGATAAGGATGGGGAGATGGAAGGGATACTGGAATAGATGGATAGGGAGATGAAGGGATGTTATGATAGATGATGTCTCCAAGGACTATGTCACAAAGGAAGCAAATGCCCCCACTCTAGATATGTCATATATGATGAGGCATGAGGGATGGAAGACAAGTGGATGGGAAAAAGAGATAACTAGAGGAGGATAGGATGGGTGACTAAGGAATACAACAGAGCATGGATGAAGGGAATGTATACCAAGAGGTGGCCAAAGCATGTATAGATATGTACCCTTGTTTTGATCAAGATCACAAGAAGGATGGAGGGATGGGAGATAAATGGGATATGATGGTAGGATGCAGAAGATAGGTGGGATGGAAGGGATGGATGAAGAGTACGTATAGCAGGAAGATAGGTGCATAGCTAGAAGCATAGCAGATGGAGGGAATGCATATCAAGAAGTTGCCCCCAAGTGCAGATGGGGATTTACGCATTACACCTATTTGCCAGGTTTTCATCATGGTATTTATCCAAGGCGCTTGTTTGCCAAGTTTTCACCATTGGACGAATTATTTCTCTTTACTATTTTATTTTTTGATTTTATTTTATTTTATTTATTTTTTTGGATTTTTCTAATTTTTTTGACTTTTTGGATTTTTGTGGATTTTTTGACTTTTTTGGATTTTGACTTTTTGGATTTTTGACTTTTTGGGTTTTTGAAATTTTGGATATCATGCAAAAGGAGATGGATAAGGATAAGGAGGTGGATAAGCAGATTTAGAAGACATGTGATAAGGATATGGATGAAGGACTCAAGCATCGAGTTCTATATGAGGTATTAAAAGCCCATGTTCGAACTGACTATAGGATGTTATTATAACCTTATTAGGGTAAATGGATTATGCAAGAGGATGAATTAGAGGGATTTGAGAGGGGAGGTACATGGGATAATGGATGTGATGCTACAAAGGGTATGGATGGAATGATGAGGTGGATATGTGATGGGAAGATGTGTTCAGGACCAACATTGGCACATGCGGTGGAGGAAGGACAAGTACCTTCCAAGTACATTGGGAGATGAGAAGATTCCTTAGAGGAATAAATGTGAATTAAAAATTCACATGCTTGGGAGAATCTAGTGGATAAGAGAGGGTCTCCAAAAAGGTGGGATTTTGTCACATGTGACTTGATGTGATAAGTCAAAGGTTCTAGAAGATGCATGGGAAAAGGGGATTCTAGGAAGAATAAAAGTGAATGAAAAATTCACATGGGGAAGAGAGGAGCCTAGGATGACTAAAAAGGAATCAAAAATTCCTTGGGGGATGGGGAGAGTTGACCAAGGTACTAATTAGGTTTAACTAATTAGTACTTAGAGGATAATTAGGGGTTGATGAGGATTAGAAGCTAACTTGCAAAAGTTGGAGGATATGACACATCCTAATCAAGGATTAGGCATGTGCACACCCTTAATGAAGAGATTAGGAGATGGATTATGATTAATTAAAAATGACATGTGAGGAATTAAATAAATGTAATATTTATTTAATTCATTTGATGAAAAAAGGATTAAGGAGGGTAGGGTATTTAATTATTAATTAAATACCTTAGGGATTTGGAAAAATTAAAGATATTAATTAAATAATAATAATATTACTTAATTAACTTAGATAAGAGGATGTTTAGATGAAAAGTGATAAATTTGGATAAATTAAGTGTCCAAATTTGGATGTCTACATAGCTATTAATTAAATAATTCACAATTATTTAATTAATTCAGGGTCTTCTATTCTTCCTGATTATTAAATAAATAAATCATATTTATTTAATGTGTTACTAATTATCTAAAGTCAACTCATAATTAAATAAAGTTCTCAATTTATTTAATTAATCTTTGTCATTAATGTCCTCCTGATTATCAAATAAATATATTTTAATATATTTATTCAATATGTCACTAATCCCTAAATCCTCTCTTTTAATTAAATAGATTTGCTAATTTATTTAATTAATTAACCACTTCTTCTAAATTAAATAGTTATTTTTAATTATTTAATTGTTGTATGTGACACTTCTTTATTTTTAAATAAAAAAAATTATTTAAAAATGTCTCACATAGTTAACTAATTCTTCTTTTAGCAATTAATTTCAAAAATCAATCACTCATTATCTCACAAAATCCATATTTTGAATTAATTTAATTCAAAATGGAAATATTCTTCTACAAATCAAGTAATTTCTAAAATTACTGATTTTCTAAAATCCCATCTTCTTATCTTTTGATTTTTGCTTATTTCATTTCAACTATCACATTTATTCTTTATTTAATTTATTTAATTAAATATTATTCACACATTTGGGCATTTTTCCCTAACCCTAATTGAGAGTTGCCATTTTGAATCTTAACCATTGATTCTAGGGCATTTTCTCAATCTCTCATCTCATCCATCTGTGCAAAATTGCATTTTCTATAAAATGACAATTTTGCTCTCATTGCAAGGACCTTGATCTTGAATTTCTTAAAATCATTTTTAGATTCCTTGTTTATTGTCATTTCTTGCATTCTAGCCATTAGTATTCGAATATTTGCACTTAGATTTCATTTTCTATTTGCATAAATCTTTTAAAATAAATCCTTCAAAGTCTTGTTTGGGTCTAGGAATATAGAGTTTGCTCCTCAAAATATGAGGGCATCCATTATTACAACAAGCTAGGAGGTATAATAGAAGTTAGTCATGGAGGAGAGAAATGGGTGAGACTGTTCTAATTTCATTCCCTTTCTTTCACATTTCTCCTTTGCATTCTATTGTGTTGTTTGGATAATATTGCATGCATGTGATACTAACTTATTTTGTTTTGCAGAAATCCTTCATTACATTGGTGAACCCGACATTCTATAGAAAAATTTGTGTGTTTTCTTGTTTGTTTTCACTATTTTGCAGGTTACAGCCAAGAAGTCATACGAAATCCCGTCACCTTCTTTTGAGCACAGAAAAATGGGCAAATAAAATATTTTAAAACGGTCTCTATTTTTTGTAGATCTCGTTCTCAACTTTCCAGAACTTCAAACGGTTTTAAATTTTATTAAAATTTGATAAAGTTATGGCTATTTTAGTGATCATTGTTTTTTAAGTTTTAGCTATTAAAACCCGAATTATTTTTTGTCTATAACACTTTTGTCTTGCAGGATTTTGCAAAAAAATTTACGGGTTTTGAAGGTCTATGTTTTAGCTTTCCATAGATATCTATGATTTAAGATTTTGTTTAGTTTTGAGGAAGTTATCACTATTTTAGTTTGTTGTTTTCATTTAAGTTTTTTTTAAATTTTTTTTTTTTTGTTACTTTTTATATGGCCTCAGATTTTGTTTCGCAGGTGCAGGAGTACAAAACGACACAACAACAAGCCTATGCGACCGCAAATGACTGATTATTTCCTTTCTTAAATTGTTATCTGGATCCTACGCGACCCCGGCCAGTAGTTTGATTCATGTATGGGGATTAAAATGAACCAATCCTAGGATAGACACTTTAATCTGGAATTTATCAATCCTAGGGTAGACACCAAACTTTATTTTATGTTGGTTAAAATGAATCCCTTGTTTTCCGTGAAGTAACATGTTCACTTAGTATAGATAATCGTCATTTATGTTTAAAACTGAGCTTTTTGTTTGTTGTGTTTGTTGGGTAATAGGTATATGCTCTCCCCTTTACTGGGTGATCAAAAAACCAGACTTACCCATTTTATCTTTATGCAATTTATGCTTTATTAAATCCTTTAGAAGGCCTGTCGTAGTGGGAAAAAGTACTCACCCTATGAGAATGACCTAAGTGGGAACAACCAAAGCCAGGTTTTCCAACCCACTATAATCAAAATTGAATTTTGGGGAAACCCATATTCAATGGCAGTGAGCAAGATAACCATCCCCAAAATCCTTGTTCTAAAGATTGGGAGGTCTCCTGAGGGAGTTTATCTATTCTAGTGCTGAACGGAAACCTTGACTATGAACCAGAGTGTAGAAAGCCAGCTGTGTCAGTATCCAAACATTATTTCAATCACAGTGCAAGGGGAGGGAAGAATCTGCCCCCAAGACACTCACCATATAATCGCCATGGATTGTTTTCTCAGGGGATTCGGTATCCACTTCCGTCACCTTGAGTACGCACCTGGAAAAGATAAAAACACGGGCGCCCTCTAGGGGATGACACGGCTGTGTGAGTCGACGCGATTTTAAGATGTGGGCTGTGATTGCTATGATGACCTTTTGACTATTAAGAGTGAGTCTGCTTGAGGTGTCTTTTTGTTCAAATACCAGTGAAAACAAAAAAAGGGTCATGTTCGATCCTTGAACATACACTCAATGTTTTAGTTTCTATGTGTTTGCCAACTGTTTTCAGACAAACTTCAGCAAATTGAACATCAAGAATCTGAATCCAAACATTTTTGTCAAATATCTTTTTCAAACATCTCTATTAGGAACTAGAACTAAAATATTGTCCATCATAGTCCTCATTTGGCATCTAGACTTGGCATTGGTCATTTCCCTTGGTCAACAATCACTTTTGTATTTAGACGACATCATGACATCCACCACTTTGTCTTCCCTTCAACAAAATATTGATAGGCTTGCTAGTAAAGTTGAATACCAGTTACTCTGTAGAGGTCAATACCAAGAAGCCTTAGACTTTAGGAGAAAATTCCTCCAAACTGACAATCAATGTCCTTCGTAGCAATAATCCATGAGTCCTAATCTTCCGTCTGTCTACCCTCACTACCAAATGCCACTCCATGACATTCACCCACAACAAACGTCCACTTATCACCCTTATCCTAACCTTGACAAGGGAAGTCAATTGTCCGCTAGTCCATTCCATGTCTCCACATCATATGCTAGTCCTTCACCTATTAATCCTATCCAAGTCTACATCCTTTATCAACCATCTACCAACTCATGTCAAGTCCCCACAGCATACCATGCCGATCTGGTCCAAGTCTCCATGTCCTATTTCAATCAACCCTACACCAATCTAGTCAAAGACTCCATGTCATCTCTACTCCAAGACTCCATGTCATATCCTAGTCCTTCACATACTAATCCAATCCAAGTGTCCATGTCCTATCCTAATCCTTCATCCATTAATCCTTTCCAAGTCACCCCCTCACAAGCCACATTTAGTCATTAAAATGCTATCAGTGTCCAAAGTCAAATCCCATTGTCTAAACTTGAGGATACATGTCAAAATGAAAGCCCAAAGCATGACCTTATAATGTCACCCTCATGTCAAGAACAAGGTAGCCCATCCCATGACCCTATCTTAAAGTCCATTCAAGAAGTCCTTCAAGACAATCATGACATCCAAAACACACCTATCCATGACAACCCCATCTTTGACCAAGACCCTACCATTGACCAAGAAATCCAAAACGATCCACTCCTTGACCTTTATGCCATTCATGATCAAAAACTTGACAATGATCCTATCCAAGTCCCGACTCACGACACTTTCCAGAATGAGACACTTGCCTCCATGACACACATAGACGATATTCCTCCAAAAAAAGTCTTCCACTATGGACATATTTGTAAATGACTACGTTATAGCTGAATTTATTGGAATCTATGACACTGACCATCAAGATGGTTTTGACATTTACTTGGAAGCACCAATAGAATCATCTGAACCTGACATGTCGCAAGATCAGAACAAAGATATCAATCAGAAATATGTCCAACATGATAATGAAGCTAAGACACTTTATCAACTAGGGTCATCTATCTTTGGCAGAGCAGGTTTTTTCGTAGATGAGAACATTACAAGTAGCAGTGCCCACATATACCATGATGGGTTAGCATCTTGCTTTCAAAACAATAAATACCCCATTGCCAACAAAATTTGTCAAAGCATGCAATATCAAGGAAAAGGACTAGGCATACATGAGCAAGGCATTCTAGAACCAATACAGCTTCAGGCAAATTACAGACATCAAGGTCTTGGCTATTTGTTAGTTAGTAAATCAAACAATGCCAGCAATACCTCCTCGATACTAGGGGCAACTTTGTCAAATACAAACATCAAAATGGAGTCCATGAGAAATCCTTGTCATACGATTGCTGCCAACACCCCCTCCACCCACACCATAACCCATCATTCCATCATAAATAAGCCTTCCCTTTGGAACCAACAAAAACAAAAGTCATACAAATCAAAAGATCAAAATAAAATGTCAAAGGCCATTGAATCAAACAAAAATACAAGTGGACAAATGAAATTAAAATGGATCCCAAAGACAAGCGGATCAAGCAAAGAAAATATGTCAAAAGAAAAAGTCAATTACAACATGGAGCCACAAGACAATAGGACTCCCACATATAAAAAATGTCCACCTCCTTCAAAATGGTCATCAATCAAGGAATATAAAAGTGTTGGTTCCAAACACCATCCCTCCAAAATCTATCATACACCATACCAAGTTTGGAGAATAAAAGGTGATTCATCCAAACATCCAAACAACCTTTCCACGTCTACCATCATTCGTCATAACCCTACATCTCGTCTAAAGTCCAATGATCCCACCTCACAAATCCGTCACATCTTGGCAGCAACTCTTTACCACAAGGACTCTCATGAAACTCTATCACGATGTGTGTATTCTGATAAGTCCAACTCTAGTATCAGAAAGGTTCACAATGACATCAATCAGTTGCGCTATGATCCTGACAAGACAACTCCTTCAACAAGGTCATTATTGGCATATCATGGCACCAGTCTCTACATCGGCACCATCAGTGGATTCAGAATAGTCAGTGGTCATCTAAAGCATCCAGGCTATCTACAAAATCACAAATACAAAAAAAATAAATAAATAAAAAATTGAAAAATGTAAAACATCGTCACCCTAATGAAAACCTGGCAAACAGGCATCTTGGTGACACCAAAAAAATCAAAAAGTCAAGAAAATAGTAAAGAGAAAAATTTCATCCAATGGTGAAAACCTGGCAAACAGGTGCCCTCGATAAGTACCATGATGAAAACCTGGCAAACAGGCGTCATGTGTAAAATAAATCGTCTATGTGGAATTTTATACTTGGGGGCAAGTCGTCTCATTTTCCCATGCCTTCCTCATGACATTTGCATCCATCTAAGCCCTATCATTTTCACACATTTTTCCCACTTACCTCAGTCTTGACATAAAACTGACACATAAATCATGCTTTGGGAAAACTCTTGACATGCCTATCCTTTGGTCATACATTATCCATGAAACATCATGTCATTGACCGTCATAGTCTTATTGTCCTTCTATGACATATTCCTTGAAAATCATATGACGATTCCCTTAGTCTCATGTCTCCCATCCTTTACCAAGGCCACCTCTTATCCTTTCATGTATGTCACCTATCTTGGCTTTCCCTTGTCAAACGGTCTAAGGATAATCATCATCCAATCTAGTCCTAACCAAGTCATTCCAAATGCATCGATTCTAATCCATACAAGCACATTATCCAAAATTTTACTTGACTTTGTTCCTAGCCTGACTATAGACCTCCATACTTTCATCACATTATTGTCATCGTCCTCACGTTGTTTTGGGATGTGTCCTTCCCATGTCAAACAACATTGTCATCACATGTCAATTGGTATTCAGCTTGACTAGGGGCACAATCATGTTTTTCCATGGATTCTCATGTGTAGGCATCATTCACACGCATTTGTCACAATCCTCTTAAACTTCAAAATCCAAAAAAATCATAAAATGACAAAAAGACAAAAACATCATAAATTTCCTGAAAAAAGACCAAAAACATCATAAAATGTCCTAAAGAAAGACCTAAAAATCATAAAAAGTCCCGAAGAAAAACACAAAAACATCCAAATCAATGTCAAAATCCTAAAAATGGAGTCAAAGTCAGTCCATGTCATTGTCGAACTACGTTGTCTCTGCACATTTGTACGTAGGCAAGGCCATCGGTCGATGAGTCCCCGAGACATTAGGTTAGTCCTTTTAGGTTGGTCCAAATAAAATCATGGCATTTGTCACAATTGTCACATCTGTCAAATAAGTCAGACGTCGTCAAACTCAGACACAAGATAATCATTCGAAATGTCAATGTCAAAATTGGTCAAAATCAGATAGCATAGTCCAATCAATCATACAGTCAACATCAGTCAACTGGCCAAAGTATATTAGTCAAAACAATGTCAATCTTGTCACTCTTTGGTCCTCTTCAAGATGTGTCCTTCTTGGAGTTAGACCTCGTCAAAATGTCCTTTGCCTTTTTCAGGATGTGTCCTTCCTGAAAATAGGCCCCGTCAAACTGTCAACACTGTCAAACTGGCAAAACTCTTAAACTGTCAAAACTATCAAACTGACAAGAAATCAATATTTGGAAAACAAACATTGGAAAACAAAATAAAATGGCTGTTAATCTTTCTGGTCTATCTTGTCTTATCTTTTGACTATCTTGGCTATTTTGTCTTATATTTTTACTGTCTTGTCTTTTTGGTCATGTTACTCGCTACCTCGAGGATGTCCCATGAAGGATTTAGAGGTACGATGACATCTCCTGGCCTATTTTATTTTCTTTGACTGCTGTATGTGGATTGTCTTGACAAAAAGACTGTGGCAATTTCTCCCTTAGTATGAGTTAGGACATTCCTTGTCTGTGACTGTCTGTTTTTCAAGTGGATGACCTTGCACACCTTGGTCTACGTCATATCATGGTGTTTTTTGTCCATTTGTGTCATTTTCTCCCAATGATGATTAAAGAGCAACAACTAGACTAGCACTATAGCAAGATTTTGAAGGATTTGTTATTTTCTTCTGCACTAACATGCATCTTTTTCTCTGAACTAACATACATCTTCTTTAGTCTTGTCATCTTCTCTCACCCATCTCATATAGGCATTGCATCCATATCATCATCCATATCTTTTGCACTAATATTTATTTGTCTCTTCATATTCTAGTCTTCTTGTCCATTTCGAGAGCACACCCATGTTCTTGGAACCCGTCTATCCTCTCGAGGGGGCATGTCGTAACCCTCCTCGTCATTTTTCTTCAACTTATTTTGCACTAGGGCATGGCTTTGACTTGTTTTCTTTGCCACAATGCAACAAGCGGCATTATGACAAAGAGGGGAAAATGTAGACACCTAAAAATGACTTATGCTTGTGAGCACTATTTTACCACTTTTCGTCATAGCATAATTATGAAACTTTAATTATGTTCCTAACCCATCTTCAACTATTAATTAAATAATTCACAATTATTTAATTAATTCAGGGTCTTCTATTCTTCCTGATTATTAAATAAATAAATCATATTTACTTAATGTGTTACTAATTATCTAAATTCAACTCATAATTAAATAAAGTTCTCATTTTATTTAATTAATCTTTGTCATTAATGTCCTCCTGATTATCAAATAAATATATTTTAATATATTTATTCAATATGTCACTAATCCCTAAATCCTCTCTTTTAATTAAATAGATTTGCTAATTTATTTAATTAATTAACCACTTCTTCTAAATTAAATAATTATTTTTAATTATTTAATTGTTGTATGTGACACTTCTTTATTTTTAAATAAAACAATTTATTTAAAAATGTCTCACATAGTTAATTGATTCTTCTTTTAGCAATTAATTTCAAAAATCAATCACTCATTATCTCACAAAATCCATATTTTGAATTAATTTAATTCAAAATGGAAATATTCTTCTACAAATCAAGTAATTTCTAAAATTACTAATTTTCTAAAATCCCATCTTCTTATCTTCTGATTTTTGCTTATTTCATCTCAGCTGTCACATTTATTCTTTATTTAATTTATTTAATTAAATATTATTCACACATTTGGGCATTTTTCCCTAACCCTAATTGAGAGTTTCCATTTTGAATCTTAACCATTGATTCTAGGGAATTTTCCAATCTCTCATCTCATCCATCTGTGCAAAATTGTATTTTCTATAAAATGACAATTTTTCTCTCATTTCAAGGACCTTGATCTTGAATTTCTTAAAATCATTTTTAGATTCCTTGTTTATTATCATTTCTTGCATTCTAGCCATTAGTATTCAAATATTTGCACTTAGATTTCATTTTCTATTTGCATAAATCTTTTAAAATAAATCCTTCAAAGTCTTGTTTGGGTCTAGGCATATAGAGTTTGCCCCTCAAAATTTGAGGGAATCCATTATTACAGCAAGCTAGGAGGTATAATAGAAGTTAGTCATGGAGGAGAGAAATGGGTGAGACTGTTCTAATTTCTTTCCCTTTCTTTCACATTTCTCCTTTGCATTCTATTGTGTTGTTTAGATAATATTGCATGCATGTGATACTAACTTATTTTGTTTTGTAGAAATCCTTTATTACAAGAACCGATCAATATCGAAGCTAATTTGAAAGCCATTGATTGTTATCTTTTGTAGCTAGTTGTTTGTTCAGCTAGACAAGATTGTATGTTATGTCATTTAAGGGTGCATACAAAACCTACCAGATGTCCAAATTAAACCCCCCTTCTTTAAAGGCTCACATCATTCTATGCCTAGTTGTGAAGCAATTTGGTGAAGTATAGAGTAGTTTTATTTTATTTGGTTAATTCTTGAGGAATGCATGGATAATACCCCAAAGCTCTTTTACTTTCCAAGTACTTTTGATTCTTTATTTTAGATTAGATGTTCAAATTTTAGAAAATGAACCAAAAAAAAAGAAGAATGAATGGAAATTTTATTGCAAATATTTCATTTCCATTGTATTGCTTAATGCTTAAAGCTAAATCTACTTAAGTGATATCAAAGTTTTTTAGAGTTCATGAAATATTATTGCATATTTATCAATTTCATGGAATTGTATGATGATCAACTCAAGAATTTTTTCACCAAACCTTATGATTTCGTTTGGAACTAGAAATTACTGTTTACCCCTTGTGATTAATAGCATTATCACAAAAAACACTAATGTGAACCTAGTATGGTCAAGACCTGACTTAAACAAGACTTGGGATTAAGCTGATTCAACTTGAAGATATAGGTTGTCCTAGTTTAGTCTTTCAAGTAAAGATAGGTTCTTGCAATCTATTTGTGAGGATTTATCTGCACTATTGGTGTGCGACTAACATCATGTTCAACACTAATAGGGGACAAAACTTATATGAGTGTTTGTGGTAAAGGGTTTATTGATATTGATGGTCACACATTCCATGATATATTTTTTGTTCCCTCACTATAAACCAATTTCCTTTCTATCTATCATATTACACACACTAGGGTAGGGAAGAATGTTGAGTCCACAACTAATTCTTGAACAAGACAATTAAGAAGGGGGTGAATCAGTTGTAGAAATTTTTAAACTTTGAAACCCTCAATAAAAGTTATATTTACAAGAATTCATATAACCTTTAATTTGCTAGTGTGATTAATCATTAAGTGCAGAAACACAAACTAGAAATAGAAAAACCATACACACAATAATACTAGATTTACATGGAAATCCTAATGAGGGAAAAACCATGGTGAGGATTATCTCACAATATAAAGAATTCCAAAACCAAAAATAAATGCTCACTACTAGAAAGGATCACTAAAAAGATAGGACTCACTATCCAATGAGGACTCACTGCCTACATGGCTCATTGCCACAAAATTACAAAGAAGATAGAAGAGGAATGTCACAGAGGGAAAACTATCTCAATTCAATAGAGATTCCACCACAATTCGCTCACACACTTTCATAGCCTTACAAAAAGGATGCCAAATACCTTCATCTCATTGTTTTCAAAACCCTAACAAGAAAGTCATATTGATTTATTCAAATTCATGTCTTACATACATATCTTGCATCTATCTTTCATCTATCTTTCCTCTCATCAACATCTCAACTTGTACTTATACCATCTTCAACCTTGAAACCCATCCAAGGCCGGCCATACACATTTTGTATTTACAAATTCAAATTAGGTTGGTGCCAAAAAATTCTACAATGGAATTAGAATGAGGGTGACCTAAACATGTACTTAATGAGGACTTAAATAAGTCCCAACATGCCTCAAAATGATTCCATAAGCTTCATAAGTAGTGTTTAACATAAGGTCAACCAACACCAGTGTAAAACACATAAAAAATTAAGCACACACATCCTTAACTTGATCCAGTCTTTCTGGACAATAGTTTTACTTGAAAATGACCTCATTAACTTATTCTCAGAACTACAAGACATGAAACAAAAATTTAAAGCAATTTGTAGCAACTACATTTCTCCCAAACCACGGTCGGACACACCAAAATGCATAGTTCATATATTGGTGAAAATATCTCACATTGTACACTAATCTAGAAGTCAAAATTCTAGATACAACTACCACTAGCCATGAATAATATGATAGGAAATCACAAGCATAGGAGCAATATGAAGCACATCTCAGAGCATACACCAAATACTTGCATGACACTATTTTCCCTATTTATCAAATTTTATCAAAAGAACTTGAATCCCAAGTACTAGAGACACCATTATAGCACATTAATTATCTCTAACACACCTCCAAACATAGAAACATAAGGATAACTCCATGTACTCACAACACTTCAACTATGCATGCACAACCTGCAAACCTTTATTAAAATTTTCTCAATATCCTCAACATATATAGACAATAACCAACTATCTTGACATCAATGATAATAGCAACTAGTTGACATCAATGAAAACACCTTCATACTTGCAACAATCCCCCCTTTTGTCATTGATGTCAACACATGATCTGTATAATGCCATCAAAGACAACACAATAGTTTGGAACCATCAATCTCCCCCTTACTTTTTCAAATGATACTTTATCCCCCTTTGGTCCATCAATGGAAAAGGAAAAAGATATTTTACATTGTTCTCCTCCTTTGACACCAATAACATTACCAGTAATGACTACTCCCCCTTAGGATTACACCCAATCAAATGTACAATGACAACACCTAACACTACCTTCTCCCCTTGAGAGGTAGCCACCAAAAATCAATCTAGATGAAAGATAGATCCATAGATCTACTATATTGATGCATCTCCATATGCATCTAGTTCAAGAAAGGAGGGGAAATAACCGCTAACTTCTCCCAAAGATACTCAAAAGTATCTTTAGGAAGAGCCTTAGTAAATATGTCAACAATCATATCCTTTGTAGGTACATACTCAAGGTTTACTTAATTCTCCATAACCTTCTCTCTTAAAAAGTGATACCTGATAGATATATTATTTTTCCTTGATTGCATCATTAGATTCTTTAAAATATTAATTACACTTGTACTATCATAAAAAATAGAGATGGGACTGTGCATGTGTCGAATGTGGAGACGATTCTAATGTCAACACAAACCTTAATGAGATGGTTTACATTCAAAGTTTGAAGAAAGTAAAACTACTATATTCATAATACAATCACGTTTTTCAAATACGTATCATCATCCTCTATTTCTAGGGATTTATTAAACTGTTTGGCCCTCAGATTTCTATGGGCACAAAGGTTGTTAAAATGACTACCTAGAAAACAATATTTGATGCTTAATATGCAAGCTAAGATGATTTCTATGTGCAAATGTGTGCTGGAATGATTAGTGGTATGCTTCTAAATGAAACAAAATGATGGAAAGGATAATGGATGCAAACATAAATTAAGGATGATGTTGATGATAGATGAACAAGTGGAGATGAGTGAGATGATATGAAACTTTAGTGAACTATCCATGATTATGCATATGCTCAAATGCAAACATAAAACAAACTAACCTAAAATGTAACTATGATGCAATGGGGATGATAAAATGTAACTATGAAGAAATTAATTAATCTAAGATGAGAATGCAATGTAACAGATGATATGAAAACTAAGTATAAGACTCCATGAAAGCTCCAAGCTCCTACAAAAAACTTGCATAGTAACAATACTCAAAGTGTGGATGAAAAATGGCATTATAACACTATTCCAATTTGTATCTCAAAATAGCATTATAACATTACTCAAAAGGTGGATGATAAATACTAAGGAAAGAGGGTGTATTTATAGGGTTTCTCAAGAATTTTGTGAGGTGGCACCCATCAGCAGTCTAGATTTGAAGGAGAAATGATAGACGGTGGAGATGAAAGGAATGAGGATATTGCCCCCTTGACCAAGGACAACATGCCATGTGTGTGGAGAGAATCCCTTGACCAATTGGAAACATTCCAAATGTATGGGATTCCCAAGTGTGTGAAACAAAGACCCATGTGCTCCAAATTTGTTGGAAGTGTGGGTGAATAAAGTCATGTGCCTTTTTTCATTGGTGGAAGTGTGTGAGGATAATTCTAATTAATAATTAGGCTTATTTATTTTCATGTGACCTTTATGAGGTGGCACACAAAAAGTTGTAGAAATGTTCTCTAATCCTTAATCAAGATTAAGGAGGGTTAATTAAATAAACACATTTAGGGTATTTTGTTTATTTAATTATTTAGAAGAATGTGAATTAGAAGAATTAAAAGGAAAGTGAACAATATAAATAAAGTAAGACCTTATTTATATGTAGTTGAAGCATTAATCAAATAGGTTTTATTTAATTAACTGAATGCGATGACCGTTTTTAGGTGTATACAGGGACCATCATACATTAATCTAATATCCTCCAATGTCTATCTCGTTGATGCAAAAATTTCATGCAACAAGATGCTACAACAATATACTCAACTTCTATATTGGATAAGGAAACTAAATCTTTATTTTTGCTTAACCATGACACCAATCAACATCTAAGAAATAATCCACCACCACTTGTACTTTTTTATCATTAGCACAACTTGCCCAATTTGCATCTGTATAAGCACTTAGTGAAAAATTAGTATCCCTAAGATACCATAAGCCATAATATGAAGTGCCATTTAGATATCTAAATATCCTCTTGACAGCTACAATATGTGCTTCTTTAGGATCTTCTTGAAATCTAGCCACAAGATAAACCACATGCATGATATCCAATCTTGTAGTAGTTAAATACGATATTTCTTCAATCATTGATCTATATTTTCTTTGATCATCCTTAGAGGAATCATCATCATTACTTAATTTTCAGCCAGATACCATAGGATTAGATACTGGTTTGGAATCATCCATCCAGAATTTCTTCAACATTTCTTTTGCATACTTTGATTGTGAAATAAAAATCCCTTTATTTGTTTGATTGATTTGCAGTTCAAGGAAGAAATTCATTTCATTGAATATAGACATCTCAAACTCTTTTTGCATTTCTTCAACAAACATATTACACATAGTTTCATTTCCTCTAAAAATAATTTCATCCACATATACAACTACTATCAAGATCTTATCTTCTTCAATTTTGAAATATAAATTGCTATATGTCATACCTTTGATGAAACCTTGTTGAATCAAATATTTGTCCAATCTTGCATACCAATATTTTGGAGCTTGCTTGAAACCATATAAATTATTTTTCAATCTATAGACAATATTTGATTGATCTGATAGTTGGAATCCTTCTGGTTGTTCCATGTAAACTTATTCTTCTAATTCAACATTCAAAAATGAAAACTTCACATCCATTTGGTAAACTTTAAAATCCTTATGATCAACAAATTCCAAAAACATTTTGATAGCTTCCATTCTAGCCACTATAGAAAATTTCTCCTAAAATTTTATACCTTCCACTTGTGAGTAGCCTTTACACACAAGCCTTGCCTTGTTTCTAACCACTTATCCATTCTCGTTCAGTTTGTTTTTGAAAACTCTCTTACTTCCAATTATGTTCTTGTCTAATCATCTAGGGACCAGTTCCCAAGTTTTATTTTTCTCAATTTAAACAATTTCATCTTCCATAACTTTCATCCAATGTTCATATTTACATTCCTCACTCATTTTCTTTGGCTCAACTTAAAAAATTAAGCAATAATTTACTTCAACTTTAGCAGCTCTACTTCTAGTCAATACACCTTTCCTCTTGTCTCCAATAATACAATATTTTGAATGATTCATTTGCACATACTTAGGGGTCTTAGGAACCTTTTCTGGAGCTTCTTCTTCTTCATTCTACACATCTTGTTCTTTAGAAACTTCTAGTATTTTGTAATCAAGTTCTGTTATGCAATTTTTGCACACACACCCCATTGAAAGCAGGGACCCTCTTTTCTTGCTTTGATTTATTGTGTTTTTGTCATAGGGTCCTGACTTTGTCCCCTTAAGTGATAATTCTTTTGGTTTTGTTCTTGTTTCACCCATGTGCTTAATGTTCAATCTACATTTGAGATGCCCTTTGTAACATTTGAATGATGGATTTTCTCTTGGGAAATGGATCCACACTTAAAATTTTGGGTTTGAGGAAAAAATGACTAAGTACTGAGCAAGTTTGGTAATTTTGAGGTACCTCAAATTACCTAAACCTTAGTCCAGTCGGATAATCTGAGGTCCCTTGGATTACCCAAATCTGGCCTCCCTTCACATTTATGAGTTTTTTGGGGTGTACGTTTTAGCATTAATTGCTTGTACTTGGGTGTTTTAATGACCAATATGGAAATAAAATGTGATTTGAAAGGCCATTCTATCATTCTACATTTGTGTGAGTTTCAAATTGAGAAAGTTTCCTCCATTTTTCCTTTGATCTGAGCTTTAACATTGGATTTGTGTTCTTCGTACGATTGTTCTAGAGTTCGTGGGTTATCGTTTCTGCACTACCATTGCATTGTTCTTCAATGTATGCTTTTGCAAGGTATGCTTTTAGTATTTCTTGGGTGGCTTTGCTTCATGTTGATCTTTAATGTTAATCTCTTATATGGCAAGTCATTTTTTGAGCTAGGGATTTCAGTTTTGCATCATTTCCCACTTTTCCATATAGGGCTTTCATTCTTAGAGGGTTTCATTTGAAAAGCTAAATGGAGGTTTCAATTTAAGTGCATTGAGTAATTTAAATCTGTCAAAATCCTTATAAGTCACTCATTGCATCATTATTTTTGTAATTATTGGCAACATTATTTTTGTAATTATTGGCAAGATTTTTTAAAAAGCATCACTCTATTTCTTGAATGTTAATTCAAAACCCTAGCTTCATTGAAGATGAATGATGTTAGGAATTGTTGGATGAATTTTTTGACTTTGATTCTTGATGAAATGACAATGATTCTATCTTTGAGGATGAATTTGTTTACACTTATCATTTTGTGGTAAAGGTCATTCGACACTTAGTAAAGGGTAAAAGCAGAAAGCTGTGTCACACTTTATAAAGGAAACAGCCAATGCTAATCCAATTTTGAAACTCGAATCACTAAAAAGTGGCATATATGTTTTGAATTTTGAAATTCAATGTAAACTAGTAAAATATGTATTTTTTAGTATATTTTATGTTTGTATTTTTAAAAATTATTTAAAAAATTATTTTAAACTAGTTTTTGAAAAACTAAAGTGTTAATTTAGTTGATGATAAAATGTTGAAAATTGAAGTTGCATGGGACGTCAAACTTTTTATATTAAAATTTATTATTTTTCTTTAAAAAAAATTGTGTATTTATAACTTGAAATTTTAGTGCATGGATAAATTTTTTTTCAATTTTGATAAATATATATTTTTAAATAAATATTAAAATGTGTGTGAATCAAAAAACAACTATTTTCATCAGACGTCAACTTTCATATTAAATATTTATCTAAAATGGAAAAAAAATTATACCATCTTAAAATAGATTTGTTTATCTAGTGCATCATATTTTTTTCAATTTTTTTAAATAAGTTTTAGTATTTTTCCTTGGCATAGTAATCAACCCAATATTTTGTGCTGATAACCTACTTTTAGTAAAAATAAAAAAATAAATTATAAAAAATAATTAAACTATTAAAATAAATATATTTTTGAAAACTAAAGTTATGGATCTACAAAAGGGTATTTTTATATTTTTTTAAAAATGTTATTTACATTAGCAGGAGTTATTGAAACTTCAAGTTTTTCAAATAATTTTATTTTTTTGGTAAATTGGACTTAAAGTGGTCCTCCATATATTTTTAACCAACAAGTTTAGTTGAAAAAGTTGTGGAAGTATCTAACTTATTTAGAATGAATCTTACTAGATCATATGTTTCAGCAAAATTAATTTTTAGTTAGAAATACTTAAATTCAGTTGTGATGATATGTTGGCTGAAAGTGTCACACAATTTTGTGCTTTTACCCTAAATTTTTTTATCATTGAGCAAACCTCAAAAAATTTGAGTAAGCTTGGATTTTTTTAGCTCTATTCCATTTGGAAAATCTGAGCCCCCTCAAATTGACTGAATCCTCTAATAATCCCAAAACCCTGAGCTTGACCGAATTGAAACTTTGACAATTTTGGTGATCTTATACCCTTATCCAATAATTCTGAGGACTCATGGATTAGTCGAGCTTCCAAAACAAAAATACTCTTATGCATGAAAATGACTTGAATCTTGAATGAAAGAAATTTACTAGGTACTTTCAAGATTATCAATGATTGAGTGTGATTGAATGCAATGCTGAACTTTATCCACTAAGGATTGTGGAGGATTTTAAGGAAAAATGTGAACAAGGTGTAAACTCCAAGAAATTTGAGGTAGCTCAGATTACTCAAGCCTTAGTCTAGCTAGAAAATCTAAGCCTACTCAGATTACCCAACCTTCCTTTGGTAGTCTTAGATTTCAAGAATGAATGATGAATGAGCTTGTACATGATGGTTATTTGGCATTTATGGTTGAAATTGCATTAATTTTGAGCATGATTCATTCTTTCATTATTACTTTGAGCTCATATTGATAATTTGCACTTAATCATATCATTGAACTTGTATTAACAAACCTTATTGAATGAATGCAATCATGTAATGTGTTATCTCCATTTGGGTAATTTTGGCTTTTCTCTAACAGATGCAGGATGAGTTGAGCCCTGATAAGACCATGAAAAGAAAGGCTACTCTAGTGCAAGAGGATGTTAGGTAAAGATTGGAAAGGATGAATTATAATTTTGAGGGCATATGGCCAAAGACCAAGATTTCCTTCACATGGTCAAAGATTATGGACACAAACATGGGTCATGTAGATTATGATGACTTTCAGTAGAGAATGTTCGTAAATGTACCCACCTAGTTGGCACAAGTTATCACCCACACTGGATTGGCTCAAGCAATAGGGTTTCCTCCAACACAACTATGTCCAAAGTTGGTTCTAGAATGGGAAAAGTACTATGAATCTAGAAAAAGGATCATAATTGGGGCCTCAAGGTACAATCTAAACAGAGGAAGAGAGCTAGGATAGTCTCTAAGATGTCAAGAGATGAATTTAATAGGGTTATACATGTGGCAGTGCTTGCAGGTGACAAGTCTAGAGATGAGGTTAGGCCCACTAATTATAGAGTGCAAACTATTAATTTAGGGAAAACTACCAAGGAGAAAGAAAAAGAGGAATTCCAAGAATCTTCTCAAGAAATTTTGAGGATATTAGACAAAGAAACTGAGGAAAAGGAAAATTTACAGAAGCAGCTAAATGATATTTACAAGTATGTTCAACACTTGATGAAGCCTCTACAAATTGTGGGGAGTGAAAGTACCATTCTAGAGGGATTGTTGCCCAAGGAGACAGTTTCAAAAATTGAGAGGTTGAAGTCCTCTGTTTAGAGTACACATGTTTGGCTTCAGGGTGTTAGTAGTAGAGGAGATGAAGCAATCGAACAAATTCTCAAAATTCACACCAATGCTTCTGATTTTCAAGAACATATTTCACAAGTTGCTGCAAACTGCAAAATGACTGATGAATCAATTGTCAAGGAGTTGTAGAAAAATTTGCAGGTACCTAAAGATGAATTGGCTAAGTTGGATATCTTTTCTTGTGATAAAGTTGGAAGGGTGAAAGAATGGATTGAAGTCTAGAACTATAGAAAAGAACTCCTTTCCAAGGTTTTGAAGAAAATAATAAAGATACAGGGGAAAGTAAAGGAAATATATGACTATTGCATCCGTTTTCTGGAGATAATGACTGGGAGGTAGAATTTTTGCCAGAAAAATATGAACATCAATAGGTTCCAAGGATGGTTGCATGAGATCTATGCTCCTTCTAATGGTGGTCCCATTAATAAGGACAATTTAGAAGATGCAGCAATTTATATTTCAAAATTGGATAAATATCATGAATTGCAGGTTGAATGGAATAAGGTGATGTCCTAGTATTTGGAAGAATTTAAAATAATAAAATAAGAATTAAATTTATTCCAATACTAGATCCATATAGTATGGGAGATATGTTGGAGAAATTCAAAGAGTTATCCAATAAATTAGAGGCCAATAATGAGGGAGAAAATTGCCAGCTTGCAACTACCTAGAGTTTGGTGCTAGTCATGTGATAGTATAGCTTGAGGGCGACCTCAATTTTTTTGCAACCAAGGAAATATTTTGGAAGAGTCTAGGCTGACCTAGATGATGTTTTAAGCATTAAATGTAATTTTCTTTTATTCAAAAACTCTCTAGGCCGACCTACTAGGCTAACCTAATGATGTAAACCCCAAAATTGGGCCGACCTAGTGAAAATTCTCTAGAAATTTAGGCTCAAGCCTCCTTTGAAATAGTTAGAATTAGTTAAGGAATAGTTGCAAGAGCTAGGATTAAGTTAAGAGTTAGCATTTTCTAAGAGAAAGTGTTGTTACATTGAGAATACACGAATTTTTGCAAACTTGGGTGATTCAATATAAGTAAAGACATTGTTATTTGGTGCTCTTTCTTGTGTTGCTTCACTTTGCATGGTTCTTGTTATTCCAGACCTTTAAGATTTCTTTGAGATTATTAGTTACATGTTATATTTTAGATTTATATATGATGCAATGGTGTTGATGGTGTAATATTTGAAGTGTTTGAGCAATCCTTGGTCCTTACTTTTAGCGGCTTGTTGATTGTAAGTTGCTATCTAAAGTTAGCTTGGGCCTTGAATTTGTGTGTTAAGTTCAATTGCGCATATTTATTCATTTTAATTGCAAAATTGGGTTGATTTGAGTGAATGATTCATGATATGAAAATATTTAATTCCTTAGAAGATTGCACTGTTTCTGTGATATTGCATATTTGATTTGGGTTAAACAAAAATTGGTTTTGAAGGATTGGTCCACTTTAAGTGTTTAATCATTTGCATTGTTGGTATTAGGTTTAGTTTACTTTTCATAAAATTTCTCTAGAACCCTTATATTTTGCTATTTATTTTAAAAATTGGGTTAGTTTTAGGGCTAAAAGTATCACTAAATTGTAAGATTTGATAAATTTGAAGTTTCCAGAACTTGCTTTGTAAGGTCCCTTGTGATTACTAGCATTTTCACATTTATCACTAAGTTGTTTATGCATTGTCAAGACTTGACATTAGAGACCTTGGGGTTATCTCTTGAGGCTTGCTGATAGAGATTTACCTTTCAAGAGAGATAGGATACTTATATTTTTTCTGAGTTGTTGTTGTGCAGAAAAAACCATCAACAGATTGGCACTAGAAGGAGGGCCTAAATAAGCAAGTTGGATCAATTTCTATCTACAATTTCTCCTCATATATTTTGAAGAAGAACCAAATCTACCCTAGGGGAGGAAGATTTTCAAGAATTGCAAGATCCTACTAGGTCAAGAAGGGTCAGGAGAAGGGGATAATCATCATATGTCCCACCATTTCCATCATCTCCATCATCTTCATCTTCGTCAAGCTCATCATCATCTGATTCTAAAGCCATTCCCATTCAGAAACCCCAACTAGTCATTAATTAGCCTTTACCACCTCCACCACCACCAATGGATTTCTTGGTAAACAACCCATCTCCCTTGTCCTTTAACAATTACAATGTTATGCTAGAGAATCTTGAACATTTCTACTCCAAGATTCATGTTAATGACCCCAATAGGAATGCAAAGGAGCACATCGGGATTTTTGAGACTTGTCTTAGGGATAGAGGGATTAATAATGAAGATGTTGCATGTAGGATTTTCCCTTATACCCTAGGAGAAGATGCTTTCTATTGGTAAAATCATCTACCTGCTAGGTCAATTCACAATTGGACAGAACTTGAGAATACGTTTATGTAGAAATTCAAAATCCCTATTAGTGCTAATGAGTTGTATCTGAAAATTACTAGGGTTAAAAGAGAAGTTAATGAGCCTATAGGGTCATTCAATAATAGGTTTCATTGTGCATACACTAGGCTATAGGCTCCTTATGTTGTAGATAATGCTATTGCCTTGGAAGTCTATTATGAAGCTCTTGATAGTCTCATAGCCACTTTCCTTAAATGGAGGCCTAATCCCCTAAAAATTTTATTAATACTTATGCAAAGGTTGTTAAGATTAGCATAGATCTAAGATAGCATTTTTCAAGACCCCTACCATCTTTAGGACCTACTACTCATCTAGGACATATTCAAGCAATCAACCAGGCTTTGACTAACCATACACCCATTATGAATCCAGTGTCAGAATTTCCTTTGGTTCCACATCCGGGTCCTCTGATGAATCAAGTCCCACCAATGCCTAGTTACCCTAAAAAAAATGTCAATCAGCCCCTCCATTCACACCAATAGGCTGGTTTTCAAACATACTTGCAAAATTTTTAAGTATTAAACTAGTCTATGAGCTCAAGAGTAGCATCAAGATACCCTCAAAATAATGTGAGTTTTGTACCTTATAGAAATATTGACAAAGAAATATTAGATGAGCTGATAGAACAAGTCAAAAAGTTGAACATGGAAGTAATGTACTTGAGGAACCAAAATAGTCAACTCCAAGTTGCTCAAAGGAATATGTAGTCTGGTAACAATAGGGAGAATCAAGATTTTGCACAAGGACATGGGACGAGTTTTGATAGAGGATAGACAGGTAGACAAGGATTTGACAGGAGACCACCACCTAGAAAGTACAGAACATGGAATACAAGACCAAATAATGGAGGTGTTCACACTCCATTGGATCAACCTCCTAATCAAGAAAATCCTCTAAGTGGTGTGTATCTAGTAGATGCAACTTTATCTGGATGGTGTAGAATCCACAAGACAAGTTAGCATTCTGAGCTAGATTTCCCTAAGTTTTAGATAGTTGCATCCATTTTCTAGTATGAGGTCAAAAACAATTCCAACAATCAAGAGTTGGTACCATCTAACCCTTACAATTCTTCAGTAATGGTGTTGATTCACGCTCCTTTCCCATGAAGTGAAGAGAATAGGCCAGAAGAAGAGTCAGGTGGGTAGGATGGTAAGACAAAGCAAGTATACAATGGAGATGAGATTTCACGATTGTTCAATGAAGGTGCAAAGAATGAAAATGGTCCTTTAGATGAGGAAGAAACTAGCGTTGAAGAAGTGTAGATGTTTCAATAGCCTATGATAAAGTATGACTTGAGGAATAGGCCAACTAAAGGTCCAAAAGTTAGATGGCCATTCACTACATCCATTCCTCCAAACAACTTCACCATGCCTCTCGATCCCAATGCTAGTAACAATCCATCCTATCCTCATGTACCCACACATTATTTTTCAAAGGGAGGACAATCTGATTTTGCTAAAGGAAAGAACATTGATGAAGGAATGGAGAAGTTGGTGAATCATTCCAAGGATGTTCATGCTGATATGAACATGGAGTAGTTGGGTGATTATGTGGCCAAAGAACTCAAGAAATTAAAGGTAAGTCTTTCTAATTTTGAGTTACTAAGACTTCCTGCTATCAGAAATACAGTTCTAGGAGCTTTTAAAGCAAATGTAGTTCCTCAAGATAGAGCAACTAGTGAAGTAGTTGGGAAAACTTCTAGCTTACAAGCACCAAAATATTAGAGCCAAGCACAACCTAGAGATAAAGGGAAAGAAAAGGATAAGAGTCAAGTTGCACAAGCTAATACCCAACTAAGTTTATTTCAAGGAAAGACAGAAACCCCTCCTTTTCTAATTTATGTTCACCTCTTTGGGAAGAACTTACACAACTACCTTCTAAACTCAGGGGCTTCCATGAATGTCATTCCTTTTGCTATTTGCAGAGCCCTAGGTATTACTCCTACAACCTCTCAATGAAAAGTCACTCAGTTGGACAAGATAGAGGTGAATGTGGTAGGAGAGTTAAAGATGATCCCTATGCAGATTGCATCAAACCCTAGGATTCAACAAATTATCAATATTCAAGAGGCAGACATTCCTGATATGTACAGTATGATCTTAGGAAAATATTTCACCAAGGCACTAAATGGGTATGTGTCAACCGATCATTCCCATATGTGGCTTCCCTAGAAAGGAGTACCAAATCAAATCAAGATTGAAAGGGAACCTAGAATGAAGTATGTAATTACTGAACACCAGAATACTTCAAACGAGATATTAGTATTAGAAGTCATTTTAGGGAATTATGTATTGGAAGCCCCTCTTTCAGAGTTAGATATTGAGGAGATCTTTATGTTGCAAAGTGTACCCACTAAGCTCACATCAAAATCCAGTAACACTAGAGCATTTGTTGAACCAATAAAGGAAGGTGATTACCAGGAAGATGGTCAACTCAGCCTATTGGATAGATTTCAATAATTTATCCAGAAGTGCATAAAGGACCAAATTCAATTGGGTAGAGACATGAATTTCAAAGAGCTACTTCTTCTGAACTGGTGTAGATTCCATAACACTTCTCACTTAGAGCTATAATGTTGCTTATTCCAAACAATAGTAGAACAAATACAAAGATGCATCAATCCAACCCCAACTATTAGGATAAATATACAAAATATTTAGGATGATCCTAAAGGTAAAATTTTAATGCCTTTTGAAGAACCTCCTAGTAGCAACAGAACCAAGGACAAATCAAGAGGATCAAGAGATACTAGATATTGGACACTTAGATTTGATGGATCAAAGTCTAAGCAAGGTGTTGGAGCTAGATTTGAGCTGATCAGTCCTAAAGGTAAAACCTTTTTTTGCTGCCCATAGACTCCAATTCCACTAACTAATAATGTAGTTGAATATGAAGCTTTGATTCATGGATTGTTGATGGCATTAAGAAAGAAGGTTAAAATTATAAAAGTGTTTGGGGACTCAAAGTTGGTAGTTAGGAAAGTTAGAAAAAAATAATCATGTCACGATAGAAGGATGACTAATTACAAGCATAGAGTATGGGATCTTGTTGAGGGGTTTGATGCTTTCAACATTCAATTGATACCCTGCTACAAGAACCAAACTGTAGATGCTTTGGCTTAGGAAGATAGTACACTACAACCCTTGTCACTTTTAGGCTTGAAGAAGTTCACTATGGAGCTCACTCCAGTGCCATCAGTGCCTGATAACGTAACTAATTTTTAGGTGTTTGAGGATGACAAACACATTCTGGATTTCATTACAAGCTTTAATGTGTTTACCTCACAGATAATTGATGAAGTGGATCCCCAGGAAGCAGAGATGGACCTAGAAGGAGTCATCAACCTGAATATGAATACTATTCCAAGAGGGATGGTGCAACTAGAGATAACTTTTGATCTGGATAGAATAAAAGATCGAGAACAACAGGCTCAAAAGGAGTCCATTAGCAATCAATGTGATACATACATGGGGACTCCAGATAATGTTAAGAATTTTTTTATTGGAAAGGTATGCACTCTATAGGAAAGGAAAGGAATCATTGATTCACTACACACATATCAAGATGTAATAGCTTAGAGTTATGAATATTTGAAGATGAATGATACTTCAATTATTACACATACCATTCCTCTCAAGCCAGGTGCCAAACAATTCAGACAAAGACAAAGACCCATCAATGCCTTGCTAGAGCCTATCATTCATAAGGAGGTACACAATTTATCATCTACTCGTATCATATTTCTAGTTAGGAATTCAACTTGGGTGGCTAATTTGGTCTTGGTAAGAAAGAAGAATGAAGAAATCAGGCTTTGTGTTGATTTTAGAAATCTCAATCATGCATCAGAAAAGGATAACTATCCAGTCCCATCATTAGACAAAGTGTTATAGATTGTCAATAGATCTCAGATGATGTCCTTTCTAGATGGATACTCTGGATATAATCGGGTCATGGTGCAATATGAGGATAGGCACAAAAATACCTTCACCACAAAGTGGGGGACCTTTTCTTACAGGAGAATGCCTTTTGGGCTAATCAATGCAGGAGAAACTTTCCAGAGGGCTATGGATATTTCCTTCAAGGACATTATCGGTAAGTGAATCATTATTTTATATGGATGATTTAACAATATTCTCAAAGAAACGAGGTGATCACATAGAAGAACTATGTAAAGTATTCCAAAGGTGTACGGAATTTGGCATTTCACTTAATCCAAAGAAGTGTATCTTTGAAGTCATTGAAGGGAAGTTTTATTGTTTGATTTTGAATTAATTTTCTATGCATTAAATCTGATCGTGAAAATTTACATGGTATTAGAGAGGGTTTGAGAGGATCGTGATCAGATTATTGCCAATCAACATACCTTATTTATTCACTTATCTACATCAGTCAAGATGGTGAACGGTTTGAAGGTTGAGGATAAACTCAAGGGTGCATCCAACTTCACCTCATGGAGATTTAGGATCATGCTTACCTTGCGCAAAAATGATTTGGGTGAGCTTGTGGAGTCTAGCGCTTTTGAACCTGAGGAGGAAGAAGAAAAGTTGCAGTGGTTGAAGAAAGACATTAAAGCAATGAAGATATTCGTTGATTCCATCAAGGATCATATTGTTCCTATCATCTCTAAGTTGAAGACAGCGAGAGATATTCTCAAGACCTTGGAAGAGATGTACGAAATCAACAATACCAACCGAGCACTTGCACTAAAGCAACAACTTCATCATGTTAAGATGGCAGAAGGAGAATTTGTCATCACCTACTTCATGAAGATTTCTGAATTGAGAGATCAGCTCTCTACCATTGGTCATATTGTTGATGACAAGGATTTGACCATGTTGGCTCTTAATGGTCTTCCTTCATCTTGGGAGTCTTACATTCAAGGAATCAGCGTGAGATCGAAACTTCCCAAGTTTGATCATTTGAGGGCGGACTGTATTCAAGAAGAGTCTTGGTTGGCTGCGAGAGGTATTGGTCAAAGCTCTACAAATGAAGACATTCATGTTCTTTCCGCTCAATCATCGGAGAAGAAAGGAAAAAGAGGAAAGAAAGGATACTTCAAGAGGAATAGAGATAAAGGGTCAGATGGTGTCCCCACATTCAAGAAGAAGTGGGACCTCTCCCAAGTCCAATGCTTTCGTTGTGACAAGTTTGGTCACTATGCAAAGGATTGCCCAACCAGGCCTAATCAACATGCTTCATTTGCGGATATGAATAAGTTCTCTCCTCAGAAGGATTCTAGGGAATTTCTATTCTAAGTCATGGGCCTGTGTTCAAGCCATGAAAGTTGTGTGTTGTTTTGTGCTCAAGAGCAGCGCATCTTGCATCCATCAGAATATTTAAAGAGATAAGTATTCTTTGTTTGTTAAGTTATATTTTTTATTTGGATCTTGTAGTTAGTAAAGAGAGATAGTGGTTTCTCTTGAATTGTGTTCACTAACGTAAGATCCTTTGAAGACTTCATTTATTGCTAGTCTTTTCATGTTGGTTGTGAAGATTTCTGAGTGTGACTCTAAAATAAAAAGAGAATTGAAAGTTTGATGGTGAATGGTCACATTGATCATTCTCTAATGCATGATTTGTGATAGAGCCTTGAATTCTTGGAGAGAGTTGGTTCTACATGCTAACCGCATAATGCATTCAAGAAATCTGTAGTTGTGCAAATTGTTTTTTTGTTGTGCTGAGTTTGGAACTCTCGAGAGGAGTAAAAGATGGAAGAAAGAGTTATATCAAAATTATATAAAGATAAGTTTCTTTAGCCCTTCATTCTAATCTTTTGATATATTTCTCTTTAGGCTGATTTATTTATTCATGTTTTAATATTATTCATAAATTCTTATGTGTTCATGCTATAACCTGAGATAGTAAACCTTGTATGATTCTAGCCTTGATATTTCTTTGGATAGTTATAAATTGTTAGCAATCTCTCTCTAAAATGCTTTGTGAACAACTAGAAGCAGGAAGGTGATGAGAGATTGCTTAGCAATGAAAAGATTGAGGCATCTTATGAGGAAGTCATGCCAACCAAAGAAATGATCAAGCATGAAGTCACAACTTGCAGCCATGGAACTAAGCTGGTGGTTAGAGGGAGTTCACTTCTAGAGGTATTCTTTGCAAACTCTGAAGCAGGGATCAAGAGGGAGTTTTGTAACTCACCGAGAAGAAGTGAAGATTACTGTATTGCAAGGCTAGGTGCTAAATCCTTAGAGGATCCCTTCAGCTGCTGAGATAAAAATTGCTCAAAGACTATCATCTGGATTTGATATTGGTAGCTCCACAAACCTATTTAGAATAGAGTGATCTGCTATGAGGTCAAGGAGGTCTACCTTGAAATCTCTACAGTACCAGAGGTGTGCACTGGAAAACATTTATCTAAGGCAAGCATTGCAGGTAATCTTGGATGATGAGGTCAGAAGGTTGATGCAAGCACTTAAAGATTTAGAGGGAGCCTACTAAACCTAAAGAAGATGTTTGTGTTGCCGACAGGAAGAGAACCTCTGGATGTTGTTTCAGTTGAGGTCTACGATGACTTCCTGGTGTAGCAGGAAGCAGTCTTCAGTGGCACTAAGTACAACAAGGGCCGAGTTTATTGCAGCTTGTGTGGCAGCTCAAGAAGCAGTTTGGATTCATAAGCTCCTTGCAGGATTGTCTGGACAATCAATGGAGCCTACTATCATTCATTATGATAATCAATATCAATGATCCTTGATAATGAGTTCTTCTTTGAGAGAAGTTCGAAGTGAAATCCCTTGATAATGAGTTCTTATTTGAGAGAAGTTCGAGGTGAAATCCCTTGTTAATGCATTTTCCACTGAGATGGAGGAATTTGAGGTGCAAGCCCTTGTTAATGCATTTTCCTCTAAGACAGAGGATTTTGAGGTGCAAGCCCTTGTTAATGCATTTTCCTCTAAGACGAAGGAATTTGAGGTGAAAGCCCTTGTCTCCACCCTCTGAGTTGAGTCATGGTGGATGTCATGTGTGTGACTCCATGAGATATGTTGTACTTGTGTTTCACCCTCTGAGAGAGTCACAGTGAAAGTCATGTTGAGGTGACAACATCACGCAAGTGATGAACACTTGTACTTACCATAGTTTGGTTGTAGCCATTATGGTTGATATCGTGTTGAGGTGATATCTAATATCACATTGAGGTGATATTCTTCTTTTCACATATTGTTGTAGCCAATGTGATGAACATCATGTTGAGGTGATTTATCTTAAGCATCTGGAAGCATTCTCTCTAGCTGAGAGGGAGTGTTAATGATAATAGACAGCGTCGATATAATGGTCCAGCTTGATAAATTAAATAATAGCCAAGAAGCTATTTAATTTATATACTTGGCACAAGTTTTGAAGAAGTCATATTGAATGAAGATTGTATGAGGCTGACCTCATTCATATTTCATACAATTTTCTCTCTTTGGTGCAATCTCCTATATTGTTCTTGGTGGCCAACTTTATTCTAGAAGACAACTTATCTATCTCTAGCCGACTTGCATTTATGAAGTTCGCACCCCTTCATTTGGTATATATATGAGTTCACTTTCTCTTTGACATTTATTTCAAGTTTGATTCATTCATTTATTCAAGTGTGAATTATCAAGAGTAGAGTGTGAATCTTATCAAGAGTAGAGTGTGAAACTTATCAAGAGCAGAGTACGAATCTCATCAAGAGAAGATTGCGAATTTCCTTTAAGAGCAGATTTAGATATTTAGAAGTGCAGATTATTATCTGTATTTGTATCTTCTGTTGGTGCTAGAGATTGGCCTTATAATTGGCCTCATTGTAAAGAGAATTTTTTCCTCTATTTATATATATAAGTGAGATCTTTGTTGTTGGGTTTTTCTCTCTCAAGAGGAGGGCTTTTCCAGGGTATCTGCTGTGTTATTGTCTGATTTTGAATTAATTTTTTGTGCATTAAATCTGATCATGAAAATTTACAGTTAGGACTTGTTATCTCAGAGAAAGGTATATATATTGATCTAGACTGAGTAGAGGCAATATTGAAGACCCAACCCCTTGCAATTAAAAAGGAAATGAAGTCCTTTTTTGGAAAAATCAACTTTGTTAGAAAGTTTATCACTAGATTTGAAAAAATAGTTAAACCCTTGAATGCAATGTTGAAGCAAGATGCAAAGGTTGAGGGGAGTGCTGAAGCAAAAGAAGCTTTTACAAAAATCAAGAGGGCAATAGTTGATGCTCCTGTATTGGTGAGTCCTGATTATTCCAAGCTTTTTTATATATATTATTTTGCATCAAATCACTCTTGTGTTGGTATGTTAACTCAAAAATATGACCAAGGAAATGAACACCCTATAGCCTTCATGAGTGCTTCATTAAAAGATGCAAAATTGAGATATCCTAGTGTAGAAAAATAGGCTTATGCTCTGGTTAGAGCTGTGAAGAAATTCAAGCACTATATCTTGAGGAATAAGGTCTTTGCAATAGTGTTGAATCCTACAATCAAGCTCCTACTAATGCAAAATGAACTAGGAGAATGAAGGGCTAAGTGGGTGACGATGTTACAAGAGTTTGATATTGACATCCAACCTATGAAATTGGTAAGAGGATAGGGACTAACTAAGACAATGACTGAATTGGGTCTTGATCTCATACCCTAGCATTATCACCTCCAAGATGTCTCCCCAGGTGAATGGTATGATGAAATTATCTACTATCTCTTGAATCAACAGTGTCCTGATCATCTCAATGTAGTGCAATGAAGGGATCTATGTTTGAAAAGTGACAATTACATGTTAAAGGGGGCCATTTTATACAAGAAGAATCATGAAGGAATTTACATTTGATGTCTTGGAAAAGGAGAGGCTAAGAGAGTGATGAATGGATTCCATGACAAGTATGGCACAAGCCATGGTTTTGCACCAGCTACTACAAATCAGATTTTGAGGGCAGGCTATTACTGGCCCACTTTGTTCAAGGATTCACACAACCATGTGAGGACCTGCCATGTGTGTCAAACTATAGAAAGTAAGGAGAAGTATGTAGCTCTTCCACTTTAGCTAGTCATAGAGGTAAAACCATTTGCATAGTGGGGTTTGGACTTCATTGGTCCAATCAATCCACCTTCCTCTGCAGGACATAGGTATATTCTCACTATAACTGATTACTTTACTAGATGGATTGAAGCTCTTGCTTGTAAGCAGTGCACTTCTGAGGTGGTAATCAATTTTCTAGAATCAGGTATTATCAATCACTTTGGTTGCTCATTTTCTTTGGTTTCTGATAATGGTCCTACATTTGCTTCATTAAAATTTTCTAGTTGGGCTTTTGATCATGGAATAATTGTTAAGTTTGCTTCTAACTATTACCTATAAGGAAACAGTATGGCTAAGTCCTCAAATAAGAATCTTTTAATAGTCACCCATAAATTGTTAGAGACAAACCCCAAAGATTGGCATACCCAACTTAGATTTTCTCTTTTGGCAGATCACACTAGACATAAGGCCTCTGTAGGAACCTCTCCCTATCACCTTGTGTATGGTTTGGAGCTAGTGTTTCCCATTTAGCTAAAAATTCCTACTTTGCAATTTATCAATGATTACTATGATGAAGGGGATAAGTGTGAGGGCCATTTGGCTAAACTTCTGCACCTTGAAGAGAAAAGGGATGAAGCCTTGGAAAACTTTGCTAAATATCAGGATGTTGTCAAGAGATGGTTTGATAGGAGAGCCAAGGTTAAAGCCTTTCAAATATCTGACTTGGTTCTCTATTGGCACAAAGCACATGATAGAAAAGGGAAGCATGGAAAATTTGATAAGCTTTGGTTTGGCCCCTACCAAATTTTAGAGATATTAGGAGATAATGCTTTTCACCTAAAAACTCTCACTGGAGAGGATGTCCTGTTGCCTATCAATGGGAAATACTTGAAGCATTGTTTCCTGTCCTAAGCAACTTGCAACCCTTCCCTTGTAAATAGTTAGGTTAGGTGGTAGTTCCTTTTACTTTTCTTTTTTTTTTCTTATTTTATGCTTTTGGTTAGTATAGTTTTGCTTTAGTTTAGGTTTTTTTTTGTTTTTGATTTTGCTTTTGGGTTCCCTTGTTTTCTTTTGGGCATGTTGTACTTGCACAGTAGTCATTATATTATCAGGGGTTTTTCTAAGTATTTATTTTATAAACTCTAATCATCCTTCCAGAGTTAGTTGGTAAAAATCCTTTACTTGGTGTCACATGTGCTAATGATTGAAGTGGATGAGTCATTGGGCTAAGTTAAATCTATAATGTTCTTGGGTCTTACACTTATAAAAACATCTTAAGAATTCCAAGGTTGTTAAGGGTTCCTTGTGAAGTTTGGTCAAGTGAAAAATCCTATTTCTACTTTAGTGCCACTGTAGTTCTTAGCCCTGAGTTTGAGCTTCATTGCTTACAGGGTGAAAAGGAAATTTTAAATGATCTTAAAATAATATCAAATGAAAAGAAAAGAGAATATTGCAAATAAAAAGTGAAAATTCACCTTATCAAGAGTATCTGAGTATCTCTATCGGGGCTATGGATGCCCAGCTAGCAGTAGAGCTATGCTTGGGAGGGCCACAACAATAACCTCTATCAGGGCTATGGATGCCTGACTGGTAGTGAGGCTCTATCCAAGATGCTTTTTGAGTTAGAATATTTATGTGGCTTGACTAGACTAAGTTTGGTTCCTACAACAATTGAGGGAGGGAAATAAATACATTTGCATACACTTTGACCCCAACATTGGAAAGGTTTTCTTGTTCATGGAATTTGATACTCTATTTTTGGTTGACCCGATGTAAGGATTGAAACCAAAGATTCTAGATTCTTGATTCTAGTTTGTCATCAAAATGCTCGGGAGCATTTCCCTAGTAGAGCCACCATTTGTTGTGTATTTTTTGCACACACGCCCTATTGAAAGCAAGGACCCTCTTTTCTTTCTTTTCTTTCTTGTTTGTTTGTCGTAGGGTCCTAACTTTGTCCCCTTAAGGGATAAGTCTTTTGGTTTTAGTCTTGTTTTTTCCATGCGCTTAACGTTCAATCTATATTTGATATTCCCTTTGCAACATTTTAATGATAGCTTTGCTCTTGGGAAATGGATCCACACTTAACATTTTGGGTTTGAGGCAAAATTGACTAAGTACTAAGTAGGTTCGGTAATTACGAGGTACCTCAGATTACCTAAACCTTAGTTCGGCTAGATAATCTAAAGTCCCTTGGATTACCTGAATCTGGCCTCCCTTCACATTTCTGAGTTTTCTAGGGCATACATTTCAGCATTAATTGCTCGTACTTGGGTATTTTAATGACCAATTTGGAAATAAAATGTGATTTGAAAGGTCATTCTGTGATTTTGCATTTGTGTGAGTTTCAAATTGAGAAAGTTGCCTCCATTTTGCATTCGATCTGAGCTTTAACATTGGATTTTTTTTCTTCGTACGATCGTTCTAGGGTTGATGGGTTATCATTTTTTCACTACCATTGCATTCTTCTTCATCGTACGCTTTTGCAAGGTATGCTTTCGGTATTTCTTGGGTGGCTTTGCTTCGTGTTGATCTTTAATGTTAATCTCTTATATGGCAAGTCATTTGTTGAGCTAGGGATTTTAGTTTTGCATCATTTCCCACTTTTCCATTTAGGGCTTTCATCCTTTGAGGGTTTCGTTTGAAAAGTTAAATGGGGGTTTCGATTTGAGTACATTGAATAATTGAAATCTATCAAAATCCTTCGAAGTCACTCGTTGCATCATTGTTTTTGTAATTATAGGAAATATTTTTTAAAAAGCATTGCTCTATTTCTTGAATGTTAATTCAAAACCCTAGCTTCATTGAAGATGAATGATGTTAGGAATTTTTCAATGAATTGTTTGACTTGGATTCTTGATGAAATGACAATAATTCTATCTTTGAGGATCAATTTGTTTTCACTTATCATTTTGAGGTAAAGGTTGTTCAACACTTAGTGAATTTTTTTATGACTGAGTAAACCTCAGAAAATTCAAGGAAGCTTAGATTTTCAAGCTCTATTCCACCTAGAAAATCTGAGTCCCCTCAAATTGACCAAATCCTCTAACCATCCCAAGACCTTGAGCTCGACTAGATCGAAACTTTGACAATTTTTGGTGATCTTATACCCTTATCTGGTGATTCTGAGGCCCCGTGGATTAGTCAAGCTTCCGAGTCCCATACTTTGGTGCATGAAAATGACTTGAATTTCAAATGAAATAAATTTACTAGGTACTTTCAAGATTATCAATGATTGAGTGTGATTGAATGCAATGATGAACTTTATCCACTAAGGATTGCAGAGGATTTTAAGGAAAAATGTGAAAAAGGTGTAAACTCCAGGAAATCCAAGCTAGATTGGATTACCTGAGCCTTAGTCTAACCAAAAAATATAAGCCTTCTCGGATTACCCAACCTTCCTCTGGTAGTCTCAGATTTCAAGAATGAATGATGAATGGGCTTGTACATGATGGTTATTTGGCATTTATGGTTGAATTTGCATTAGGTTTGAGCATGATTCATTCTTTCATTATTACTTTGAGATCATATTGATAATTTTCACTTAATCATTTCATTAAACTTGTATTAACGAACGTTATTGAATGAATGACATGGTGTAATGTGTTATCTATAGTTGGGTAATTTTGGCTTTTCTCTAACAAATGAAGGTTGAGTTGAGCCCCGATAAGACCACCAAGACAAAGGTTTCTCTAGTGCAGAGGAGGTTAGGAAAAGATTGGAAAGGATGAAGTATGATTTCGAGGGCATATGGCTAGAGACCAAGATTTCCTCTACATGGTCAAAGATTGCAGACACAAACATGGGTCATGTAGATTACGATGACTTTCAGCAAAGAATGTTTAGAAATACACCCACCTAGTTGGCATAAGTTATCACCAACATTGGATTGGCTCAAGCAGCAGGGTTTCCTCCAACACAACTATGTCCAGAGTTAGTTCTAGAATGTGCAAATCACTATGACTCTAGAAAAAGGATCATAATTGGGCCTTAGGGAAGATTTATGGAAAATTTATCCAAGGATTCCATAGTAGAGGTCTTCAACATTTCCTCACACCATAAGCTATTAGAGGAGATCAACATTGGGGAAGCAATTAAATTCTATGATGAGGACCCCAACAAATCTTTGAAAATTATGAATAATTCTTGGATATTGAAACCAATGCCACATTACTCCAAGCTACCTAAACAACTGCATAGAGTTGATTTCAATTTGGAGTATCATCACATCATAACTCTTTTGGGCAGAGTCATGGGAGTGGAAGAATCTCACATCTTTCAGACTTGGATGTTCCATCCATTTACACAAATTGTGACTAACAAGCATTGTCACTGGGCTAGAATCATAAGTAAAAATTTGGATGCTCAAGTGAGAAGTGTGCAAGAAACCAACAGGTTCACTATGACCTCTTATCTTTTCTACATGTTGGCACACAAGACCAAGTACAAGGGCCTTGGATACAAAGGAACCATAGGGAAAGATAGAATATGGGATGTATACACATAGTTTCAACATTAAACAACTAAGTATATAAGAGCTAATGATGCCTTTTTCATGTACGTTCCTAGGTTGTTACAAGATGCTCTTTATGTTAGGGTTTCAACTAATTCTATGGACTTGATCAAGCAATATGGTCAATAGTTCATCCAATTCCAAAGGTTTACATACATCTGAATAGAAGGGTCTCTAGTTGTTCCAATCAGATTACCCAAGAATCCGACCAACAAACTTATAATGTTGGAACTAACAAGACAAATGGTAGGCTTTGAGGAGATCTTGTAGTAGGAGGTAAAGAAGAAAGGATTGGGATCAAAATTCCTACTGAGAATGGGAACTTTGGAAGCATTCCCTTCTATTTAAATTCCTCAAAATTATGAGAAGGAAATGGCACAATTTGAGTTGTATTCTCATTCCAACAGGAACAATTTTGATCCTTATGGTAAGGTTATGAAGCAAGCTAATAGAATATTCAGGAACAAAGACCACATTGAGGACTATTGGGCCAACTGTAGAGATGAATTTGATGTCCTTAGGAGAATATTTTCCACATTACCTCTCAAACTGATAAGACTATATAAAATGGCACAAGTACCTAACCAAGTACAAGATGATGAGGTGAATCTGATCCAATATCATGATTATGAGCCTCACAAAAAAAAACCATTGCCTATAATCAACTAGTCAAAGGAAGAGATCATAGATCTAGATCAAGTTACTAAGCTAGTGAATAAGTACTTCATATTGTGGGTGAAGCACAAAGTATTAGAATTGGGAGCAGAAAGTGAAAAATTTACCTATGACTTAATGGGAGACTTGGAGTCTCAATATAAAGAAGAAACTAAAGCAATTATGGGTGGTCAAACTACTGAACCTCATAAGGAGAATGTCCCTGAAGAAGGAGATAGGCCAGTTTCTATTAAGAGAAGATCTAGGAGTTAGACACAAGTGAACTAGGGAGAGAAGCCATCTCCTAAAACCAAGAGGACTCCTTAACTTGGTACTATTGTAGAAGAAAGTGAAACCAGACAACCAGTGAGGAAAATAAGATTAGTTACAAAAGGATAGAGGGTAGCCAAAGCAAATAAAGGTGAAGCTGCTATAGATTCCCCTTCTTTAGCAAGGTTATTGATGTGGATAGTTTAGGGGAAAATCCCCAATTGTATGTTAGAAGAAACTCTCCCAAGCATAAGGTCACCCCAATGGAAGAAATGAATGTTGCAGAGGAAGAGGTGTAGGATGAAGAGGAACCTACTAATGATATGAAGAAGAGAGTAGCTACAAGAAATCATTCTCCCATTCCTTCTCCTCATCAAAATGAACAAGTTTTAGATGAAGTAGTTCATAAGGAAGGAAACATATCCAATGACCCTAAAAAACTAGAGGGAGAAGATGATGAGATCTCTACCCCTGAAAGTGGAGAATGGAGGAAATTTGTGTAGGATATGAAAAAATCTACCTCCGAAGTAGAAAGAAACAACATAGAGTCTAAAGTAGTTCAGGAGAAAGCATCTATGTCCCCAAAGAGAGTAATCATTAATGAGCCAGAAGGGGAGAACAAACAAGAAGTTGCTGACATCCCTCACCAGGATAAAAATGATTAGGAAGACCAATCGGAAATAGAAAAGAATGTTGAAGAAATTGTGGTGGATAGTCCTAATAAAGAGGCGACAACTAAGTAGTCTACTACTCCTGAATGGTTAGAGAAAAGGATCATAAAGAAGCCAATAATTGTGCAGGAGGAAGCTCCAAGCTGGGAAAAATTGCTTGAGCAATGGGGGAAACCTAAATAGAGGAAGAGAGCTATGACAGTCTCTAAGATGTCAAGAGATGAATTCAACAATAGGGTTATACATGTGGAAATTCCTACAAGTGACAAGTTTAAAGATGAGGTCAGGCCCACTGATTATAAAGTGCAAACTATTAATTTAGGGCCAACTACCAAGGAGCAAGAAAAAGAGGAATTCCAGGAATCTTCACAAGAAATTTTGAGGAGATTAGACAAAGAAACTAAGGAAAATGAAAAGTTGTAGAAGCAGCTAAATGATATTTACAAGTATGCTCAACACTTGATGAAGCCTCTAAAAACTGTGGCAAGTGAAAGTGACATTCTAGAGGGATTGTTTCCCAAGGAGATAGTTTCAGAATTTGAGATGTTGAAGTCCTCTGTTCAAAGTACACATGACTAGCTTTAGGGTGTCAGTAGTAGAGGAGATGAAGCAATCAAACAAATTCTCAAATTCACACTAGAATGCTTATGATTTTCTAAAACATATATTCACAGGTTGTTGCATACTACAAAATGACTGATGAATCAACTGTCAAGGAGTTGCAAAAAAAAATGCAGGTACCTAAAGATGAATTAGCTAAGTTGGATATATTTTCTTGTGATGAAGTTGGAAGGGTGAAAGAATGGATTAAAGTCTGTAACTTTAGAAAATAACTCCTTTCCAAGGTTTTGAAGAAAATAATGAAGATACAGGGGAAAGTAAAGGAAATACATGATGGTTGCATCAGTTTTATGGAGATAATGACTGGGAGGAAGAAGTTTGGCAAGAAAAATATGAACATCAATAGGTTGCAAGGATGGTGGCATGAGATCTATGCTCCTTATGATGGTGCTCCCATTACTAAGGACAATTTATAAGATGCAACAATTTACATTTCAAAACTAGATAAATATCATGAATTGTAGGTTAAATGGAATAAGGTGATGTGTCAATATTTGGAAGAATTTAAAAATCATAAAACAAGAATTAAATTTATTCCAATACCAGATCCAACTAATATGGGAGAGATGTTGGAGAAAGTCAAAGAGTTATCCAATAAATTAAAGGCCAACAAGGAGAGAGAAAATTGCCAGCTTGTAGCTACCTAGAGTTTGGTGCTAGTCATGTGATAGTACAGCTGGAGGGCGGCCTCAAATTTTTTACAACCAAGGAAATATTTTGGAAGAGTCTAGGCCAAACTAGATGATGTTTTAAGCATTAAATGTAATTTTATTTTATTCAAAAACTCTCTAGGCCAACCTACCTGGCTAACTTAATGATGTAAACCCTAAAATTGGGCCGACCTAGTGAAAATTCTTTATAAATTGAGGCTCAAGCTTCCTTTGTAATAGTTGGAATTAGTTAAGGCATAGTTGCAAGAGCTAGAATTAAGTTAAGAGTTATCATTTTTTTAGAGCTAGTGTTGTTACATTGAGAATGCATGAATTGTTGCAAACTTGGGTGATTCAATATAAGTAAAGACATTGTTCTTTGGTGCTCTTTCTTGTGTTGCTTCACTTTGCATGGTTCTTGTTATTTCAGACCTTTAAGATTGCTTTGAGATTATTAGTTACATGCTATATTTTATATTTAGATATGATGCAATGGTGTTGATGGTTTAATATTTGAAGTGTTTGAGCAATCCTTGGTCCATACTTTTTAGCAACTTGTTGATTGTAAGTTGTTGTGTAAAGTTAGTTTGGGCCTTGAATTTATGTTTTAATTTCAATTGTGGGTATTTATTCATTTCAATTGAAAAATTGGGTTGATTTGAGTGAATGCTTAATGATCTGATTTTTTTTAATTCCTTAGAAAATTGCACTATTTTTGTGAGATTACAGATTTGATCTGGGTTAAGTAGAAATTGGTTTTGAAGGATTGGTCCACTTTAAGTGTTTGATCATTTGCATTGTTGGTCTTAGGTCCAGTATAATTTTTAGAAAATCTCTCTACAACCCTTATCTTTTGCTATTTATTTTAAAATTTGGGTTAGTTTTAGGACTAAAAGTATCATTAAATTGCAAGATTTGATCAATATGATGTTTCCAACATTTTCACATTTATCACTGAGTTGTTTATGGATTTCCAAGACCTAACATTAGAGGCCTTGGGGTTATCTCTTGAGGCTTGCTAATAGAGATTTATGTTTCAAGAGAGATAGGATACTTGTATTCTATTTGGGTTGTGCAAAAAACACCATCAACAAGTTCATCTAATACATATCCATCAACTTCACTTGAATTCTTCAGTGCTTCATCAACCTTGACATTTGTGCTTTCTGCAACCTTTCTTAGTCTTTTATTAAAACAATTTTAAGCTTTTCTTCTAGTAGGGTATCCAAGGAAAATACCCTCATCACATCTAGCATCAAAATTTTCTATATTATCTTCATCTCTTCTAATAAAACATTTGCTTCCAAATACCTTTAAATACTTGACAGTAGTAATTCTTCCACACCATAGCTCATAGGGAGTCTTAGTGTTGTTATCTTTTGCTTGAACTCAGTTGAACACATAAAAATAGTGTGAATTGCTTCTCTCTAGTAAACTTCTAGTAGACCTACCTCTATTATCATTGATATAAAAGCTTCTTGAATTGTCATGTTCTTTCTTTCAATAACTCCATTTTGTTGAAGAGTTCTAGGAGAAAAAAACTATATTCTTATTCCATGTGCTTCATAAAACATGTTAAACTCATTGAAGGTGAATTCACCACCTCTGTCAGACCTCAAACATTTTATTTTCAAATTTACTTAATTCTTGACCATTGCCTTAAATGCCTTGAATTTGTCAAATGCATCATATTTCTCTGTAAGAAAAGTAGCCCATGTCATTCTAGAGTAATCATCAATAAAAAGCATAAAATACATGTCACCTTGTAGACTTCTCACTCTTGTAGGACCACAAAGATATATATGAATCAAATCTAGTAGTCTGGTAGTAGATTTTTCCTTTGACCTAAAGTTGTTTCCAGCTTTCTTTCCAAACTAACAGTCCTTGCATACTACATTAATAGGCTTTGTAATCCTTGGTAAATCTCTCACAACCTTTACTACATTGATTCTCACCATATTGTTGAAATTCATATGACACATCCTTTGGTGCCATATCCAACTATCATTAATTTGAGGCATAAAGAAATTTCCATCAATTCCTTTAAGTTGATAAATGACTCCTTCAGTCTTCTTACTAGCAACAATCACAGTTCTAGATCCTTCCCTGATTTCACCATTTTCATCCTCAAACACAAGATTATATCCCTTCTTAGAAAATTTTCTAATAGTCAAGAGATTATGTCTCAAACCCTTAACATAGTAGACATCATTAGTATTATGTTTTCCATCAAAACTAATTGAACCTATCCCATAAATCTTAGCACAAGAATCATCTCCAAACTTAACTAAGCCTCCATCATATTTCTCAAATTTAACAAACTTACTTTTGACACCAATCATGTGATTTGAACAACCACTATCAACGAATCAATAATTCTATTCTTGTTTAGCATGAAGTGCAAAGACCACAGTACCTTCAACTTGCTTCGAAGAAATTTCCTTGACACATATATTTAGTGTTACCTATAGTAGATTAATATTTTAAAGCTAGAAATAAGCATTCATTGTCATCAAAATCTCCATAATCAAACTCATCATCATAAATACCAGCATCTTCATTGAAATAATATGATTTTTTGATCATCTTTCCTTTTTCTTTATCTTGTCTTTGTTTATTTCTTTCAGCTCTTTTTGGACATCTCAAAGCATAATGACCTATTCCTCCACAACTAAAACATTTGAAAGGTAATTTACCTTGATACTTAATAGAGACCTTTTTCATTCTTCTTACAAAATTTTCTTCCATTTCATCAAGATTGTCTTCATCCAGATCTTCCACTTTTGCAACCTTGAATGCAGTTTCTATCTTTGTTCAATTTTTCAATCCAACATTTCTCATTTCACAAGAGGTTAGAGTACTAATAAATTGATCTTTAGTATAAGTATTATAATCCAAAATTTCCTCTATAGTAGAGGCCTTTTCATTGTACGTACCAAGGAGAGTTCTAAGTACCTTCTTCACTATCTTGGATTCATCTACTTGTGCACCAAGTCCTCTCATTCTACCTACCAGCTCATCTACTCTCTACATGTAGGATTTTATGTTCTCATCTTCACCCATTCACAGTATCTCAAATTGTGCCTCCAAGTTCTACAAATTTTCTTGTTTAACCCTTTCATCTCCTTCATACATTCTTTCCAACTTATCCCAGACCTCTTTAGTAGTCCTTAAATTCATAACTTTAACTACTTCCGATTTTGAAAGACTATTAAAAATAATAAATCTTGCCTTATTGTTGATTTCATGTGCTTTAATCTCATCAACAATACTTGGACCATTCACTGGAGGAACATACCAGTTCTAAATAGACTTCTTGATCACATATTTATAGTATGATAAATATCGTTCCATCTTCATTTTCTAGAGTGCATAGTTAGTCCCATCAAACTTAGGACACTCAATAATGATCTTGCTCACTATCCTAGACCTTCCTTAAGAGATTAAGCTCTTCTCCAAGGAACCTTGATCTGATACCAATTGTTGAACAAGACAACTGAGAGGGGGTTGAATTAGTTGTAGTAATTTTTAAACTTCAAAACACTCAACAAAAGTTATATTTACAAGCATTCATATAACCTTTAATCTACTAGTGTGATTAATCATAAAGTGTAGAAAAAAACTAGAAACAAGAGAACCATACAAAAAATAACACCAGAGTTACATGGAAAACCTAATGAGGGAAAAATAATGGTGAGGATTAGCTCACAATATAAAAAATTCCAAAATTGAATACAAAGGCTTACTGCTAGAAAGGCTCACTGCCAAGACATGACTCACTATCTAATGAGGGATTACTTCCTAAAGGGCTCACTGCCATAGAATTACAAAGAAGATATAAGAGGAGTGTCACAAAGAGAAAACTATCTCAATGTGTTATCCAAAAATTTGAAATTGAAAATTTTCAAATTTTAGTGCATTCTCCTATATGCCCCTCAACCTGATGAATCACAAAAATAATTAAATTTGAAAATCTATAAGAGCTAGTATGAAATCCTTAGATGGGCTCATTCATAACCTCATTTTGACCAATCTGACTAGTTTTCATGCCCAAATGCCTCACTATTTGAGAGATTTTAAACATTACATTTTTCCCCTGCCGAGTTGCAAATGAGGCCAAAATTCAAGTTTTGGAGTGCTAGAGCTTAAAAGAATTATGGGTTATGCTATGTGGTGTCCCACCACTCTAATGTCCAAATTTTATGCAAAATAGAGCTATTTTGTGAAAGATATGAAGTTTTTCATCTCTATGTCCAAAAAATGATTTCAGGGAAGATTATTATCATGAAATTATTTGATTGGTTTTGAAATGACATTCAAATATCATGAGCCAATATTTATATGCTATTCTTTGGTATCGAGAGTTCAATCGACTCTCAAACTTTATAAAAGTCCAACTTTATTTTATTGTAAGATTGAAGGTTCAAGTTATAGAAATCAAGGAATCAAGAGTTTTGGTAACTCTCAAACTCTCAATAAAAGGTTAAGAAGTTCTTAAGAGTAGTGACTTCCCAACTCCTATGTAATCAGGGATTTCAAAGGTTCACGAACCTTGCAATCTCGTGACTTCTCAAATATTTGACACAGCTATAGAGGAAGTCCAACATGCCATAAATGTAGCACATGTAGAAGTAAGAGTGTCAAGAATGGAATAAGTCTTGTGAAACTCATGGGTTGCTCTAGTGGGTACATTACCACACATGCCATACTTGCCAATAGGGACATGAATTGTTATTTAATTCTTGAATCAACATTTTATCTTGAAAGAAAAGGTGGATTTTATGAATTCATTGAAACACACCTAAGAGAAAATGGCCATATGGTTATAGTTTTTTCTGAAAGTATGCAAAATATGGATTCCTGCTATGCATCAGGATCATTTTGTAAAGGAGTACAAGGAAGTATTGAACTTGAAGTACATTTATCTGACATACATGATTCATGCCATCCCAAGGAATGCCTCAAACATTGTTAATGGAGATCTAAGTTCTTTAGAGGACATCAATGGTGAAATTTGAGGATGGAAATATTGGAGAAGTTGTTTCTATTGTAGGAGTGAAACCAGAGATCTCTATGGATAATCAAGTTAGGATGCCAAAAATGAAACGTGGTTTCATAAAATGCCACGACTATAGCATATGCACAAAATATCTCTCTTGAAATGGTTTTAGAAACCTAGAAAAAAATGCAACTAGTAGGTGTAAGACCAGACTCCCCAACTTCTACTTGCGTTCCCCTGATCATGCCCATTGAAGCACAATAAAATAACAGATTTTTGTAAGGAAACCTCAAAGAGATGCAATCCCATCGAATGAAATGATCAGAGGATATACATGAAATGGACTTGTTGAAAAAGCTTTAGAATCTTCCAAGTAAATGCAATCGGCTAATCTGCAACAAGGTATCACATAAATTTTTTTAGATGGTATTAGAAGCTTCCAGGTGAATGCAATTGATTGAGGGAAAAATAGATTCCATAGCCTTTTCCATCATCCTCCCAGCTCGCACATTGTGAACTATTTGACAAGATATCTCAAAGAGATGTGGTATTGAAGAATTCTATGGTCAAAAAATATATATAAAAGAGGAAGAAGACTCTCTTACAAGAATACAAGAAAAGTGGGAAAGATAATATTTTCTTGGATAGACCATTTCGAGAAAATGATGATAGTCTTGGAGATGAAGATAAATCTATTATTGGATTCCAATATGAGAAATAGGTAAGGATGGTTAAGCAAAGAAAATTTTCTTTATCAGATGGAGATGGTGATATTCTAACTCATCATGGTGATGCCTTCTCAAATCTTAATGACTTTGAAGAAAAGATCATTGAAGATGATGAAGACGTTGAAAGAGAATTGGAGGACATAATGACAAGGAAGCTAAATTTGGGCATGGGTTCTAATCAAGATAAAATTCCAAATGCTCATGTGGTGGCAGATGGTGAAAATAAACACAAATCTAAAAAGGAAATCATGGAGGAGATTATTGCTAAAAGTAAATTCTATAAGGCACAAAAAGCTAAAGAAAAGGAAGAAGATGATGATAACATTCCTCAATCATTCGATTAAATTCATCAATATTCCTCTCTTAATTAAATAAATCAGTTATCTAATTAAGTCACCCCTTCTCGATAATTAAATTAACCATTTTGATCTAATTATCCAATTTAATTAAATAATTAATTTTATTTGATTAAATCTCTTAAGTCTATCTATTAAATTAAATAAATTAAAACCTTATTTAATTTAATCTAACATCATCTCTTTTAATTAAATAAATCAAAATCTTTATTTAATTAATCTCTTATCACATTCCTTTCATATTTTATTTAAATAAATCCACAAATCTAAGTCAAATTTGTCACACCAAATAATCTCTCATTAAATTAATTAACTTGGATTAATTTAATCTCATATCATGTCCCATCCTCCAGCTTTTACCACTTGCACATGAAAATAGATTTAATTGATTTATTAAATCTCTATTTTCCTCAACAAGGCATCTTTTGGGAATATTCTCCAAGTTTGAATTCAAAATTTCAAGTTGACATGTACATCCAACAAGGAATTTACTTCATCTTACATGTCCTTTTCCTTGAGCCAAGTGGCATTCAATACATTTTTCCTTCCCTCTTGCATGTCATTTCAACAAATTCAAAATTCAAAAATAGGCATTTATTGGCACAATCCTCAAAACTTGCACATCCTCCATCCACTCATAGGTTGACAAGTGGCATCTTGCCATTGGATGAATGTTAGTCCCACATTGCTCTATTTTGGACATTCATCCATCTTGGCACTCTATAAATAAGAGGCTTCATTCTTCATTTTATCATCCACAATTTATGCAAAGTTACTATACTCAAATCTTTAGCCATTTTCATCAAATACCATTGAGTTCTTAGCTAGGTTATGCAGGTTTTTAGCTTGGAGCACTCACCATCCTTCATCAAAATGGATCATTCATCAACAATACATCAATCTTGCATCATAGGAATTGGGAAAAGCCTAATTTTCACATCAAATTGGCACCAATTCCCCCATGGGATCATGAGTTTGCTAGTTTAATTAGGATTCAATCTCTTTTATTGTTATTTCATTGTGTTCTTCATTGCTTTTTCCTAATTTGAACTTTGTGAATGGATTTCATGGGGAATCCTTGTTCTTTCTTGCATTCTTTAATCTAATGTCTTTGTTCTTATTGTTTTGTAGGTATTAGGATTGGGGTTCTCACATTTGGCGCTAAAAGGAGGGCACCATCTCATTTTTAGTCACATTTTTTTTAAATTTTGCGTTTTTGTTTGTGCATAGGAAAATTCTAACTCTGGAAGCTCAACATCACCATATAGCACCACTGACTCCCCAATGTCACCATATAGAACCGCTACAAAGTCCAAACTATGACGCTCTAGCCATCCCTCCTAAAAATTTTGAATTTAAATTTTAAACAGTGATGCTGGCAAAAAGGGCGACACATTTGAGCTCACTGGTCTGGGTACAAAGCACTGTTGACTAGTAAGTGGTGCTATACAACACTACTGGAGAAATAAAAATGCGATGTAGTCATGGGTTGTGCCGTTGACAGGGAGTAAAAAATTGAAATTTCATTTTAGCACGTGTTTTTTGTCAAATGATGAGTTTATCTTCTATTTTCTACTTTTTAACCTCTGTGTTTTACATAATTTGACTAGTTTTCATTCTTGTAGGTTGCATCAATTGAAAACAAAAGAAAGAGAAGCATGATGATGGTATTTCACAAAATCAAAGTGTTTTTAAACACTTTAGTGTTTGCTTAACACTCTTAGGAAACTGTTATCTCTTCTTGCTTAGGATACTAATTTTGTTTGGGCTTTTAAAAAGAACCTTTTCAAATTTTTGCAAAGGCTTAAAATGAACATTAAGAATACAACTTACTAGAGTTTGTTTTTTGGTTAACAATTGAACAAAACAACTCTTATTTGTCCTTTGGTGCTTTAAAAAGAACTCACAATTTCTTTGGGGCTCTAAAATTAAAAAGTGCAACTTTGTCTTCGTGAGGGCTTACTTAAACTAACTTCATTGAAAAAAGACATATGTGCTTCTTTCGCGCTTTATAGCGATCTTGAGAATCAAAAGGCCTTTTTTGTGATTTTAGGTTGAGATAAAGCAATCACCTCCACACTTCATTTTGGGTTTAAAATTGAACAAAACATTGTGAGAGTGTGAATAGAGCATTTTTGTGTACATTCTCTCTCTTTATGTTACAAACAAAGATTGATCGAGTTACAGATATTGTCTTTACTCACTTTTGTTTATCTTAGAGGGCTTGGCTTGGGGAGAAAGTACTCACCCAAGGAAACGACTCAAACGGTAACACTCTAAACCCAAGAGTATTTCCAACCGGGATATAAATGTGGGTATTGGAATAAACACCAATATCACGCGGTTGGCTCCGATGAGATGGATCTAAAAAGGGACTCTCGTTGTATGGGTCAATCTCCACAAATGGAAAGTCCTACTTAAAACCCATGTTTTAGAATTGCCAAAATCCTTGATCTATTTGTTGGTGCAAGAACGGTCATTCTGAAGCTGCCCCACACTTTTATGGTCTTTTAGTAGAAATTGAAAGCATGTCATGGGAGTCTCATGGGTGTTGATGCTTGGCTGCCCCGAATGATGTTAATGAGCCATGGAGAGGAGCCAGTGGGGTCAAGCATCTAACCATTCGCTAAAGATAAGTGTAGCTGGACTTGTCCAAGTGGGGAACCAACAAATATTGTCTTCCATATCCATAGGGTTGTACTTATTCTTGGTTACAAAATGATTTTCTTGTTCAAAAACATCTTGGAAACAAACACTTAAACATCATCATCAAAATTTCAAACCCTTTAGGAGACAAATACAATTGAATCAATTCATGTGTTATTGCTTGCCCTTGGGATTCAGATCCTTAGAGGTTTCTAAACACTTGGATTACCTCTCAATTTTTCTACTAAAGTTAAACAATAGGTAACCCTTGCCTTGAATTCATCAAATTTCCACATAACATACTTTGTGGGATTCAAAGAAATTAATACATTGGACATCTAATATAAAAAACCTAATCGAAGAAGTGTTTGTGGTAAAATAAAGTCATTAAGAAAATATCACAAAATAGACTCTCACATATGTTGAAACCCCACAATTTCCAAGAAGTCAAAATCCCAAAACGAAATTCCTTGATTCAAAATCCAAAAGTGTATGATCAAATTGAACCACTGCTTGGTTATAAAGGTCTATAGAAGCATTGCATGTTCTTCAATACCAAGGATTAGGTAAAAAAAGTGTCTTTTTTAGGTTCATCTTAGGAGCGAGAGAAATCAAATCTTTTTCATCCATCCTTTAAACACCAAACCAAAAATCATCTCATCATCACCTTTTGAGAAATCTTGAAATTATCCTTCATGCTAGGCTTTTTGGAAAAAATAAAAATCATCAAGTTCTTGAGACAAAATCCTTGAAATATTTATCAAATCATCTTTGGCTAGGTATGTGTAGATGCATTCTTTTTCATATTCTTAGTCAAAGTTTTCAAACCATCTTGTTTAGCTAAGTATATGTAGATGCATCCTTCTTCATATGCTTGGTTAAATTATCAACTTGTTTGAATAGGTTTGGGTAGATGCATCCTTCTCCCTACACATATTCAAATTATCATCCTTTGAGCAAATCTACCCTTTAGATAATCATCCAACATCTTAGGGTCTATTTGTTCAATCAAAGCAAACCAAAATAAATCAAATGAAGGGAAATCCAAAGAATCAAAAATCAAAATCCAAAACACATCCAAAAGTCCCAAAAATCTAGCATCCCCCTCAAGATTTATCAAAAGATAAAAACATACACATCATCCATCTCTTACATCATCATCATATCACCTTTTGATCCTCAAGATATCCTAAAATTTTCTCTTTTGTGCATAAAGTAAAGATCAATCCAAAGAATTAAGAGATTCATGTCCCATATTCTTGAAAATTGATCCTTGTTTTATGGTTCAAACTAGATCTCAATACAAGAAGAACATGGAAGCTGACAAAGAAACACCCACTTCAAGTGACCTAAGTCAAACGAATGTTGAAATGAATCCAGTCGAATCAAGAAATTCTTTGACTATCTCATCATCACAAAACCCAAAAGAGGAAATCCAAGGAGAAGATCTTACCTTTGGAATGTCGCATGAAGAAATAACTGAAATGCTCCAAAATCTGGAAAACCATAAGATCATCAACATCATGATGAGGCTTAACCCCTCACTATACATTCTTGAACTAGCAAAACAAGGGGCCAAATTACCTTTTGATTTCGACATGATATTTATAGTGGAACCATCTTTAGAGGTTATGCCCCTAATTTCATCCACACTCCCCATCTCATCTACACCCCCATCCCAAAGCATCACTCAAAACATTCCACAAATCATGACATCTTTTGCTCCAACCCAACCCAATGTTAATAAGGGAAATGCATTTCTTAATGCTATTCAAACACACCCCCTTGTTAATAATCAAGACTTGGATGCAAACACCATATTGGAACAAAACATACTACAAAATCCATTACATAAGTATGTTCCTCCCACTTTCCATAATCCTAATGATCCATCATCATCATCCTTCCACGCAACACCTCTCCTCACAAATTCGCAAGAGGAAGGTGACATGTTCGGACTTGGGGGCATTTTCGATACCACATAATTTTCTCAAAAACTCACACCCCTCACATTTTCACCTCTTCCACCAATGCCATCATCATCCACACCACTCCTTGGTTTAGGGCTTCCCCCTTTACCAAGTATCAATCAAATCAACATCCCGAATATCAATCAAAACATCATGCAAAACTTGTCATCGATATCTCAACAATAGATGACAACTACACAAGCAATAGCGACATCATCAACCAACCCCCTAACATCTCAAAGCATGGTCTCTCAAGGGACAATCACATCAACAACACCATTCACCACTCAAACCACCAACACGAAATCACCGCTCACCACCACCCCCACCCACCACCAAACTCAAATTTATCAAACCAATACATCATGGTATTGCAAACCACTCACCAAGCTACTTATCAAAAGGCATTCCTACAAATGCAAAAGAAAAAATCCGCACAAATAACTATTCAACAAGTTGTACAAGTAGCACAAAATTCTCAAAATGCCCAAATTGCATAGCAAGCGCAACATGTCACACAAGACCAAGCCTTATTGCAACAACAACAACAACAAACCGCTCAAGCTGCACAAGTTGTACAAGCTGCTCAAGCAACCCAAGCCGCATTACAAGCAAAAAAGGCTACTCAAGCCCAAATTCTATTGCAACAACAAGTAGCACAAGCACAATCCCAAGCACAAGTAGCACAAGAACATGCTCAAGCTCAGGCACACACCCAATATCAAGCACAACAAGCGCAAGCACAAGCACAACTTCTTGCACAAAAACAAGTAGTGCAACTACAAGCATATCAACAAGAAATAAAACAATATCAAGAGTAGCAAGAAGTAGCCCAATTGGCAGCTCAACAACAAGCGTTGTTGGAACAAAAACAAGCACAACAACAAGCTCAACAACAAGCAATCCTAGCACAACAACAACAAGAACAACAACAAGCAATCCTAGCACAACAACAACAAGATAAAAAACAAGCATTGTTCATACAGAAGCAAGTACAAGCATACCTAGCTCGGTAGAATATGCAAATACCATCAAACAACACACCAAACAACCCACCCATCCAACCCACAATCGAAACACCCGAGAACACCTTCATCCCACCCCCTGATCCACAAAATGATGTAATGACACAAATTAGGTTGCTCTCGCAACAAGTGCTCGATCTTCAATCAGGGTGAATCACAAAAACACCAAGCAACTTATGTCCCTATCCATTTGATAGGAGCCTTGTGATGATACCATTCCCCAAGGGATTTGAGATCCCCAAGTTTGACAAATATCGTGGGATGGGAAACCTTGAAGATCACATCAGGGAATTCTAGGTTCATTGCATGGAAGTCACATACGACGATACCTATCTGATGCGGCTATTCCCTAGGAGTTTGGCTGGCCACGCTGGGGAATGATTCTCTTGCCTACCTACAGGCATCAGAACATTCCAAGAAATTATAGATGCATTCATTAAAAACTACACATGCAATATTGCAATGGATGTCATTCTAGAAGAACTCTCAACTCTGAAACAAGGTAAGGGTGAATCATTCGCTTCATTCCTACAATGATGGTGATCCATGGCCAATTGGAGCAAGTGGACCATGCCCAAGGAACAAAAAGTTTGCACCATTATATCCAACCTTGATTGCCTCTTGGCATTTCATCTCAAGGTACAAGGGATCACCACATATAACTAGTTGATCTCTAAGGCACTTAGCATCGAACGAGCCCTTATGACTCAACCCGCGAGATCAACTTCATACCCCAAACAACAAAACAACTGCCCACCCACCAATTACAATGATAAATCTCACACGTGGGCAAGGAACAAAAATGTTACTCATGATGGTATTGTCGACACCAAAGTGGTCATTAGTGCCCCATGCAAAAATACACCCGCACCACAAATCCAAATCTAACACCAAAATAATCATCATACAACACAACAACCAAACAAGAATCTGACAATTAACAATCTCAATGATCAAAGGGGACCACCCCAATGAAACAAGAATTATCCCAAGTGAAAGTACACCACTTTGGGGGAACCACTAGAAGTCAGCATGAAGAAGCTGATAAATGAAAAACTCATCAAAGCGCCCACATATGAGAATTACCAAGAACTGGATGTGAAACCTCCTTGGTATAATGAGAATGAACTTTGTGACTTACATAAAATCAAAGGGCATACCACAAATAGTTGTATGAGGCTAAAAAACATAATTCAAGATCTCATCGATCAAAGAATTATAAACATGGAATAACCAACAGGAAACCAATAACTTAAGATATACACGAATCTGATGCCTAACCATGGCAATAAAGGGAATAATAATAACACTGATAAGGGGAAAGACACCCACACAAATGTGAATCATGTGTATGAAACTGTCGTTGCCTCCCTAGATGAATACTGCATGGTCATCACCATCAAAGGAACCCATGCCAATTGTGGAGTCACCACAAGAGGTGGAAAAGTTACCATCAAAGGATCATCCCAACCAAACAGAGTCCCTACATCTAGATCTATCCCTAATGGCTACAATGTCCTAGATCAGCTCAAAATAATGCCAACGCAAATCTCCATCATGGAGTTACTAAAAATCTCATCGGCCCATAAGAAAATTCTTGAGGAAGCGCTGGCTTCATCCACTGTCCCCACAGATCTTGATGTGGAACAATTCCAAGCTATGGTCAGAAATATCATTACGCCAAATCTCCTCACCTTCTCTGACCAGGATTTCCCAGCTCAACCATCTCACAACTGTGTGCTCCACTTAGAATTCATAGTACACAAAAGCAAATTCAAAAGGGTCTTGGTGGATGGAGGTGCGGGCTTGAATATTTGTTCTCTCAAGCTCATCAAACAATTGAAAATCTCAGAGGATTCTATCAAAAAAGGAAAGGGTATCACAATAAGAGCATATGATGATCAAGAAAGAGTGTCCCAAGGCATGATCAAACTCCCTATTCAAGTAGGGCTAGCTATCATGGAAACCACTTGTCAAGTCTTGGACCTTGACTTGCCATATAACATCCTCCTAGGATGCCCATGGATTCATGCAATGAAGGTAGTAGTGTCAACTTTCCATCAATGTGTGAAATTTACACATGAAGGACAAGAAGTTACCATCCATGGAGATCCCGAACCCTTCTCCTATTGCAAAAGCCTTGAAGCAAAGTACTATAAAATCCCCCAAGTACCAAAAAATGATGATGGCCCATCTACACCATACATCAATCCACTTCTGTGACAGAGACACCTGTCACTCCTACCATTCCCACCATTTCTGACATTAAGGTCATCATCCAAGATAACGGTTGTGGAAACTACACGATCCCTAAAAATTCTTTTGTGGTAGGAGAGTTACCACAATCTCCTAGATCACGGGGACACCCGCAAATAAATGAAGCCTCCACATCCCAAACATCTCTTGAAGACTATCCCAAATTTACAAGTTGGGGAGATCTTGGCCAAGAAGTTATTGAGGAAAATCCATCTCATATGCTATATCAAGATGAAAGACCAGTAGCTGATTTACTAATGGATGACAGAAGCAAGGGTCTACAAATGATGCTCGCAATGGGCTATGACAGAAACCAAAGACTTAGGAGAAACAACAATGGGCTTATAATACCTATCATTCTGGAGACGCGACCAATAACAAATCTTGGCCTTGGATGTACCCCTCTGAGTATAACCATACGTGGCTGAAGTCCTCCAATTAGAAGGGTTAATAATCCTCCTCAGCCAACTGCAATAGAACTACGCTTACCAGTATCTACAGGTCGCGTCATAGATAACTTCACATTTGATATAACTGACGTTTGTAGTAGTAGTGATGACGAGAATCCTGTGACCAACTTACCTAGGCTATTTGAGGATACCACTCTTTGCATGATTAGCACCCTATCTTTTGAATCAGACCACCAAAATCATGAAATCTGCCTAGTATATCCCCAACTCATTGACTACGACCAACAAGGAGCACCAATTCTTGATACATTTGAAAACGATGAGGCACTCTTAGAATTCATGGGACTGCAGGATAACATTCCATGTGGGGATCACAAAGTAGGGTTCATAATGGAGCTAGATACACATGCCTATTATGGGGAAATGTTTGAATCCCTCAGTTGCAAAAGTGAAAAATTAAGAATAATATCTAAGTCCTTGAGTGAAAACCACACTGTGGCATGCTTTGACTAGAAAAAAGTAAAAAGAAAGGATGCATCCAATGGTGAAAACCTCTCTGAGGCGCCCGAGGATGGGGGATTCAATCTTCCTTTCAGAGCTATTCATCAAGAAAAATCAGCAGTCCTGGCAGAAAGGTGCAATCCGGTCAATCTAGGAATAGAGGAAACCTCGAACATCACATTCTATGCGGAGTCATTACTATCAAAGGAACAAGAGCTCCTAGTAGCCTTCCTAAGAGAGAGATAGATAAACTTTTCATGGAGCTATGTTGACATGCCAGGGCTTGAACCAAAAATCGTGGTTCAACCACCTAGCAGTATATCCAGAAGCAAGGCCTATTAAACAAAAGCTTCAAAAAATGCACCCTCAGATTGACTGATTAGTCAAAATGGAGCTAAAAAAGCTATTAGATGCAGGATTCATCCAACTGATAGATTATCCAGAATGGGTGTCAAACTTGGTACCTATCTCAAAACCTGATGGGGGCATCATAATCTGCACAAACTTTAGAGACTTGAATAAAGCATGTCTGAAAGATGACTTCCCACTTCCAAACATTGACATGATAGTAGACATGACAGCCGGACATGAAATGCTATCACTAATGGACAGATTCTTAGGGTACAATCAGATCATGATAGCTAAAGAGGACCAACATAAGATGACTTTCACTTGTCCATGGGGGACCTACTGCTGGAATATGATGCCATTTGGCTTAAAGAATGCAGGAGAAACATACCAAAGGGCCATGACATGATTCATACAATGGTTGAAGATTATGTTGATGATATTTAATCCAAGTCTAGAAAGAGAAAAGATCACATAGCAACCTTAAATGCCATTTTTGACAGGTTGGAAGAGTATAAGGTCAGATTAAACCCAAAGAAGTGCATCTTCAGTGTACAATCGGGAAAATTGCTAGGATATATAGTGTCAATGAGAGGTATCGAGGTAGATCTAGAAAAAGGTAAAATAAATCCTTGAAATGGAGGCACCAAAAACATTAAAGAAATTGAGGGTTCTTCAAGGCAGGGTCTAATCCATTCTAAGATTCATAGTATAGTTGGTGGACAAACAGAACCCATACTCTCACCTACTCCACAAGGGAGTAGCATACAATGGGATAACAAGTGTGAAGAGGAATTCAACAAAATCAAAGAATATCTACTGACACCACCGGTATTAATGCCACCAATCCCAAGAAAACCATTGATTCTATATGTATCAGCAACAATAGTAGCCCTTGGAGCTCTCCTAGCTCAGCATGACGAAAACGGAACAAAAAGGGCTATCTATTACATTAGCAGAAAAATGGTTGGGCATGATCTAAACTACTCATTCCTCGAGAAAGCATGCCTAGCAGTAGTGTTTGCATCAGAGAAATTTAGACATTACATGTTGGTACACAAAATAAAACTCATTGCCAAAATTGACCCCCTCAAGTACTTACTATCAAAAGCAATGCTCACAAGAAGAATGGCCAAATGGGTGATGATACTATCAGAATATGACATCGAATATGTGGAGCAGAAAGAAATCAAAGGCTAAGTCATTGTAGATCAACTTGCAGAAGCACCAATCTATTCAAAGAATCCTCTCATTTTAGAATTTCCAGATGAATCTATTTTCAATCTCAACATAGCTGACCATTGGAAACTGTACTTTGATGGCTCATACATGCAACATGGATCAGGATTTGGTGTCTTCTTTATCACCCCACAAGGGGACTGCATACCAAGGTCCTACAACTTGGCATTTCCCTACACCAATAACATTGCAGAATATGAGGCTTTAACCATAGGTCTCAAAATAGTAGTGCAGTGGACCATTATAGCTCTCAAAGTATATGAAGACTCCCAATTGATAATAAATCAAGTGAATGATGAATACCAGACCAAGGATGATAAGATCACTCCATACAAGAAGTTGGTGGAGACTCTCAAAGAATCCTTCATCAAAATTACATTTGAGCAAATTCCCAGAACCAACAACAGAGTAGCAGACGCCATGGCAACAATTGGATCCTTACTGGACATTCCCCACAACATTCCAAAATATGAATTCCTAATAGAGCAGCTTCTCATGCCTACATTCAAGGTACCTGAATCAAAATTTGTGTGTGAAATCATTGGTCCTGGTGATCCTTGGTACCACGACATTTATACATACCTTCGAATAGGAGTCATACCTACCGACTTACCCTCAAACCTAAAATGAACCTTTGTCAAAAAGGTATCCCGATTTGTCATCCTAGGAGATACCCTATATCATAGAAGCATAGAAGGAACCCTACTACGCTACTTAAACATTGAGGGGGCATTGACTACTCTAACTGAAGTACATAATGGTATATGTGGTTCACACTCGAGTCGAATGACCATAGCCAAGAAAATGTTGAGGATGGGGTATTATTCACCCACAATGGAAAGAGAGGCACATGACTATGACAGAAGGTGTCTACAATGTCAGCAACATGGGGACCTCATCCACGATCCAACTCAAGAGCTTCATCCCATCGTCACACCATAGCCCTTTTCATAGTGGGGACTTGATCTCATTGGAAAAATCATGCCCACTTCATCTAACGGTCACAAATTCATCATAACTACAATGGAGTACTTTACTAAGTGGGTGGAAGCCATACCCATGATGTATATAACTGGGAAGCAGATATCAAAGTTCATCCTCAACTATCTCATTTGTGGCTATGGTGTTCCACAAGCCATTATCTTAGATAATGGGACACCATTTAAGAATCAGGAGGTCTGTGCCTTATGCAAAAAATTCAAAATCCAACATCGCTTCTCCACCCCATACTATCCCCAAGGAAATGGCCAAGAAGAAGCTACAAACAAGACCATTCTGAAAATCCTCAAGAAAAAATTCAATGACGTAGTTCGTGACTGGCATCTATAGATTAATCTTTCCCTTTGGGCCTATCGAACCAGCATCTGCACACCCATCGATGCCACCCCTTTCTCCCTGGTCTAAGGATTAGATGCAGTACTCCCCACTGAGATTGAGCTCCCATCACTCAGGATATCACTTCAAAACCTCATCACAGATGAAGAGTACCGAGTATCAAGATTGAATGAGCTGGAGCTACTAGATGAGTGATGTATAGATGCCTTGAATCATTTGCAAGTCTATCATAATAGAATCAAAAGAAGCTATAATAAGAAAATCAGAATCATGACTTTCCAAGTCAGAGAACTAGTATTAAACGAGAATTAGAAGAATGTCCCAAACCCAAGTAGCAAAGGAAAATTTGAACCCAATTGGTTGGGACCATTCGTCATCACGGCAAGTTATAAGTTAGGGGCATATCTGTTATCAACACCTGAATGGGAACCTTTACAAGATCCCATGAATAGCTCTCATCTCAAAAAGTTTTATGCCTAAATCTTTCAAGGTATAGAACCAAAAAATCCAAAAAAATTAGAAAATGTCCTGAAAAAATGGTCACTTCGGCGAAAACCTAGCAAACAAGCATCTTGGTGACAACAAAACAATAAAAAAAGCAAAAAATCCAAAAAAATTAGAAAAAGGATTGAAAACAGTAAAGAGAAAAAATCATCCTCTAGTGAAAACCACTTCAGTGGCACTTTGGACAAGTACCTTAGTGAAAACCTGGCAAACAGCGCCTGTAAAATAAGCACTTTCCATCCACCAGGATCTTTATGGCTTGTTCTGCATCATCCATCCATTATGTTTCCATCATCCATCACATTCAAATCTCCATCCATCACTCATCCACCTGCATCACCATAGCTTGGTCTTGTGTTTGTATCATGATCCCTCCTAGTACTACTCGACCCATCCTCAAGGTCAGGTCCTCCTTTATCGAGTAGTCTATTGCATCATGTTGGGGGCATGTTCTCATCGGATCAAATTCGTGTATACTCTTTAAGGTCCTAAAAATAAAAAAATCCAAAAACATCAAAAATCAAAAAAATCCAAAAACATCAAAAATCAGAAAATCCAAAAACATCAAAACATCAGAAAATCCAAAACATTCAAAACATATCAAAATCCCAAAACAGGTCAAAAAGTTAGTCAGAAAAAGTTAAAAACAAAGTCATCTTGTCAAACTAAGGGTCTCTGAGCCGAACGTAGGCAAGGTTGATCTTTGATCATCCCCCGAGACACTTAGGTCAGTCCTTTAGGAGTCTTTCATAATAAACTGACATCTCATCATGTATATCATCATCTGTAAATCGGTCAACTCGTCAATCAAACTACGTGGTCTCTGTGTGTATAACGTAGGCAAGGATAATCTATTGATTAGCCCCCAAGGCCCCTAGGATAGGTCCTTAGGTTAGTCTCTTGGTCAAAATCTCATAAAACCCCAAAAATTAGAAAATCAAAAATCAAAACATTTGAAAATCTCAAAAAATACCAAAAACAGCCTCAAAACATTGCAAAAAGATAAAAAACATCCAGATATTTGAAAAAATCCATCCATCTCATCTCACTTCCACCCGCAATAACATCATTCATAATAAACAATCATCATCCTCAATCTTTGGTAACATAATCAGAAACAAGTCTAGCAGGTGAAAAGTGAAAACTCAAAATGTCAAGTCTTAGGTCTAAGTCAGTATGTAAACAAGTTGGTCAAACTCTTTGTGTCGATAACCTATCATCCAATTGGTCCCATATCAATCATTTGAAAGAACGCTTTGGATAAATGAAATGACGTGCCGCCATCCACTAACATGTCCTAGGATGTATCCTTCCTACAATGGGCATTATCTTTTGGCAATAGTTTCAGTTCTTATCCTTAAAAACACATCCCCTTTTGGTTAGGAGTATTGAAGAATATCAGCTTGTTTGTTTACTTTGTCTTTATCTTTTGACTTATCTTATTGCATTCATTCCAAGCACTTCTCAATGATATTCGAATGGAGGATTTAGAGAAATAGGAATGGGGCAACGATCATTATCTTTTGTCTGATGTGTGTTTTGGATGTTCTTGTAATATAACTTGGCGAATACTTGCTTTGTTAGGTATGTATGGAGGAGGTTTTGGGCAGCTTGTTGACTATTGCATTGATAGGTTGTACCTTTCCATGTTTTGGTCCAAGGTGTTTGAAATTTCTAAAGTGCATCCTAGCAAGGTTTCCATATGTCAGGTGTGAACATGGATACTCATATCTGTTTGCCAAGTCAAAGTCCATCACACTAGGTACAATGCCATCCTGGTTTTCTATACCTTGATGCATCGTACCACATGTGTCATCAAACATATGGAAATTGTCCATTTGAAAATCCCAACTCCTCGGCAAGTAATCATCATCATTTTTTATATTCATCATCTTGTGTCTTGTTGAATGACTTCTTCTCTTTCATCCCTTCTTGCTTATCACACTAACAAGGTACTATGATAGTTGATCATCATCACCATCATCATTGTCATCGATCCTGCATCCACAAATCATTAGCATATTGCATAAGCACGTCATATAGGAAACATATGCATTGCATTTCCATCATCATATAAACATGTTATCATAAGCATTATTCATAGATAAGTGCATCCATTTTTACATTACATCCATTCTTTTTCATCACATTGCATTCATCACGTAAATCATCGCATAACATTCATTTGCATAAACATTTCATAACCATTTCACATTACCACCTACTGTATAATCATACACAATAGGTACATAAGCAGTATAGATAATCCATTGCATACATACTCATACACATCATGTTCATTTTACATTAAGCATCATCGTACCACTTTGCATTAACATATCCTTTCATATATCACATTGCATCACAGTAAATACATCACATACATTACATACATTTAACATGTTTAGGATAATATTTCTTATTCTAAGCATCTTAAAACCATCTCATTTGCATCATCATATAAAACACGACCATTGCATTCACATTGCATTATATTATCCACTAATCATCCATATCATCTCATAAATAGCATCACAATCATTTTTTGCATTTCATTACATAAATCATTCCACATCAGCATAAATAGAAACATAAAAAAATCCATTACATGCAAAGCGTACATCCATCCATAATCATTTCACATATATAAGCAAGATTCACATCATTTCACATATACACCATAGATCATTTTGCATATGGCACATCACATATCATATCATTTTGCATCATTACGCATCACATAAATACATCTGCATATCATAAGTCAACAACATAATATAGATCTGTTAGGTCATAATCATTAGATAATGCATATGTCATCAGAAATAAATGCATCCATAAATACATCATATAACACCATAACATCATTGCACAACATATAGAAATAGAATCATCCATACATGCATAAATAAATGATACACATCACATCATATCAAAATCACCAGCTCATATATATCATCAATAATGTAATTGTCATAGTACAAAATAATCCGATCACTGTACATGTATGTCAATCAGTACAAAAAGGTCCATCAGGCTATCAAAAAGGAGCCCATAAGGCACAAAAAGTATCATCTCAATCAAGTTCTACCCCCTATATGTTGCCCTCGCCCCTGTCACTGTGACCCTCTGCTGGTCTGTGGCTGGTCCGCTGCGAGCACTCTAGAACCCGTGCTGCTCTAGGTATGGCCTCGTGATAATGCATACAGTAGTACTCGGCCTCTCGAATGGCCTCCCTATAAGACCGAATGGAAACTGTACCCTAAGAGGGGGAGGCTACCATGCTCTCCAACTGCTGTCACCGACCCATCTTTGCAGCCGCCTATAGATCTACGGCATGTCTTTTTAGTATGGCCTGGTCTCTCTCAGCCCTGATCTGCTCCCTCTCGGTCCCCGTCTGATCTCTCTCCCCTGTCAAAGTCTGCACTTGAGCATGCAGTTGTGCAATCAATGTATCTCGAGGATCCACCTGCCTTGCTGGCTGCCCTGCTGGTTGTGCTCATGGAGGCAGTACCTGAGGCTGATCCCCGGCCCTAGCCTATGGTGGTGCACTTGCCTGCCCCTGTTGTCTAGCCGACACCTGTTGCTGGTCCTGCATCTGCACATCACCCTGACCTAGCTGAACTAGGGGCCCGACTAACTGGTCCTGTCGTGCTTCATCCCTCCATGCTCATCTTCCCCCTCTGCCTCTCACCCTCCACTAATCAGGGATTGCTCCTGGAACTTTCAAATGAAGGGGAGGCCAGAACCAATCCATGTATGCTTGTGTCATGCCTAGATCTGCAGGCCCCTGATCATAAGCCCATGACCAAGCCACCAAGTGTTTGAAGTTGTTGACGGCCTCTAAGGCATGAATATACCACCCCTATGAAACCTGTGCCATGGTGCGGGAAAATACAGCCACATAATCATCGTCTGGACGATCTTGAGGCTCATCAAACTGACACTGCACGCGCCCAGGTAGATATCTCTTTATCATCGTATGCTCTCACCCCTGCATGAAGCGGTCCTGGCGGGCATAGAAAATCTAATGTACATCGTCGGCCCATCTGGGCCGACCAAGGTACGATCACCATATGAACACCTGTATCTCATTAGACCCTCCTCCAATAGGGAATCTCATGCTCACTTGTGTGTGTGAAGGACACACCACCTCTGTAGCGCCATACAAGGGGATCACTGGGCCCCATCAGAACTACAACAATTCATGACCAAAGGATAGCAATGTGCTCCCATGCCCATACGTGGAGAGTGTGACGCCTACTTTGAGTGCTATGTCATCGAGGTAGACATACTTGTGAAGATATTTGTACAGTGATGCAAGAAGAACCGACCCCCAAGAAAAGCAAGTAGGTCTGTCACACATCACCATGCGCTCCCAGTAGAGTCCCCAACCAGGACTGAAATACCAACCTCGTCTATCTAGGGAAATGAGACCCGAAATAATGGCTGCAACAACCAAGTGAAAGGGAGGTGCCAGGGCTCTGTGTCGCTCAAGCTTGATCTGCCCCTCACAAATGACAATGTCCTCTGTGGCGAGGACTATGTGATAGGAATTTCGCCCCTCATCTATATCAAAAATGACATGCCAACCATGAATTGGCAATCTTAGGATACACCAAACATCCTCCAAGGTGACGGTGGCCTCGCTAGTGGGAAGGTGGAAAGAAGAGGTCTCGTTGTGCCATCTCTCAGCAAGCGCTGACATCATCCCAAGGTGGGTACAAATGGGTGCTACATAGGCGATATACCACAACCCCATGTCTCATAGTCGATCTTGATCTCTGTAACTCAAGTCTCGCAAGTAACCGAACAGATCCTGCGACCTGTGCTCTTGAGAGTAGAGCTTCCTCGCCACATCCTGCATTAGGAAGGGTCATCATGTTAAAAAATTTGAATTTTTTTTTTGCCAGGCATCCAAGAAACCACTCTAGTGTCGCAATCCGTGAAGGCGTCGCAATTTGATTTTTATCAAACTACAACGCTAGGGCACAAAAATGCCGAAAGCACACCATCACGGTGCACTTTCCTTCCCAGTGGTGCATTTTGAAAATATTCCAGTCGTTAGCCCACCGCCGCATCTTACTTTGAAATTCACCCCGCCGGCCATGAGCTTAGTGTCGGAGTTTGGAGTTTATTTTCAAACTCTAAACTCCACCGTTGCAGCATAATCTGACACCGAGTGGCGCAGTTTTATTTTTGAGCGGCGCTATATAGCGTCGTTGCAAAAGGACTGACTTTGAAAGCATTAAATGAATGCTAAAAATGAAAAACAAAGCTCAAGAAAGGATCACTTACCGGTGCCCCAATGCCGGGTGGCCACTGGTACGTCTAGACACAGTTGGAAATGTGCATCGGAAGCTATCATTGTGCCATATCATCGGGAGGTCAGAGCTCAAAACTCAAGGTTGCTAGATGGCTATGTGTGAAAATGAACTGAAAGTGACCCCTTAGAGCCTTTTTAAGCTTGAAAATTAGGGTTTTTTCACCCTAATTGGCTATCTTGCTAGGGTTTTGGACCCTTGAAACTTTTTTTGTCTAGTTGAGGCCCATTTTACATTTTTTATTGCATTTAGACATGTTTTTGGCCTCCTAGAGCCTTTTTGGACCTATCGAGCACCTTGTCCTCTTTTTTTGCAAGATCACCCAAAAATTGAAAATTTTGTCCAATCTCTCAAGGGGGCAATATATTGGCATGTTTTCTCTCACTGGGTAGCAGTGGGGCAAGATTTTAAAAACAATTTTTTATTTTTTTTGGCTTTGATCGAGATCGTTTATTTTTTGAACCAACGCAACAAGTGCATTGCTTCAAAGAGGGGCAAACTGTAGACACGTAAAATGTATCGATTGACATTGTGCATATAATCTTGACCTACTAACATTGTTTCATCCTGAATCATCCTTCGGTCTAACCATTTCATCAAATCCCCCTATCTGATTAAATTCATCAATATTCCTTTCTTAATTAAATAAACCAGTTATCTAATTAAGTCACCCCTTCTCGATAATTAAATTAACCATTTTGATCTAATTATCCGATTTAATTAAATAATTAATTTTATTTGATTAAATCTCTTAATTCTATCTATTAAGTTAAATAAATTAAAACCTTATTTAATTTAATCTAACATCATCTCTTTTAATTAAATAAATCAAAATCTTTATTTAATTAATCTCTTATCACATTCCTTTCATATTTTATTTAAATAAATCCACAAGTCTAAGTCAAATTTGTCACATCAACTAATCTCTCATTAAATTAATTAACTTGGATTAATTTAATCTCATATCATGTCCCATCTTCCAGTTTTTACCACTTGCACATGGAAATATATTTAATTGATTTATTAAATCTCTATTTTCCTCAACAAGGCATATTTTGGGAATATTCTCCAAGTTTGAATTCAAAAATCCAAGTTGACATGTACATCCAACAAGGAATTTACTCCATATTACATGTCCTTTGCCTTGAGCCAAGTGGCATTCAATGCATTTTTCCTTCCCTCTTGCATGTCATTTCAACAAATTCAAAATTCAAAAATAGGAATTTATTGGCACAATCCTCAAAACTTGCACATCCTCCATCCACTCATAGGTTGACAAGTGACATCTTGCCATTGGATGAATGTTAGTCCCACATTGCTCTATTTTGGACATTCATCCATCTTGGCACTCTATAAATAAGAGGCTTCATTCTTCATTTTATCATCCACAATTTATGCAAAGTTACTATACTCAAATCTTTAGCCATTTTCATCAAATACCATTGAGTTCTTAGCTAGGTTATGTAGGTTTTTAGCTTGGAGCACTCACCATCCTTCATCAAAGTGGATCATTCATCAACAATACATCAATCTTGCATCATAGGAATTGGGAAAGGGCCAATTTTCACATCAAATTGGCACCAATTCCTCCATGGGATCATGAGTTTGCTAGTTTAATTAGGATTCAATCTCTTTTATTGTTATTTCATTGTGTTCATTGTTTTTTCCTAATTTGAACTTTGTGAATGGATTTCATGGGGAATCCTTGTTCTTGCTTGCATTCTTTAATCTAATGTGTTTTTTTTTATTGTTTTGTAGGTATTAGGATTGGGGTTCTCACAGGTAAGGATGGTTAAGAAAATAAAAATTGCTTTATCAGATGGAGATGGTGATATTCTAACTCATCATGGTGATGCCTTCTCAACTCTTAATGACTTTGAAGACAAGATCGCTGAAGATGATGAAGACATTGCAAGAGAATTGGAGTACACAACGACAAGGAAGCTAAATTTTGGCATGGGTTCTAATCAAGATAAAATTCCAAATGCTCATGTGGTGGCAGATGGTGAAAATAAACACAAATCTAAAAAGGAAATCATGGAGGAGATTATTGCTAAAAGTAAATTATATAAGGCTCAAAAAGCTAAAGAAAAGGAAGAAGATGATGATCAATTTTTGTTTAATGAATATTTTAATGCTCCACTTTTTTAGGATAAAGGTTAATGCAATCCAAATGCAAGAGACTATAAAAGAGAATGCAATTACTATAGAACAAGTGTTCTAGGATCGACAATATTAGATTGATACTCTAATAGTACGTATTATGAAGACAAGGGAAGTGCATAGTCACATGCTTTAGATTACCAAGTTTTTTCAATAGTAAAGGACAAAAAGCCATATTGATAGGAAGACATTGGTCTGAAAGGTGCATGCATACAAAAAAAATAGAATCTTCAGGCTTGAAATATGGAATTTCAAAACCGTAGTGATACTTGGAAAATTAATAGCTATTACATGTGTTGATCGATATATTGGAGCTTTTAATTTTGTGAAATATTATTTCTCTAAATGAATCGAGCTTTTTAGTAAAAGGGCATATATATATAAAATGACCATTTGTTTCACTTTCTTTTAAAATTCCTAAGGAAGCACACCAAGAGGATGAAGGTAAATCCAAGCATGCTTTTCGAAGCAATTGCCAAGAATCAATTATAGAACTCATAGAGTTGAAGGGAAACTATTTTCTCAAATTAAAAAAAAAAATATATTGGATTGTTAAGAAATCGTTATAGATGGTGAGGGAGCGATATAAAAGAAAGTTGGATATGTAATTGAGGGGTCTTTTTTCAACTATTCTAGAATAGGGAAAGGGGGCAATTTGTTTTCTTTTCAACCACAGTTTGTTGTACATGGAGAAGAGTTAGTGAAATTATTTTTTGAATAAGGAAAATAAAGAGATGTTTATGAATCTGTGAATTCATGGATATTTTCTTTAGATTACAAATTCCTGCGTGTCTCTATAGTCATTTTTGAATGAATTTTCTCTTTATATCAAATTGTGTGGGTGTTTATTTCCGAATCTTTCAATTCAAATTAATTCATCAATTGCGAAAATCTATTGCTCATTCTTTTCTTGTTTCTCATCTGTGGGTGTGGAAGAGGTGAACTTTGTGTCATTTTTCTACATTCACTTAATTCTGAATTTAATCTTTCACATCTATTTCATGGCTATGGGTAGATGGTAGTGTGCCTTTTCTGATTTCTAGTTAAAAGCATACCCTGTATGTCCATTCATTGCATAACTTTGGAAGGTAGATGCACCTTGTAAAATAAGTAGAGAGCACTTGCAACTATCATTGCAAGTGACTCAACTATTGGTCAAGTTGTCATTTGTGTGGGAAAAAGAGTATAAACTTGGAGTGACAAATCTATTAACCAACACAATGCAATAGATATTCCACCATAATTTGCTTGTGCACTTTTGTAGCCTTACAAAAAGGATGTCGAATACCTTCATCTCACTACTTTCAAAACCCTAACAAGAAATTTGCACTGCTCTGCTCAAATTTTTTTCTCACATACATATCTTTCATCTATATTTCATCTATCTTTCCTCTCATCAACATCTCAACTTGTACTTATACTATCTTAAACCTTGAAACCCATCCAAGGTCGGCCATACACATTTTGAATTTACAAATTCAAATTAGGTCGGTGCCAAAACATTCTATAGTGGAATTAGAATGAGGGTGACCCAAACATATACTTAGTGAGGACCTAAATAAGTCCCAACATGCCTCAAAATGCTTCCATGAACTTTGTACTTGTAGTATTTAACACAAGGTCGGCCAACACCAGTGTAAAACACATAAAATAATTAAGCACACACATCCTTAACTTGATCCAATATTTTTAGACAAAAAAATTTACTTGAACACGACCTCATCAACCTATTCTCATAATAACAAGACATGAAACCAAAAAAATAGAGAAATCTGGAGCAACTACAGTTTTCCTAGACCACAACTAGACACACCGAAATACATAGTCCGTACATTGGTGAAAATATCTCTCACTATACAATTATTCAGAAGCCAAAATTCTAGATACAACAACTACCAATAACCATGAATAATATGTCAGTAACTCACAAGTATAGGAGCAATAGGGAGCACATCTTGAGGCATACACTTAATACCTACATGACATTGTTTTCCTTATTTATCATTTTTTCTCAAGAGCACTTGAAGCCCAAGTACCAGAGACACCATTGTAGCACATTACTTCACTCTAACACACCTCCAAACATAGAAACTTAAGGATAACTCCATGTACTCACAACACTTCAACTATGCATGCACAACCTGCAAACCTTCTTTATTAAAATTTTCTCAATATCCTCAACATATATATCCAATAACCAATTATCTTGACATCAATGACAATAGCAACCAATTGACATCAATGACAACACCTTCATACTTGAAACACTTATTTTGTGCTTATTAGATACTTTTAAAGTAGGGAGATTATTGTAGATGGGGTGTTCGATCATGCATCTTGAGTGTATGCCTTCTCACATTTTTCTCTAGATGATCTTGTAGTACCACTAACTAGTTTACACTCACATGCATCTAGAGTGGATCATATATACAAGAATAATTTTGGTCACTTGAACCTATGTGTACTTCCATCCACCTTGGTTCATGAGAATTTTACTAAGCTTCCATCTCCTCCACCTATTGCATCTTTAGTGATCAATTAAGCTTAGTAGGATGTCACTAGTCTTTCATTTTCATCTTTGTGGGATTATTTTTTCCCATATATTACAAAGTTAATTATTGAGTCACACATTAAAATATTGGGGATATTATTGAGGATAATCACTCTTTTATGATAGATACAACACACCTATCATCACATTATCATCACCTTTAGAGGTTGTTCTCCAGGTATCTTCATAGTTGTTTAGATTTTCTCCATTTGATATGGAATCATTTGATTTAGATATGTGCACACTTGAGAAATTTTTTGAGCAACACAACATGAGAACTTTTCTCCCATATATCTTTAGGGAATTTCCTCTACATTTTTTATTGTATTTGTTTTTCCTAAGAGGAGGAACATTGTTTATCAATTTTGGATGATCTTCAATATTATTCCTCGTGCATCTACTTTTGGCATACATTTATTTCCTTGTGGGGAGATTCATCGTCTCTCCTTTTCTCTCTTATGAGGGGATCTCAATTGTATGTATGTGATCAAAGTATTATTAGGGGAACATATTGAATCCTACATTCTTTTTTTGTATGTATGCATTTAAATTTCTCTTTTCTCTATTTTGGAGAGGATATTTTTCCATGTTCTCTTTTTCTCTAGTTATGAGAATTTATTTTGTACATGGGTAACTCATCAAGCCTTCTAGCTACAACCCATTAATGCATCCATTATTGCATTCATCATTACGTTTCTAGCTTCTCCCTAAGTTGTACAAGTGGTTACATTAGAGTCAAATAAGAAAATAACCTAATTATTTTAAATAATTATTAGGTCCCCTTTTTACTTTATCACACTTAAGATAAAATTAGGCATTATTTTTTATTATTAGGTAATGTACTTTTTGTTTCAAAGCATAAGATGAGTTAATTTGTCATGATCTAATTTAATCCACACCTAGGGTTTGATCTAGGGTTGATTTTTTTCCTTTTCATAGGGATTCATGATTGTAATTGCAATCATTTAAGAGATATTTCGCATCAATAAAATCCTTAGGCCTCATAGAAAAAGAAATTGGTTTATCTCTCTATTGTTCTAATTTTTCTAGTTTTAAATGATTTCTAAGAGTTATGGGGGTTCAATAATCAAATATAATAGTCATGAATACCAACTTATGACTCCTCATTAATTTTTTTCATAAAATCTATCCTGAAGAAGCTACAAAGATATTTAGGGCTTACCACAAGAATTTTATATAAAACCACACCCCCATATTATTTATTATTGTTCATATATATTTCTACTAAACTATGACCCCTCAATTCAAATATTTGTATCTCCCTATTAATAAAATCAATATAAGGCCCATATAAGCAAACTAATTAAAATGGGATATTAAATTTTTTCTTAATATACACGATTTTATTGATTTAGATTGGGCTAGTGATTTGGATAGCAAAAGATGTATGACTAGTTATGTGTTCACTCTATTTGGTAGAGCTATTAGTTGTAGGAGTAAGTGGAAATATATAGATATATTTTCCACTATAAAAATATAGCATATGACTACAAAACATTCTTGTAAGAAGGTTATATGGTCATAGATATTTTTTTCAGTTGTTATGTAGATTTGTTAGTCCATTGGATGTAGCAATAAAAAAATTATTTATTTAATGAATGACCTAATTAATCATGTCCATATCACTTTATTTACAGTATGGTTGATACTGGTTGATTCATGGTACAAAAGGTTGACACTTTGATTAATGATCCTCATATTCTCTCACTAAATAAATGAGCACAAGCAAATTTAATTCGTGTAAAGAGGACATGGACCTTGTTTCTTCTAGCACTTGATTTATTCTTCATTTCCATTTATGTCTTTTTGGTGTAAATTTTAAGTGGCAAAATATTAGGATTAAATGTTTCATTAAAATACTAAGTCTTGTAAATTGTATTAAATTGTGTAGACGATACATAATGTGTCATATCCAATATCATAGAGTGGGAAAAATGGGATGTCCATGTGAGGGTGGTGATAGTATGTGTATTTTTTATTCTCTAAAATACTTAGAATATTATGGAAGAGTGCATTAAATAAGGATTTAAAATTCAAAAATGATAAATTTGGGGGTTATAGAGCATCTTCCCAATTGATGGTGAAGGCAAATACATTGAATACCCTCATGGAGCACCAAGATTTGGTAGAATGTTCAATTTGACCATTATGATAAAATTTATGATATGTAAGAGATGTGTAAGAGGGGTTACTATTTAAGTTTCTTGACCATGACCTTAGGGGGTTGGACTTTTGCTATGGTTCATGGTTTTGACTCATAGTTTTGGATACCACTTGGTGGTTTTTAATTTCTAAATTTTATATATATTGGAGGCATGGGATAAACATTTGTAAGCTTCTATTATAGATACTCTTATGCTACCAATTTATTGGTAGGAGATGAGTAATTATATTATTGTACACATTTAACAATGATTAATAAAAAATATTTGACCTTCGAATATTAGAATATTTGGGCTTCGAATTATGAAACAATTTTTTTATCAGTATTTTAATCCTTCATTGGTGATTTAGTTGAAGGTTTAGCAAAGGGTTATATCTTTTAATAAAATAATATGAATAGAAGAATGATTTCATTGAGAATGCTTTTACAATGGAATTTATGATTTTCTTGTTGTCAATTTTATCTCCTACCACATTCGCTTGTTATGACATACATGTGTCACTTCCTCACTGGTGTCTCCTAACATGACCTTCTTGTGTTTTGGCAGACATTCTTGAGGGTATTTGTGTCCCTCTATGGATATGGAATTTATGGCTTCTACTCAAATGTTTTTTGGGCAGCTACTGTGCACTTGGTCAAATTTAGCAAAATCTAAGATGGTTGTTTATTTTCTCCTCCTCTACTACTTGTCTGAAAGAGGTCACTCCTATTTGATGATCAGTAGAGAATCTTTTAATTTAGCAGATTTCTTGGGAAAGCAGTGAAGATAGACCTTGTATTAATCAGGTGAACATTCCCAAGGATTCATCGCTCCTTTGTGGATCTGGCATTGAATGCAAATATGGAAATCAATACATTATTTTCATATGGCGGTTGCTTGTGCTTTAAGCCAAATTTGGCTCTTGATGTGACTTTTATTTGTTACCTCACTTATCTAGTGTTTTCCAACAAGATCCTAGTCTTGTTGATGGACATCATCGAAGTTCACTTGGTGGCACTTTTGGGGAAATGCTAACTTTATCTAACCTTTGAAACATGAAATATTTCCAAAGTAGGGTGAAATACTTGGCACTTGGCATTAATTGAAAAAATGTTGGTACTGGCTTTGTTTGTGCATTTAATTCTTTTTTAATTGCAAGCATGTGCATGGTCTCATATGTGGTTTTTTGGTGGCTAATTCATCCTCTTATACACAACTTTCTAGTAGTTTTAAATTCACAATGGTTCTCTAGTTCTTTTCATCCTTCTTTGTGTTGGAAATGGATAGTTTGTTTAGGGTCTTGGTACCTCCCAAAGTCTATGAGATTCATGAAAATTCTCCAATTTTAGAAGAAAAACTAAGGAGGAATTTTTCTTTTGAATGTAAGAAAGTGCTAGATGCAATTCAGGTGGTTCTGGGTTTTGATTGGATGAATTAAATTGTATGGAATTACCATATGATCTGCCAACAAGGTTTGTTCCAAACCTCATGGATGTCCTTTGGTACGTGGAAATGGTTAAGTTCTTGGCTAGAACCTATTTGCTTCCTCATGTCTTCCCTCTTTCTTCTTTGTAACTTTCCTTGGAGAGCTCTGATATTCTTCATGGTTTGAATTCAATGGGTGGCATCAAGGTATGTGCAGGATCATCATAGAAAAAATAGGCCCTTAAGTGGCAAAAAAATCAAAAAAATTAGAGTTAGGAAATTTGACGTAAAAATTTGAATAATTTATCTATATTGTTTCAAAAATATGTAAGAATAGAATATGTAGCAAATTGAATGTGGTTTGTAATACTAGGTTTTTTTTTTTTTTTTAATTATTTGGTGAAAATTTGAAATTTCAATGCAATAGTACTTAAATTTCAGGGAAAAAATAAGTAGGTGTCTGTCTGACCACCCTAACCACAATAAAATGAAAATATTTTTTTATAGGATTTTAGATATAAGTAGAGGACTCATCTCCCAATGTGATGCATATTTTTTCTAGTTTTTTTCCAAGTAAATAATTAATTATGATTTTTTTATTACAACTTTAAAAAAATATAAAAACTCATATGTCTGACCACCTTAACTTGGTAAAAACTTCATGAAATTCAATTCTTTTTTTTTAATCCTATAGTATGTGAAGCATAGAATGTGACACATGTTTCAGATTCAAAAAATGTGGTACCATTTGAAAGCTATAGATGCTTTTCAATCAGCCTATCAATCAGGACTTTAGTCGTAATTCAAATAGAAAATGAATAATAATTATTTATTAAATTCAAAGTAAAGCATAATTTATATTGGTGGAAAGCTAAGAATCTCCTTTAGAAACCTTTTTTGTTTAATCAATTTTGGGTTAAAAAAAAGTTGTTAGCCACATACCCTACACATACTCATCATATCACCACTTTTTGGCCCATCATTATCCTGCACATACCCATCATCTATTGGAAACACCTCCTCTGATAGATGTCTCTCAAGGATTCTCTGTGCCATGGTGCATGGTTTACTAAATGATTTCCCTTGAGAGTTCAATGTTCAGCTTTTAACCTTAGATATCACTACGATTTTTTTTTTTTGACCCCATTCAAGAGATCTACAAAGCAATCCACCTGTTAATAAGACATGCTCTTATTGAGCCACATGAGGAACCTTTCTTTCCACCACTCACAGAAATTGCATCTGCTAAGGAAAGTTATTCATAAAGGGTTTTATCTTCACAATGGGGCATTTTGTATCTCTACCCTATGTTCTTCAATTCTATAAGTTTTTCTTTCTTGATTTCAACTCATTGATAAAATTTTGATGCTCTATACTAAGGTTCTCTGAATTTTTTTGGGTTCTTCTTAAATGTGCGGGTCTCTCGGTGGTATTTTTGTTTCTCCTTGAAAAGGCATAAAGATTCTTCATTTTGGGTTATTCATTTTTCTTCACTTCAATTCTCAAATTTGTGCTCTCTTGGACCTTGCATGTGGGCTTTGATCCCTTTCGTACTCTTCAGGGTTTTTGTTGTTCAAAGATTTGGAAATCAGAAAAATGTTTAGTGTAATGTTGGGATGCATGCAATCCCTTGATATTATGTATTTCTTAGTGGGGGTTTGCAAATATTTTTGATTTATAGTGTCCCTATTTTTTATCTCTTAGTGGGACATGCAAACTTTCTTGATGCATTTCTGATGTATTCTACTACTTCACGTAAACTCCTTTTACAATAATAAAATTTTCATGGCTCTACCACCTTTATTTAAAAAAAATAAAAATGATTAATACAAGATTAAATATTTTTGGTAGTGGATTTTTTCTACAATAATTTCTCCACATATATTAAGTGTTATGTTTTTTATTTTACTTATTCCTCTCCATTTTTTATGTTAATTTTATTATCTTAATCACTTTCTTAATCAAGTTAATACTAGTACAAAAACAACAATATATGACTGAAAAACTACTAAAAATTGCTTATAAATGATTAAACATGATCACGTGACCAGTAGTAGTTTATTATAAGTCATTTATAATGTGACCGAATTGATGACTAAACCATTTTTAGTCATTTGGTTGATCAATTTGATCATTAATTTAGTCACCCAATTGATCAATTTTTTAGTTGGTTTATTCATCTGAGTGATTGACTTGCTCATTAATTTAGTCATCTAATTGATTGATTTGGTTGTCGATGTAGTTGTTAATTTGATTGATTTGGCAGTGTGTAATTTAGTCATTAATACATAGTTGTTGAATGTTTTAAACTAGACACTTATTTAGTCACTTTTTTATTCACTGGTATATTTTGTCATTAATTTAGTCATTGATTAATGTTAACTAGTCACTTATTTAGTCATTTTTATTCACTAATTTTTTTACATTGGTCTAGTCTATTTAGTCATTAATTTTAATCATCATTTTGATCAATTTGGTAGTTTATTTAATTATTTTTGTTCATTGATTTATGTCAATTGATAGGTATATTGATACATTGTTTATTAATTGCATAATCATTATATTTAGTCATATTTATTAACACTAATTTATATTAGTTGGTAGTATATTTAGTCAATTAGTAGTTTATTTAATTGTTTTTGTTCACTGATTTCTGCCTATAAGTGTTGGAAATGAGACAATGCTTTAATTGAGGTTTAAACATATAAAAAAATAATCAATTATTCATTTGCACATAATGAAATGACTATTAAGGAGGAAAAATACTAAAATTTTATTGAGAAAATGTGTTCTTACAACAGATACAAGACATAAATGTGTCTTTGCTTTGAAAAATGTATTGTTACAAATTGTGTTTCTCAGTGCCGTGACTAAGAAAGATGAGTTATAATGCCTTTTTTTTGGTTATGCAAGATATTACAATTTTGATGACAATTCTATGTTGCAACTTATTTGCAACTACACATACATGTATGTTGCACTCTCAACAACTTTTCATCTTCTATACACCTCTTTATCTTCTCTGTATTTACTTCTTTTTCTCCACCCTTGTTCTCTGTGTCTACTACTTACACAACAACATATCCCCTCTTCTATAATGCACCATTTTGAATGAGCGGAACCCAAACAAAAAGAGAAAAATATAATCAAGGGGTTTTACATTACAGGTGTAGTAAGATAAAACATTCTTTGTTCTCACAAAATGCACACCCAAATCATATTTTCTAGTTTTTGTTTGGGTTCTACTTATTCAGGCTCAGTACATTCTATGTTTGCAACTTCACTCTCCACACTCTATTTTTGCTAACCCTTCTTTTTCTCTTCTACACTTATGGCTAACTCTGTGATTTTTTTCAAATATTTTAGTGGCCACCATGTGAAGGTCCCTTGTTTCTCTTTTAGACATACAACTCCTTCTATTTTTTCTAGATGAAGAAGGGGTATGTTACTTAAGACTTGTAAAATACATACATGTACATCTCCTGTTCCTTTCATTTTGACTCCATGTACAATAGATAGTGAGTGAACCTGCCCAATGCCCGCAACAACACCATCATGTGGATCCAACACCTCAACTGTATCCCCTTCTTGGATTTTATCAATAAATTTCTATAAAAACAAAAAAAATACACATTATATTGAGATATAAAACACACATTTTATTGTTTTTGACAATTGTATGTACTATCTTATGTCTTGGAACAAATCAATTTTTGTATGTGCTTTTATAAAACACTCTATTACAACTAAGCTCCAAGCTTCCATACGTAAGTTATATGTTCTCCTTAATTCCATAATCTATGTATACTAGCTAATTACACTTCACTACTATTCTGACATCCAACTTCTATCAAATAGCTAATGATTACCCTTATTTACATAAGAAAAAAACCATTACTTACTTGAATGGTACTTACTTGCATGTGGTTTCATAGCACTTACCTCGATTTCAGCATGACTACCACTATGAATATCATGTGCATGCTCATCGAGTTCATCATCATAACCACTATCAATGTCATTGTAGACATTAAGGTGTACAACTTTACAAAGATTTCTATTGGCAGGTTCTTCTTTTTGTCCTTCTTTCATATAATTGCTCTACATCATGTGGTTTAATCATCATGCAAAAATTAATATAAATCAAGTAAAGAATGCAAAAGCTATAAATTTTTTAATAAAGGAACATTTTAAGCATGAAGAATGTCAAAACATTGGGACAAATAACTGATAACTATTATATTAATTACCTCAACTTTAGGAAAACTAAGATGATTGTGTTGTGCATTCTTGTCCACTTCATCACTATCAATATCAATAGCTATGTTGATAACATGAAGCAATTTTTGTTTTCCTATTGCTTTGATAAAATTTCTCTACATGCGGTTTAACCATCATGCAAAAAATATATACAAAGCATTCAATAGTCAAGTAAAGAATGTAAGCTATAAATTTTTGCAAAAGAACATTTTTTGGATCACTCCAACAATAAAGAAACTAGGCTGGATTCTCCTACACTCAAATTTCAGTAATCTACATATTAAGAGGCATTTTTACATAGAACTAACAAAGAAGAAGAAATGAGATCAATAGAGCCTCTTACCTCATCTGAATCCATGGATTTATGCTCATTCCATGTAGAAACTATAGGGTTAATGACATGAACCAACAATGTAACTTTCTGACTGAGACCTAATATGCAACTCATTACCTTTTGGTACCCTAGTCCATTTGAGTTGACATGATCTAAAGAGACTCTTATTGGGCATTGAACAAATGGCTGTGAAATATTTTTTGATGAACTAGATTTCAACTTCATCCTACTCTTAGATTTACTAGCATCTAGTGCTACCATATAATTGACAATATCTTTTGCACCTGCTTCTCTATTACTGTTTTCCACCTAAAATACAATTCAATTTTATCATATAGTCAATTCAATAAAAAATAAAATAAATAGCACAATATAAATTGAACCAAAAATTCATACACTTACTACAAATTTGTCTATTTTAGCATGCAACCTACCTTGGCCAAATGTATATCTAGCCCTCACATTATCTCTTGCTATCTTTCCTTTGTTACTCCTTGCCAAATATTCCTTAGAAACATACTTTCTCTCAATGCCTCCCACTCTTTGGGAGATAGATTGGATTCAAACCTCTCTTTTCCCAACATGATTATTTTCTTGCAACTATATCTATAATAGTTCATCAAAACTCTCATCCTTTACTTGTAATATTTTCTAGAGATTTGTCCACCAGTAGTCTTAAAAGCATTTTCTATTTTTTGTATAACATTTTCCACAACTCATGGATCTTGATCTGCAAAATTTGATTTGAAAATTATCCAAATGGACCCTACATCTTACACCCAACTCAGTGGCTCACTTTGCAACATTTGGACCAATGGTTTACCATCTCTTGATACCTCAAGCAAGAATGGATTATTTCCTTCTAATTTTCTTTCTTTTTCATTCCTCTCTGTAGATATGTACAAATATTGACTCAATTTTTTTCTTTTGACAAAAGCATCCACATCTTCTATTAAGTTACCACTACCAATATTTTTGGTTGATCCACCAGTTCAATCAAAAGTTCTGGATGCAATAGGTGCACTCTAAGGCACAACAGATGCAAGCAATCTCTCTTCATGAATTTCATTAACCAAAACTTCATGCTCCTTGGCCACATCAAGTGTGGCATGAGTAGGTAGACCAATACTAGTCTTTGTAGATTCCACATCATTAAACACATCCTTTAATGTTGAAAAAATCATCTGTAGACCTATTGTTCCTTTTCCCTAATTTTTTTCAATAATCTCCCTTAGACTTAGTCCTAAGAGATCATCACAATGTTTCATATCACCATGTGCTATATCAGGTTGCATAGCAACATGTGTTATATCAAGTTGCACATCACCATGTGCTATATTAGGCTACACATCACCATGCGCTATACCAAGTTGCACATCATCACAACTATCATTTTCACCAACTACATTTGTTGAATCACAAAAGCATCAACTTCTACGAGATGGCGAAATTGTATCTTTTATTTCCTTTTGTCTTTCCTCCACATTTTCTTTAACTCTTTTTGTTTCCTATAAAGAAAAAATATCAGATTATGTCTTATATACATAAAGCTCTTGCCTAAAAAATTTCATTAAAAAATATTAAACAAATAATATACTACTTATTGGATTTAAAACTTTCCTTTTCAAACCAAAACTCAAAAAATATTCATTATTCTTGGCCACTTTTTTAGTATGTGCACACTCATATTCTATCTATTAGCTCTCAAAAACACAGGTGAGAATACCTCAAGAGGTTGCCAATCTCCTGGTACATTTTAGGGTAATAGACAAGGTCGAATGGCTTAGACCTTCTACTCTTCAGGTGCTGCTAGACCTAGGTGGGTGTACCTATATGTGTGAGGCAGACTTAGCTTGTGATTATCTCTTTTGAACCATTTTTCCCACAATGGCAGATGGGAGTGGACAAATGAAATTGAAATTTGGTATAAATTGTATACAATATTAAAAACTAAATCCTAATATGTTTAGTTAACAGATGTAAAGAAAATGAATGAATCCAAATGGTGAAAATGTAGAGACTAGTGCCTTATTGGGTATGCGGAGTCAAATGAAAAAGAAATGGGCAACTTATTTCTGGAGAACACTCAAATTTTTTGGCATATGTTTTGTTTATAACTTGTATGAACATGCAAGATTGTGATTACTAAGCTCTTCTTAATGATCCAGATGAATTTCCTTGATTACTGTGATTAATCAAAAGGGTTTAATATTTTCTTGAAAGAACCGATCAATCAACCACACAGATACAACAAATGTGCACTGATAAACTGAATATAAACTTGTTATATCACTTTAAGCAACCAAAAAGCATCAATCTTGGAGACAACTTAGTAATACTTTCAATAAGCACAATAGACAATTGACACCAGAAATGAACTGCCACATCAACTGATTTTCATTGATATCTCCATTTGAAATCATGCATCATAGTCTTTGTTCTAAAATTTTTATTCTACTGTATCCATCTCTAATCTATCTACTGTATATCTCCTATCTAATATCTAATGTCCCCATTTACAATCAAAAATGGATATTTATATATATGCATCTGAAGAGACACATCGCTTCACATTCCAATGTCGACCAACAGTATTCGAGCTTTTGTTTACATTCACTGAGACATTCACCGAGACATCTCGTAGTCACACCGAAGGCCAATGTCTCACCGATAGATATTATTTCATCTCATGTGTGTTGCTGTAACATTCTGTTATGGCGGAGACATCTCATAGGTACCTTATGTCTCACTGAGAAATCTCCTTAAGTTCAGATTTGATCGCCGTGACAATATCATTCTCACACCGATGCAACAAAATGTCGGTGAGACAAAACGGGTCGGCAAGACTACAAGACCTTGTGCTGATAACCCCTGGTAGAGTCCCATTGTGCTTTGTCAGTGACCTAATGCACTCACCAAGACCTCACTCTGATGAAAATATCTTTCACCGATACATTCTTTGATAGAATCCCCCTGTTATGTCGGCAAGACTGGAGCTAGTTGCTGAGACATTACTCTGATGCACTTTAGTCTTACTGATATGTTCTTTTTGTTGTTGTTCGGTAAGACATGAAGTGTTTGGCAAGACCTCACTTCGATAACATGACTCTTTTCGATGCATATCCTTATCGGTGAGACACAAGGGTCGATGAGACTTCATAACTTCATTCTAAAAGCTTTTAATACAATTCCATTCACATTGTCGGCAAGACCCGATGTATTTGCTAAGATATCAAATCGATACCGCTTAGCTTGGCCGATAAGCCTCCTCATGCATTGGTCGGTGAGACACGACCCATTCAATGAGACCACATACCGAATACAATTTATTTGGCCGAAGTGTTTGCCTGCTTTGTGCACTAATCGGTAAGACATGAATCATTTAGCAAGACCACATACCAAAGACATAACTCCTGCCAATATGAATCTTCTTCGCTGAGACAATGTGTTATGTCTTTCCGATAGGTGCCAATAGATGAATTCTGATTGCTGTGACATTAAATAAGTCTTGCTAATAGACTACAATAGATGTATATTAGCAAAAATACACAATGGGTTGGGGAGACATTGATATCCTCATGTCGATAGGAACTATAATGTGAAATATTTAGACTTAGATGATTTTATGGGACTACATGGCCAAATATGGGGAAAATATGCTCATGGTGGGACTTATTTTGGAAAATTATGAGTATGAACAACATATTAAATAATCAGAATTTTATAGCTCTAATAGTGGCTCCGTCTGGGGATGAATGATTGTGAGATCATTGTAAGGATCTAGATCTTTGGGTGAGCAGACCAGACATAAGATCATGAATCAGTGAGAAAAACAGAATGAATGGAAATGGAAATGAATGCAAAATGGAGACGAACAAAACCCTAAACTACTGTGCATGGAAAATAATTTTAAAGAGGACTATCAAGAGTTTTCCATGCACTGGCAACCCTTAATCCTCTGTGTTGCTTAAGCAAAAAAATGCTTCAAGAATTTCCCATGTGTAGGAAAATCCTGTCCTTCACCAATCATGTTTTTCAAATAATATGAATCTTCACCTTTCTTTTCAACAACCACAAAAGGTCCCAGCCATAAGGCTTCAAATTTCCCATGCTTTACCTTCTCCTAACACCTTGCGTTCCACATCAGTACCAGATCATTCACCTCAAATTTTCTATCTTTTACTTTCTTATCAAATAAATACTTCATCTGTGCCTACAACTTTATGTTCTGACTTTGAGCTACTCTTCTTATCTCATCAAGTTTAGCCAGTTGTTTGATTCTCTCCTCCATAGGCTCTGGGATATCTATATCCTCCTAAAGAATAAACTTGTAGACTGGTGACAAGTTTTGTAAAGGCATCCTAGCTTGTGTTCCATACACCAATTCAAATGGGGATTTTCCAACTGCCTTCTTTACAATGATTTTTCTAGCCCAAATAGCTAATCTCAATTTTGAATCCCAAGCCCTCTTGTTCTAACCTAGCATCCTCCTTATAATTTTCAGAAGACTTTTATTGCTAGACTCTGCTTGACCATTAGCTTGTGGATGGTAAGGAGTTGCATAAGAAATGGTAATGCCATATGTGCTACAAAAATTTCTAAATTCATCTAATCTGAAACACATCCCATTGTCAGTAATCAGCCTTAGTGGTGTACTGAATCTAGTAATAATGTTCTCCATTAGAAAATTTGTCACCACTTTACTTGTAACCTACTTATTTGGGACTGCTTCTACCCATTTGGTAAAATAATCAGTGGCCACTAGTATCCATTTATGTCCTCCACTCGATTTCTCTTGTATTTCTCCAATGAAATCAATTCCCCATTGATGGAAAGGGGCATCAGCCTGCAGGGGTCGAAGTGGAAAAGCTCCCTGATACTTCAGTTTTTCAAAGAATTTCTGGCAGGCTTCACATTTTCTTACATATGTAAAAGAGTCATTAAAAACCTTTGGCCAGTAATAACCTACGCTGAGAACTTTATGTGTAGTTGTCTTTGCTGAGTAATGTCCTCCACAAACCCCTTCATGCATTTCACTTAAGACATGCCTAGCTTGTGATTCATCCAGACATAACAATAGTATACCATCCCTATTTTTCCAAAACAGATCTCCATCCATGAAGACATACTTAGATGCCTGCAACTTTAGAGTTCTTTTCTGGCTGTCACTCAATCCCTCTGGACACTTCATGTATTTAAGGTAATGCATGATATCTGCATACCATGGAGTATGCTCAATGCTCGCAATTGCAGTCTCTTCTTCTACATTGCAAATTTGATTTGCAATGTTCACTTCTGCCATTAACTTAGCCAAGCCCTGACCTCTTACTAGTTTAGTAATTTGTATCTCCATGTCAAACTCTTGGATTTTGTTAATCCATCTGCATCTTTTTCCTGTTACTTCATACTGTGTTAGAATATCCTTGATAGTTGCATGAGGGACATAGGAAATCACCTTTGCTCCAAAAAGATATGGCCTGAAATATTTTATAGCTTTCACTAATGCAAATGCTTGTTTTTCCATTATATCATACTTTAATTCAGACCCTTGTAATGACTTACTGAAGAAAGACACAGGTTGTTCATGACCATCCTCATTCTTTTGTAACATAACAGTAGCAATAGTGTGCATTGAGGCGAATGAAAATATCTGAAAAGGCTTTGCAAAATCTGGAGACTTAAGGACATGAGCTTCCTTGATGGCCCTTTTGATGGATATAAAAGCTTCAAAGGCTTCTGCGGTCCATTCTACCTTTTGTCCTTTCTTCAACATTTTTGATATGGGTTTAATGATCTCAGCAAGGTTAGAAACAAATCTCCTAACAAAATTAATTTGTCCAAAGAATGACTTTATAGCCTTAACAGTTTTAGGGATAGGAATTTTATCAATGGCCTCAACCCTTTCAGGATCTATCCTAATCCCCTCTTTTGAGACAATATGTCCCAAGAGCTTACCTTTTGTGACTGCAAAATGACATTTCTTTGGATTCAAACTAATACCATATTCCAAGGATTTGATAAATACCCTCTCCAGATGTTGTACATGATCTTCAGCCTTCTTTGAATAAGCAGTCAGGTCATCCTGATACACCACCATGATAGCATTGATCCAATCTGCAAATGCCACATCCATAGCTCTTTGGAAGGTTTCTCCTACATTAGTGAGACCAAATGGAATTCTTAGATAAACATATGTCCCCCAAGGAGTGGTAAAATCCATCTTATACTGTTCAGACTCCTTGACTTTAACCTGGTTATAGCCTGAGAACCCATCTATCATAGACAAGAGTTTGCACCCTGTTACCTTATGCAATATAGCCTCCATATTAGGTAGAGGATAATTATCTTTGAGGGATGCCATGTTTAGATTTCTGAAATCTACACATAGCCTAATATCTCCATTTTTCTTCCTCACAAGGACCAAGTTTGAGACCCACGTTGAGTGCCTAATTGGTTTAATGATTCCCCCATCTTTGAGCTTTGCCAATTCTTCCTGCATTTTAGGCTCCAATGTTGGATTTATGGGTCTTTTCTTTTGTCTAAATGGCTTAGCATCTGGCTTCAATGGTATTTCATGTTGAAACAAATCTTCCCTGTATGCTTTTAGATCTTCATAAGACCAGGCAACCACATGTTTATATTTTCTCAGCAACTCTATCAACATTCTTCTAATTGTAGGGCTTATTTTCTTCCCGATGTACATGTTTCTTGGTGCAACTTCAGTTCCCAAGTTAATCTCTTCAATATCCTCCCTCTTGACTGGTGCTTGCTTCATGAGAGACCGATCATTTCCATCATCCACCCTCTCCAATGCCACTAACCCTTTAGGAAGCTTATTTGTTTTGAGCTGCAATATCTCCTTCCCAAACACTGTCTGCTTCCCTTCCACTTCTTCTACAAAGGCATTGAAATCAATTTCTTGGGCTTCATATTGATCTATATAGTGGAGGAATTTCAAAAGGTCAGTATCATCATTAAAGACCTACCAACTATATATGTTATCAAGCATAGCAGGCCTTGTCTTGAACTCAATTTGTGATACTCCAGCCAATGTAATGTCATCTCTTTTTAGTGCCACATTTGCTAAAAAAACAGCCATTATGTTCTTTGACCTATCAATCCACTTAATTGAGAAGGCATCAAACAATTCAATTGTGTCCCATACATCATTCCTATATTATTTCAGTATTTTATGTTTTGCTGCATATTTTGACTTAATTTGTGAAACAACCAACTCAGAATCCCCAAGAATAGCGAGCAACTTAATTTTATGTTTCATAGCTATGTTCAAACCTGTCAATAAAGCTTCATATTCCGCCACATTGTTTGTACATTCAAATGTTAATAGGAATGAATACTTGAATGTAATACCTTCAGGTGAAACAAATACTATCCCTGCCCCGTTGCCTTCTTGGTTGCATGGTCCATCAAAATACATTTTCCACACTTCATTGCAATTTTGTGCCACATGATTCTCAATTGGATCACTATTGGTTAATTCTGGCTAGGCTGGTTCTATCTTAAAACTTCCAAGATCAACATCACAAAAATAATTAATTTGATCTGGTGGCACACAGTTAACAACCTAACTCATCCTTGGCTCTCTGTACAACTTCACTTCCTGACCATTTACTGGAATTGTTGCATAGGACAAATCAAACTGAACATTTGCACCAACTGTTGTCATCCACTGTCTTGATAGAAGCATCCCAAATTGAGGAGGGGTGTCAATTACTGTTATATCAATGTTATAGGCCACCTGAGGATAAGCAACTAACTTGACTTCAATATCTTTCATTATACCCACCATAGGAACAAGTATGTTATCCATTGCATAGCACTTCCCTCTAGTAGTATCCACCCACATACCAAGTTGTTTCATTACTCCTTCTGGAATAATATTTATGGCAGCACCAGAGTCTATCATGCAATTCCTCAACAATTTGTTATTTATGAGCAACGTATGAAAAAAGGATAAACTTGTGGGGGATTTAATAATGCATTACTAAGGCACACTTTTGGGATATTCACTTTCTCTTGCTTATTAAATGTTTTAGTGGCCATCTTGCTTTCAAAATTTATATGCTTTTCATTCCCATTTGTTATTAATTGAACCACACTTTCTCTGTATTCCTTAATTTTCATCATCTCAAGTAGTGGAACAAACATCTTTACCTGAGATAAAGTCTGAGTGAAGTCAAAAGATGAACCCTCAGCCCTAATAATTTTCTTTTGTTCTGATGTTTCTCCTTTGTTCTCTTCTTTTTCCTGTTTACTTGGCTGATCAGTCTTTTGCATTTCTTTATGTAATTCCTTTATTTCCTCCTTTTGGATAGGCTTATGTTCGCTTTTATCATGTTTTTTGCTTTCTATTTTCTTCGAAGTTCCTTGTGTCACCTTTTTATCTTTCATAAACATTCCCCTGGGGACACCCTCCCTCTTGTTCATTGTCCTATTTCTCAACCAGTAATTACTCTTTGCTTCTTCAACTACAACAATGGTTAATTTTTCTATCTCCTCTTCAGTGAGCTTCCTCATACTACCCTGAGTAGGTATTTCAATTGAATGCGACTTTGTATAATCTTCTTCAAAGTCAGAAAGGACCTGTTGTTCAGCCATATGGACATTGTATTTCAGATTTGAAACATCATACTCATAACCTTCATCCTCTGAAGATGAGTACCTCTCCTCAACATGGTGGAAATAATTTGTAGTCAAATACATAGTGTGATCTTCTCCAATGTTTCCTATCAACATTCCTTCTTCTTGCATTCTTTGGGCTACAACACAATAATCCAGGGAATGTGGCTTATCACAAAATTCACAGAAATAATTGTTATTTACCATATAGGTTCCCCTCTTCCTCAGTGGATCAGGAGTTTCTTTGTTTCTAGGCCTATCTGTTATAGGTTTTCCATCTTTCCAGTTTGTGTTATAAGGCATGTCATGTAACCTCGGCCTTTCATTCTTGTATGTGTTCTCTTGTTTGTATTGATAATTATTGGTTTGTTGGGGAGCCCTATGGTTGTCTCTTTTATCAATCATCCCAACAGCCCTCCTATTGTTCTCAATTGTTAATGTTGTCTTTTGGGCTTCAACCAAATCTCTTGGGAACCTATTTCTCAGTTCATACCCTATTTTAGGATTGAACGCATTCAAATAAACACTCAATGCCACAGAGTCTGGAAATTTTGATCCAGGAGGTATTTTATTTTGCAGTTTATTGAATCTCCGGTTGAAATCATAAATTGAATCATTCTAATTTTTCTGAATCCACATCAATTCATGAAGAGCAACATCAGGTGCACTTTGATTCCCATATTGCTCAAGGAATTGGTCTTGAAATATTTGGAGAGAATTAATAGATGTTGTTGTTAAGCTGTTGAACCAATCCCTGGCTTCTTCAATAAGTGACATCATGAATAACCTCATGTGTAAATCCTCATATGGTACATCCAAATCTTGGATGAAAGCATTGAAACTCCTTAAATGATCTTCAATAGAGATTGCACTACTCCCTATAAATTTTGGAACAAGACTTCTCCAACTTCCATCCGTTGGGTAAGGGTATAATTGAAATCCTGCCAAGTCAAATTGTCTGATCATTGTTGTATACTGGTGAGGGGGAGAGTTAGGTGGGTATTGGTACTGAAACATTGGATTATTGTATTGCGTATTATGATGTGGCACATAATGCTAACCATGAGGTGGTTGTGTATTTGTATATTGTGTGGGAATATGAGGTGGATGATTTGGCTATTTGTATTAATTCCCTACTTGATGGTGAGGAACCCTTGGTGGATCAGAAGGCCCTGCACCATGACTACCCTGCATATGAGGTGGTACATACTTTGGGGGGCAACCAGCTGTCTGAGTAATGTTATGAGATTTTTGCAATTTGAATTCTCTCATTGCTTGTATCATCTGGGCTTTCTCTTGTTCTCCCCTCTCCTTTTTCTATTGATTCATACCGTGCTTTAACTTCTTCATAGGTTAAAGATTCATAATTTTCTTGAGGAGTTTCATGATCAGTAGGTCCATTCTCAGTGAACTCATCTTGATTACCCTCCATTCTTTGTTCCCATTCATGTTGATATCTGAGTCCTTCTGCTTCAAGTTTAGCATCAAACTCTGGTTGTTTTTGAGGATTATAAAATGGAAATGGATTTCTTTGTTCTTCAGGGGTACAAGGCTTTGCATTTGAGTTCTCTCTCCATGTGTCATAGCGATCATATGTTTCACAATGCACCCTTGATGCTTTGTCTTTGTTTTTTATGCACATGTCCTCACTTATCCCTTTTCCTTTATCAACCTTGTCATCCTTGTGTGTCCATTTACTGTTGCCAGCAGGAGCTTTAGTATGACCTCCCCTATATTAAGATCTTCTTCCATTCATGTTGAAATGTTTTTATCAGATTCGCCACTCACTTTCTAAAAAATGAGAAATTTTTTAATATTTATTATTCCCAGCGGAGTCTGTACAAAGTTTCTGACTCTATGATTAAGGCCCTGATTCTAAATTGATTCCCCAGCGGAGTTGCCAATTTGTTAGCTCTCAAAAACGCAGGCGAGAATACCTCAAGAGGTTGCCAATCTCCTGGTCTGTTTTAGGGTAATAGACAAGGTCGAATGGCTTAAACCTTCTACTCTTCAGGTGCTGCTAGACCTAGGTGGGTGTACCTATATGTGTGAGGCAGACTTAGCTTGTGATTATCTCTTTTGAACCGTTTTTCCCACAATGGTAGATGGGAGTACACAAATGAAATTGAAATTTGGTATAAATTTTATACAATATTAAAAACTAAATCCTAATATGTTTAGTTAACAGATGTAAAGAAAATGAATGAATCCAAATGGTGAAAATGTAGAGACTAGTGCCTTATTGGGTATGCAGAGTCAAATGAAAAAGAAATGGGCAACTTATTTCTGGAGAACACTCAAATTTTTTGGCATATGTTCTGTTTATAACTTGTATGAACATGAAAGATTGTGATTACTAAGCTCTTCTTCATGATCTAGATGAATTTCCCTGATTACTGTGATTAATCAAAAGGGTTTAATATTTTCTTGAAAGAACCGATCAATCAACCACACAGATACAACAAATGTGCACTGATAAACTAAATATAAACTTGTTATATCACTTTAAACAACTAGAAAGAATCAATCTTGGAGACAACTTAGTAATACTTTCAATAAGCACAATAGATAATAGACACCAGAAATGAACTGCCACATCAACTGATTTTCATTGATATCTCCATTTGAAATCATGCATCATAGTCTTTGTTCTTAAATTTTTATTCTACTGTATCCATCTCTAATCTATCTACTGTATATCTCCTATCTAATATCTAATGTCCCCATTTACAATCAAAAATGGATATTTATATATCTGGATCTGAAGAGACACATCGCTTCGCATTCCAATGTCAGCTAATAGTATTCGGGCTTTTGTTAACATTCATTGAGACATTCGCCGAGACATCCCATAGTCACACCGAAGGCCAATGTCTTGCCGATAGATATTCTTTCATCTCATGTGTGTCGCTATAACATTCTGTTGTCGGGGAGACGTGTCATAGGTACCTTATGTCTCACCGAGAAATATCCTTAAGTTCACATTTGATTTTCGTGACAATATCATTCTCACACTGATACAACAAAATGTCAGCGTGACAAAATGGTTCGGAAAGACTGCAAGACCTTATGCCGATAACCCCTGGTAGAGTCTCATTGTGCTTTGTCGGCAAGACCCGATGCACTCGCCAAGACCTCACTCCAATGAAAAGATCTTTCGCTGATACATTCTTTGATAGAATCCCCCTGTTATGTCAGCAAGACTGGAGCCAGTCGCTAAGATATTACTCCGATGCACTTTAGTCTTACCGATATGTTCTTTTTGTTTTTGGTCAGTAATACATGAAGCGTTCGGCGAGACCTCACTTCGATAACATGACTCTTGCCGATGCATATCCTTATTGGTGAGACACAAGGGTCGGCAAGACTTCATAACTTCATTCTGAAAGCTTTTAATACAATTCCATTCACATTGTCGGCAAGACCCGATGTATTCGCTAAGATATCACATCGATACCGCTTAGCTTGGCTGATAAGCCTCCTCATGCATTGGTCGGTGAGACATTACCCATTGGGTGAGACCACATATTGAATACAATTTGTTTGGCAGAAGTGTTTTCCTACTTTGTGCGTCGATCGGTAAAACATGAAGCATTCAACAAGACCACATACCGAAGAAATAACTCCTGCCGATATGAATCTTCTTCGCCGAGACAATGTGTTATGTCCTACTGATAGGTGCCTATAGATGAATTCTAATCGTTGTGACATTAAATAAGTCTTGCCCATAGACTACAACATATGTATATTAGCAAAAATACTCAATGGGTCAGGGAGACCTTGATATCCTCATGCCGGTAGTAACTATAATGTGAAATATTCAGACTTAGATGATTTTATGGGACTACATGGCCAAATATGGGGAAAATATACTCATGGTAGGACTTATTTTGGAAAATTATGAGTATGAACAACATATAAAATCATTAGAATTTTATATCTCTAACACTATCTCTAGAATTTCAGCATTATGATCGCTATCATCTAATTTGTGCCTTATAGTCCTTTTCTTCATTTCCTAAAATCCAAATAAACAATAATGTATAAATCAAAAAATTGAATCAGTAAAACTTTACTGAGTTCATAAGTTGATAACTATTGATTTTCCAATCCATTGATAACTACAAATGGAAACTTAAAATAGAATTTAGTTTATAGATTAAAAAGAATTTGCAGTCAAAAACCAAGAAGATGTTTACAATTACAAGTATCAAACAAATTTTCCTTGGGGATATATTCACAAGAGATGAACTCATAAAAACATAACACAAGCAAGATGAAGGAGAAACATAGTCTAGTTCGTCATGAGGTGTGTTAGAACCTTAAAATTTTACCTAGTTCCATCATCACAATTAACCTTGAGCTCCATGACCTGAGCCTTGAGCCTTATATTCCTTTTTATTTTTACTTAACATATAATTTTTTTTAGGTCTAACCAACACTAAAAGACCTATACAAAGCCAAAAATTTATCATATATACTTCAGCAAAAACATGTCCAGCTAAAATCATTCCAAATCCCTTAATAGTCTATTACTGCGATCCCTCAACAGTAATCTGAACCCTTGGTGGGTTGGCGGTGTGTAACAAAAAACATGAAGATATTTACCACCATACCACATAAGTGTTATGATGAGGATGTGTTTGGGTGGTATGAGAGAATTTAAATACATCATAAACCGCCATACCGCGAAAAGAAAAAATGAAGGTGGGGTATAGCGGGGAATAAACCACCATCTTTAAATACATCATAAACTACCATACCATGAGAATGAAAAATGAATGGTGTAGTATAATGGGGAATAACATGTCATCCTACGAGGAAGATCATAAAGGCATGCAGTAGGGAGGTATGAACCGCTATGCCACAAAAGGATGAGATGAAGCATGCGGTATGGCAGTAAGCCATATGTGACTATTAATGTAAACCACATTACCATGGGTTAAACAAATCAAGCTTGTGGTATAGAGGTAATTATACCACTACCCCGCAATGAAATGAAAAGAAGCATGCAGTATAGCAGTTTATACCCCTCTATCCCATGACAGTTATAGAAAGTGGTGGTGATAAGCGATATTAAATGCACGAATCACATCAACCATCTAATCTTGTAAAATCAATGGTGCATGTTCAAACTCAAACTACGAGCAAAATATTTGGTGTAATGTTGATATTAATGTTGACATGACTAAGCTCATAAGCCATTAAACTAAGAATTCAGCATTCTCTTTGCACTCATTTGCAAAAATTATCATGTAGGCAGCTAGGAATTCAAGGAGGTTAAGCTCTGTAGCCATCATAACCTAGGTAAGTGCACACAACTCTTATGAATAAAGTTTTATGAGTATAAGATTGTTTGGAATTCTTCCTTTCAAAAGTATAGGAGAAGATAGTTAAACTATGAATTATGTTTTAGAAGTACAAGATTGTTTGGAATTCTGCATTTCAAATACACTAGGAGAAGTAAGATAGTTAAACATCATGCCACCCAAGAAGAAAGAACTTGAAACTAAAAGGAAATCATGTCACCCAAGAAGAAAGAACTTGAAACTAAAAAGGAAGAATCTAAGGTTAAAAAGAGGTCCTTACACTAGTCTATCATGGATATACTCCCTAAATCAATTGAGAGAGGATTTAAGAATGTTTTTAATGATGTGGCTCATGGTTGTAGAGATGCCCTTATCCCTATCTCTGGGTGGGAACTATTTTGGTACTTTTATGACAAAAGGAGGGAAAGATTTTGGTGTCAAATATATGGGCATTAGATTTGGCCAAGTTAATTGTCCCAAATGTTTTTATAGATGTAGAGTTCATTAGAGTATTGGCTTAGAGTTATCATCCTACTACTAGGTTTGTGAGATTGTGAGATGGTTCACCATTAGTTATGTTGATTAAAGTGGCCATCATTGAATGTTTTGACCTAAACAAACAAGCCCTAACTAAAACTGATTTGCAAAGAAGTAAAGAATAATATACTAGGTTGAGGAAAACCCATAGAAGTGATGAAGTCCCCATTTACATGAAAAGGGGTGTGAACAATAGGGTGATTCCTATATCCCCTTCTACTACTAAACCATTTGAACTCTCATATTTCCAATTCTATTACAAGAAAGCCTGCTTTTCTCTTTGTCAACTACATGGGATAGATGCAGAAGAGTGAATGCTAGTTAGTTTAATGATGACGGCTATGAGGATCCAAAACCATGAGATGAACATTGAATATGATTTTTCCTCATACCTTGAGAAATCATTGCATGAAGCATTTTTGCAAGTCAGGGAAAATAGATCCCCCATAACATTCAAGCAATATTCACTGTTGTGCCACCTAATATTATACTAGAATAAAGATAGATGGACCAAAAGGATGTGTTTGGGTCATATTGACAAGTAGGGGAATTTTCTTCTAGTGCAACTATGGTATTATATATGGGACAATAGATATAAGAATTCAAATTATGTGATATTCCATGATGACTTTGTGTATAGAATTATGAAAGTTCTTCATTAGCAACCACCAATACTACACACACTTGTGCTACAATTGTTAAGACCTTTGGCTTTAAAACCTAAGCAAGGCCATACTCATAACTTTGATGATTGGTTTTTTCTACCAAATACCACAATAATCAGGATTTATGGATGTCCACAAGCCCCACATATACTACCAAAGTTAGTCCCCCTTTGATTATCCTTTTTAGAGTTCATGTGGTAGATTCTATGGATGGAAAGGGATGTCATGAGTAAAAAAAGGAAGGGTACATTTCTACCCAATTTGACATGTTGGGAACTTCAGTGGAATATGATACACTTGAAGAGTTGTAGAATTATCTAAATTCAAGGTACTCTTTACAGTCTAGAAAGGAAAGATATTTTGACCTTGAGGTTCACATGAATTTTGTAAGATGCACCATCCTTACCAAGGCTATGTTTACTCACTATATTGACTATGAAGAAGATGTAATCATAAATTGTTTCACTCCTCAACAAGTATATGAGAGGAGGAGAAAATGGGAAATTATGAAAATGGTTGAGGAAGAAAGAAAGATGAAGCACAATGATTTTTTGGGTTATTTCTTAAAGGAAGTAGATCCTATCAAGAGGATTGATTTGACAATTGATAAGTTTCATGAATTAATTCAGACTATATTAGATACATGGAGACTTTCCAAATTGTACCCCAAAAGGTTGAGTGTTATTGTAATTATAGAACCAACTCTGAATACTATTTTAGTAAGTCATTCTTCTCCAGGATCACCTCCTGAACAATCAATTTCTAAAAAAAAAGATACAAGATATAAAACCACTTATTTCCCATGTAATAAATGAGGTTGGAGATATAGAAGAAGCAGTTAATGTGTTAAGACATTTCAAGGATGATGTTGAAGTGGACCAACCTATGCTTGAAACTAATGCCCACAGGCCTAAAGCTAGAGCTGATATTGAGGTACAAGGAGAAAGAGATGCATGAGGATGATAGGGTAGTTACATATCACAAGTTCTTAGAAGATGATGAATTTATCAAAACCCCTAAATTTAAAAACTTTTGGATTAAGCTGAAAATGAGAGAGTTTGAAGTGAGGGTTGAAATAAATAAGATGGGAGCTGACGAATCCCAACATGACCAAATAGTAGCCTAAATTTTTAATGAATTAAATATTGATAATATTGATGTCAACCCACAAGAGGCTAAATAGATTATTTTGAAAATTAATATACTTATTGTCCCTTGTATGAAATTAAAGAAAATGTTTTTACTTGATCAAGTGAGAAAATAGGGGGAGCCAATGCTGATTGTTGAGTTTGAATCAGATAAAGGGGTGAGTGGCACAAGGTATAACCCTAAGATTTAAATCTTAGCATTCTGGGCCAAATAAAAGAGTACACAAAAACCAAGGTTACTATATGTAGTGGAGGAAATGAAAGGGACAACTATGGTAAAAACATTAAAGGATACATCTCCTCTAGAAGTTGCAACCATGACAATGCATTCAACTATGTTCACTTGAGTTGTAGTTAAGGAGATGGAAGCTAGATTGGGAGAGATGAAAAAGAACAAAAGTTTTTAAATGATGAAGTTAATAAATTATTCATGGAAAATGTGAAGTTGAAGGAACAATTGAAAGGAGCAGGCCCCTCACAGAAAAAGGAAATAATGTTATACAAATAGTCTCCTACTCCACCAGTTCATAGAGAAAGTGATTCTACTAAAAAAGTGAGCACTCTTAGATAGGAGATTGAAGAGTTAAAGAAAGCCAACAATGAGGGTAAGGAAGGAGTGAATAAGAAAATATGCAATGTTTTATAGAAGGTCCTTGAGCATAAGATAAAGCTAATTGTGGATAAGTTGGAAAGTGTGTATGATTGCTACAACTCACTGACACAAGAAATTGATTAGATGAAAACACATCTACCCATATTGGATCCCCTTTTAAAGAACTAGCAACCCATACACCACACATTGGTAACCTTGTACAAAATATTACAAAGGAGTACTAAGGCTCTTGCAACATTAAAACCTACAAAGAAAATGGCCAAAATAGTTATAGATGAATTCCAATATATGCAAGGAGAGGACCAAAAGATCAGAACGAGAATATATTCATAATACTCTAAATTAGTGGTTTGTGCCAAAACAATTGAAAGATGATGACCACTTGAAGGATTGCAATGAATGGTAGAATGAATTTGACCAGATTGTTCCACACTGCATCGCTCGAATACAAAAGGATGGTGAGTTGAGTCTTGACAAGTTTGACTTAATCATGGATGGAGTAATAGAATTGGATGTTAGATATTCTAAGTTTATCATGGATGGCAAGGCATTACTAGACAGTCGATGGAAGATTCACCTTGCAAATATATTGAAAATTCAAGAATACAAATGGCCACATGATTATATAGTGTACAAGTGGGAGTAGAGGTATATGGGTCCCCCCCCCCCGAACAATAGGCCTTGGGGTTGTCACATTGAAAGAACCACAAATTCAAATACACTAATATGGAGAAAGGACCTTGAATAGATCTTCAGTGATCATGGGTGCCTTACGAAGATTAATAGACTATGGTGTCATGAGTGTTGCAAACTTCATTAGTTATCTACTTTTTCTGTTTTATGTTTTAAGAAAAAATAATGTTTAGTTTAGTTTATACGAAGAAGCATGAATTTTAAAAAGATGCCATATTTTGTAATAGTCTAAAGCTTGTTGCTTCTCTTATAAAAGAGAAACCAAGACTGAATTTTGATATCATCATCATAGGAATTTATATTAACATATATGATGAGACTTATGTCATATTGTAATATCTATTTGAAGCAATCAATGGACAAGAAGATTTAATTTGGTGCTCAAATTATGGTCTCAATTATTTTTTGATAATACTATGTATGATTGGATTTTTTTATGTATTTTAGGTTGGAATATAGGGGTATTAATTATGAATTGGTATCAATTATTTGTTCATAATCATCTGCATTGCTAATTGCATTACATTGTACATCTTTCAAACTCAAAGCATTACTTCACATTTCATAACTAATAACTAGGAGCAACTACCAATTACATTTTCTTGTCATGGCATTCCATGAGACCACATTTCTTTGAGGCATTTTTTCAAATAGCTCATTTCCTTGTCTATGCTACCACATTTTTCATACATATTGTCTACAAAAGAATTTTATCAAATGGTTCACTACCTTTTTTCTATGGCTAAAAGCCTTAAAAAAATCCTTTCAAACAAGTTATAGATGCTTGGAAAAAATCTATCAAAGCATAATAGTAAGCAATAACATAGACAAGCCAGTGAGCTAGGTGAAAAAATGCCTCAAAGAAATGTGGTCACATGGTGATGGAATGGCATGACAATACATAACAATTTTCCTGTCATGGAATTCATCATGGCATTCCATCACCATGAGACCACATTTCTTTGAGGAATTTTTTCCAAAGCTCATTACCTTGCCTATGCTACCACATTTTTCATACATGTCTACCAAAGCATTTTATCAAATAGTTCATTGCCTTGCTGTTATGGATAAAAGCCTAAAACAAATGATTTCAAACAAGCTATGGATTCTTGGAATAAATCTATAAAAGCACAATAGTAAGCAAAAAGCTATAGTCTCATGGTTTTTTCTTGGCATGAAAATCAGCATGATTTTATTTGTAGGTTTTAAACACATTTTTTAGGAAATTTGTTGTTTGAAATGGGGAAAAATATTTGTGGTCAATTTTGTGCATTTTTTAATTGTAGGATTCTCAAAATTAGTGAAGAAGGTAGTGTTCATGAAGGAATGGAAAATATGTGTAGAGCCTTTGAATTATACCCATACTGTGCAATGGCATTAAATCATTTAGCAAACCATTTTTCCTTCATAAGGAAACATTTTCTTGTGGAATAGTTGACTGAGACAACTCTTGTTTCAACTGACCACCCTCTAATGAAATCTCATTCATATTATAATCTTTCACAATCTTATCATAGTAATGGTGATTATGACACCACTAGCTGCTACTACATGTCATAAGTCAAGGAAAGCCAAAGGCCACAGGATTTTGTGGACAGGTTCAATAGAAGTTGGGAGATCTTAAGAGTTCTCTCTCAAATTTTGAAAAGGTTTTGGAGGTCCACCCTAAGAAGTGTGAGAGATTAAAAGTTGTAAGCCATATATATGCTCAGCAAGGGTACGTAGAGAAGGCTTTGGAAATTTTAAGAAAGGAAACTCACATATATCCACATGATTCCCATACATTAATCAAGATGGGTGAGTTATTAATATCGACATACCCCAGTGCAACCTTAGATTCTCTTAAGACAACAAAGTCTCTTCTGAAGAAGAGAAGAGAAGAATTACCCATTAAATTGTTAAACAACATTGGGGTTCTTATTTTGAGTGTGATGAACTAGAGTTGGCTCAACAAAGTTTTATTGAGGCATTAGGAAATGGCATTTGGGTTGAATTCATAAATAAAAGCCCCAATGCCAATTCTATAGTTTTTTTTGTGTACTTTAAGGATATGGAATTCTTCCATCAACTAGAAGGTGGTGTTTCACTTGAATTACCATGGGATAAAGTCACAACACTATTTAATCTTGCTAGGTTGTTTGAACAGGTACATGATACTAAGAAAGCAAATCTTTTATACAAGCCAAAAAATTTCAAGTTTCCTGATTATGTGGATGCATATCTACATCTTGTAGCCATGGCTTAGACTTAGAATGAGATTCAAATAAGCCTAGAATTTATTTTGGATGCACTTAAGGTGGATGAAAACTCATCAAATGCTTGATGTATGCTTGGAAACATGGAACTAAAAAAAGATGACTAGCTTAAAGCAAAAGAAATAATTAAAGTAGCATGCCAACTTGTCTTGGTTGATGAAGCAAAATGAAAAGTTGATGAAGAATGAAGGATTTAGATGGAAAAGAGAAAGAAAGAGGAAGAAATTTGCTGGGTGATGCAACAAGAGGAGAAATTTGAACGTGTGAAGGAATTATGGAAGAGTAAGCATAAGGAGAAGGATGATGACAATGATGAGGCTAGTCAGTATGAGAAGAAATAGAAGAAGGATAAGAAGAAAAGGAAGGATAAGGACCACAAGGCTTATGATTCTTATATGGAGGAACCAAATGTTGCCATGGAAGATGAGGAAAATTATATGAGTGATAAGGCACAAGATGATGCAAAAAATTCCCAAGATCGTATTGTAACTGTAGGTCTATAAGAATCTAATGATGGCGAGAAAAAATATCCAGTTTCAACAAAATCATGAAGGAGACATACATACTGTTAGAATTAGGTGTTGTACACCTTGTATAATGCTTATAATATTTAATTTATTATTATGTGTGTGGTGTAACTAGGGGTACCTAAATGGACATGCATCACAGGAGTTATAATGTTGGGGCCACTTTCTGTTGTATGTAACATTGGGACTTAATTGTAAAATGTAATTATTTAATATTGGGGAAAAATAAAATATAATAAAGTACCCATTATTAAATGAGGGGTCACATGATTTTATAAGTTCATGGTTTTGGGCACATGATTTATGTAATACCACTTGGTGGTTTTGTGGGAGCTTACTTCTATAAAAACAACCACAAGGGTAGTTGTCTAGGGTTGGAGAGTTTGTCGCACGTTAGCAGGTTGAGCTTGTGCATGTGTGAGGGTTTGAAGCATGGCATGGGATGTGTGGATTCATTCTTGGTCACATGGAATGTGTGGATAGCTTGTGATTTAGAAGTGTTATGGAGTCTCTAAAGATGTATTGTAATGGGTTTTCATTGTTGAATAATACATGGAGTGTGGATGCTTTTGGAGGCTGGGTTTTTCCCTCTTGTTCCTAGAGTATATCTTGTGTCATCTTTCATGGGTATGTTGTCTATTCTCTTGCATGTTGATATTGATTATTTACTTGCATGATTTTAAATTTGGGTTATGTGGAAAATGTCATTAGATGGCTGCAAGTTTCCTTACAAGTGGTATTAGAGCATTGGTTGTGGATTGGATAACCCTAGGTTGCATGAGAGAATGAAAGACAATGGCAAGATATGAGGGTTTTGCAGGTTTTTTTGTAGATCTGAGGTTTTTGGGTTTGTTGTTTTGATGGGTTGTTTGCAAATTTGGGGTGTGGAAAAATTAGGGCAAAATAGGGTTTCTTGGTTGTGCATTTATATGAGGGTTTTGTAGGGGAAATTTCATGGATGACCTCTTGAGACAAAATGGACCTCATGGTTGGATTCAAGTTGGCTAAGAGACGAATTTTGACATGAAATTTGACCTATTTTGGAGATTTTGAAAAAAAAGGAAAAAAAAATAGTAAAAGGGCCAATTTTTCCCATTTGACCCATGTGCAGAAAATAAAAAATAAAAAATCTATGGTTCCACTTTGAAAAATTCTGCAGAAAAATATTGGTCGAACTAGAAAAATGTTATTTAAAAAACCTGCAAAATAAAAACAAAATTACTAGAAAATCCTTGAAAAAAATATATATATAATTTTTGGGGGGTCTACAGACCCCCCGCCCATGGTACAGCCTATGGTTGTTAGCAACACTGACTGACTGACCACACGGACTATGTAATTTGTGGGGCTATAGCAGCCGACCGCTAGCAACCTATCAGCCTTGGCCAACAGTCTTGTCTGATGGGTCTAGCAAAACCAAAAAAAACCATCGATGGAAAAAGTTTTAAATCATTATTTTTTAATATTTAAAATCCACCAATTAAAAATCATGACCCTCAAGAATTTAAAAATATATATGCTAGAATTAATAGCAATGGTCAGGTCTATATAGGGGGGAGTATTATTATTATTTTTTAAATGGAAATTAAATCACATTTAAATCAGATTTGAAATTTGCCACTAGTCAGCCACCACCGCTGGTGGAGCCACCAGAGCACCACCTCAGCAGGGTTAATTGGGCATTTTATAGTAGTTTTTTTCAAACACATGTAACATTCGCCTAGTATGTCAAATTTTTGAATTCTTGGACTCATTGGAAAGCTGATTGGATGCTCTACACTATGGTGTCAGTGATTTTCTACGATTTTGTAGTTTTGATAGTGTTTTGCATGTTGGAAGTCAGGTGTTTATTTTAAGCTTCAAGAGTTGATATCGGGTGCATATAGAGTCAAATTTTGGAATTCGAATAGTCAATAGAAAGCTTGTTCAGAGAACTACACAGTGGATTAGGTTTGGAGTTATTTTGGCATGCTTTATTTTCTTTTTTCTCACCTGAGCTGATTATGGTTCTCTTTGACTATGGAGATATTATGAGCTTATGGATGATTTGATATTGGATTCATTGTATGTTCAATTGAACATCTCAGATTATTCTCTCATTTGACATGGTTATCAATATATGGTTGGATTTGTATGTTGTATTTTTGCATTTACAAGTTGTGCAATGTTGTAGGTAGTCTATACTTACATGTTGCATTTATGACTTGAACATGGGTTGCTTTTCCCATTGATATTTTAGTGTTGATGCATGTTCAATTTTGGTGGCTTTGTTTAGTCACTTGGTTTGTTGGTTTTGTTGTCATGTTGAGGAGGTGAGATGGTATTACTAGGTACAATCATGATATGAGACCTATGCAGTTGACTATGATTATGCATATATGTGGACACGACTGTGTTCAGTTGTTGGTATATTTGGTGGTGATCATGGTGTCATGGATGTTTTTTGTGCATTAGAGAATTTGGCATGTCATGATGGTTTATGTAGGTGCATTGTTGGTTTTGTTGGATTGGATCCTGCTTCAGGTTGTGGTAGTGTATCTTCTCAGTTTGAGGAGATTGGTATCATGATGTCATGGATAGCTTGGTTACACGGTTCAATGGGAGCTTGTGATAGTGATGGATTGGTGGTGATGGATATGTTTATGATGGTTTTTTGGTGTATCTTCTTGCTTTAGAGGATGGTTATCATGTTTTCATAAAGAGCTTGGATTCACAAGTTTTGTGTGAGCTTATGAAAGTGATGTGGTGTTGGTTGTGTGCATCATGATGCTAAGGGATTGCTCAGTATCATGGTTTGGTGGGAGAATTTGGAAATGATGTGGATCCATTGTTGATTATGGATGGTTGTCTTCAGTAGGGGTTGATTGGTGTCATGGAGGAGCTCTTGGATTATGTGTGCTAGAGTGAGAGTTCATTGACATCAAGTGCCGGAGATGTTGTGGTATTGTTTATGATTTGTTGGTTTTGATAGGCGATCCTTGGTTGTAGGATGGTTTTGTTATTATGTCATGGTATACTCTTGATTACTGGCTTAGAGTTGTGGCATGGTACATGTTATGATGATTTGAGCATGTGATATTCTTTTGAGAAGATGTGAGATCACGATGTCATGTTTATGTTCCTGATTCTGCAATTAGAGCTATGATTTTGATCTTGGTTGGTTCTCTTTGTATTGATTACTTTGATCATTTGCTTAGATTTTAGCATGGATTGATTGGTTTTATGTGCTCATGGATACATGGAGACTTAGGTGAGGCTTGGTGTTCTCTTTTGGTTAGAGACATGTTTTTGAGATGGTTACTCTTGATGAGTTTTTAGTAGGAAGTCTGAGGAGCCTACACCTTGGTTGGACGTGAGTTCAATATAGACCTATGAGGAGAGTGTTCTTGGTTGAGTCATGATGACTTGGATATCCTAGAGGAGCATTCTCATTCCCCACTCTTGGTTTACTTGGTGGTTTACTTGAGAGGTATTTCCCATTTTCCTTTTAGGTGCATTATTTTTATGATTTTTCTTCTCATGGATATGGATCTTGAGCCATGGATATTTGGTTCTGGAGGGTTCATTTGAGGAGTGTTAGCATGTTTATATCCTTGTACATATTGGGTTTAGGAGATGGTTTATTGGGATTATTTCCTTGGTTTGGGAATGGTTACTTTGAGTTTGATCTTCTTGTTTGAGATGCTTACATCCAGGATTAGGTACATGATACATATGTTATGTTTGATCTTGGTGATTAGATGGTCGAATGTTGTTGTGGATTTTTTTATGGGGTGTTGTGGTGGGGATCATACTTGACACAATTGGAATTTAGAGGTGTGTGTAGGAGGACATGCTATAGGTGTTTGGTTTGTAGGTTTTACATATAATTGTGGATGTTCCTTGGTACTACATGTTTACATCTTCTATGTGATGTTGTTAGTAGACTTGGTATGCCTTGATCACTTGTGATGGTGCCTTATTTCTGGAATGTTAAAGAAGCAACACATTGAATGTGCTCATTATAGGTTTTGCATTCATATAGACATTTCCCATGCAGTGGGAGCTCCTAGATGTGTATGTCACTCTTTGACAGGTTTGCACATGGAGTTTGTTATTGCGGCTTATGGGTGGATATGTTGTTGGCACGAGTTTACTATGTTATGTATACCTTGGAGGTATGGATAGTTGGATGTGTTGGTACTTGTTATGGGTGTAATTTCAGCTATGGTGATTCATTCTTGATAGCTACTAGTGCATATTCATTACCTTTGGATTGAGTGTTTGTGGTTTGAGATATTGTTTTGAGGCAGATTTATGCTTCTTTGTGAAAGTTAGTGTGACATATCTTTGGATGTATTCTTATCTTAGTGCATTGGCATGGTGGAGGATGAGATGGTGGTCACCTTGGTTCTTGTTACAATTATCTTGATGGAGCACATTGAGCACTTGGATTCTAGGATGGTACATGTTGCCTATGGAGTTTTTATCTTGATGTTTAAGCTTACTTGTTACCCCATTATGCAATGTATACAAGTGGCAGATTGTTATAATTAGGTGTTGTACACCTTGCATAATTCTTATAATTTTTAATTTATTATTATGTGTGTGGTGCACCTAGGGGTACCTAGATGGACATGCATCAATAGGAGTTATAATGTTGGGGCCACTTTATGTTGTATGTAACATTGGGACTTAATTGTAAAATGTAATTATTTAATATTGGGGAAAAATAAAATATAATAAAGTACCCAATATTAAATGAGGGGTCACATGATTTTGTAAGTTCATGGTTTTGGGAACATGGTTTATGTAATACCACTTGGTGGTTTTGTGGGAGCTTGCTTCTATAAAAGCAACCACAAGGGTAGTTATCTAGGGTTGGAGAGTTTGTTGCAAGTTAGTAGGTTGATCTTGTGCATGTGTGAGGGTTTGAAGCATGGCATGGGATGTGTGGATTCATGCTTGGTCACATGGAATGCATGGATATCTTGTGCTTCAAAAGTGTTCATCAAGTCTATGAAGATGTATTGTAATGGGTTTTCATTGTTGAATAATACATGGAGTGTGGATGATTTTGGAGGCTCGGTTTTTCCCTCTTGATGGTTTTCCCAGGGTATATCTTGTGTCATCTTTCATGGGTATGTTGTTTATTCTCTTGCATGTTGATATTGAGTATTTATTTGCATGATTTCAGATTTGGGTTATGTAGAAATTGTCATTAGATGGATGAAAGTTTCCTTAAACATACTCTGATTCTGAAGATGATGAACCATTGTAGAAACAAATTCTGAGAGAATATGATCCATATGATGATTATGTATAGGCTTCCTAAGCTTTAACCAAACCTAGATCTTATTTTCTAAAACAAAAATCTCCAAGGCCCATGGGAAATGAATGATGAGCATTTGAGTTTCAACTTTGTTTCATTTCGAAAAGGGGACATTACATTGTACAAGATTTGTTTAACAACAAAATAATTTAATCCACCTATTTGGGACTGTAAAATAAAAATAGAAGAATTAATCTAGAATCTAATAGAAAGATTAAGCATAATACATTGAAGGACACAAAAAATGTTCTAAAATAAAAACTAAAATAGGTTTCCCATAAAAACAAGAAAGAGAAAAAATGAAAAGATAACATATAGATGATTCATTTGAGGTTTTTGATAAGATCTCATTTAACTATGTCAATTGGATTTGGAAGGGAAAAAGCATATTTGATTGACTAAAATTTTGAGGTAGCTTATCCATTCTCATTGTCTACATCATCTTCTCTTGGAATCCATTTCTACAATGCACCAACCCTATAATTGAGTGGGGATGCACTTAAAGTGGATAAAAACTCTTCAAATGCTTTATGTATGCTTGGAAACATGGAACTGAAAACATATGACTAGCTTAAAGGAAAATAAACAATTAAAGTAGCACACCAACTTCTCTTGGCTGATGAAGCAAAATGAAAAGTTGATGAAGAATGAAGGATTCAAATGGAAAGGAGAAAGAAAGAGGAAGAACTTCGGCGGGTGATGCAACAAGAGGATCAATTCAAATGTGTGAAGGAATTATTGAATAGTACATGTATGGGCATGGATGATGATGATGATGAGGTCGGTCAATCTGAGAAGAAACAAAAGAAGGAAAGGAAGAAAAAAATAAGGATAAGAACCAAAAGTCTTATGATTCTTATATGGAGGAACTTGATGTTATCATGGAAGATGAGGAAAATTAAATGGGTGATAAGGCACATGATGATGCATAAAATTCCCAAGATCTTCTTGCAGCTATAGGTCTAGAAGACTCTAATCATGGCAAGAAAAATTCTCTAGTTTCAACAAAATCATAAAGGAGACATGCATACTATGATTTTGAATATGATGAACCATTATAGAAATAGATTTTGAGAGAAGATGATCCATATGATGATGATGTCTAGGCTTCCTGAGCTTTAACCAAACCTAGCTCCTATTTTCCAAAACAAAAATCACCAAGGCCCATGGGAATTGAATGATGAGAATTTGAGTTTCAACAGACTAAAATAGGTTTCCCATTAAAAAAAAAAAGAGGAAAAATGAAAAGATAACATACATATGATTCATTTGAGGTTTTTGATAAGATCTCATTTAACTATGTCAAATAGATTCAGAAGGGACAAAGCATATTTGATTGACTAAAATTTTGAGGTAGCCTATCCATCATCATTGTATGCATCATCTTCTCTTGGAATCTATTGAAACTCAAATCCTCACCATTCATTTCCCATGGGAGTTGGAGATTTTTCTCTTGGAAAATAGGAGCTAGGTTTAGTTATAGCTCAGGAAGCCTAGAAATAATCATCATATGGATCATATTCTCTTAGACTCTATTTCTGCAATGGTTCATCATCTTCGAAATCAGAGTATGCATGTCCCCTTCTTGATTTTGTTGAAACTGGAGAATTTGTCTTGCCATCATTAGAGTCTTCTAGACCTGCAACTGCAAGAATATCTTGGGCATTTTCTACATCATCTTGTGCCTTATCACATATATATTTTTCCTCATCTTCCATGACAACATCAGGTTCCTCCATTTAAGAATCATAAGCCTTGTGGTCATTATCCTTCTTCTTTTTCTTCTTTTCCTTCTTTTGTTTCTTCTTAGACTAACCAGCCTCATCATCGTTATCATCACTGTCCTTACACTTACTCTTCCATAATTCCTTCAAACATTCAATTGCTCCTCTTGTTGCATCACCCATCAAAGTTCTTCCTCTTTCTTTCTCCTTTCCATTTGAATCCTTCATTCTTCATCAAATTTTCATTTTGCTTCATTAGCCAAGACAAGTTGGAGTGCCACTTTAATTGTTTCTTTTGCTTTAATCCAATCATCTATTTTTAGTTTCATGTTTCCAAGCATACATAAAGCATTTGATGAGGTTATATCCACCTTAATTGCATCCCCAATCAATTCTAGGCTTGGTGTGTTGTAGAAATAAATTCCAAGAGAAGATGATGCATACAATGATCATGGATAAGCTACCTCAAAATTTTAGTCAATCAAATATGATTTGTCCCTTCCAAATCCATTTGACATAGTTAAATGAGATCTTATCAAAAACCTCAAATGAATCAACTGTATGTTATCTATTCATTTATTCTCTTTCTTCTTTTTTATGGGCAACCTATTTTAGTCTTTATTTTAGAATATTTTTTGTGTCCTTCAATGTATTATTCTTTATCTTTCTATCAAATTCTAGATTAAAAGAACATATAATTGAAAATGGATTAATTCATCTTTTTTTTTTATAGTCCCAAATAGGTGGATTAAATTAATCTATTGTTAAACAAATCTTGTACAATGTAATGTCCTCTTTTCAAAATGAAACCAAGTTGAAACTCAAATGCTCATCGTTCATTTCCCATGGGGCTTGGGGATTTTTCTCTTGGAAAATAGGAGTATAATAATAACTCAAGATTATTTAATGTCATAAAAGGGGCCACTTAAGTGTCGGCATAGAGACCAAGAAATGTTTATGCTACAAATGGGGCAGCCATTGTGCTAGTTGAAAGGGGTCAATTTGATATTGCAAAGGAAATTTTTACATAGGTACAAGAAGTTGTTGCAAGAAACATCTTTGTTCAGATGCTTGACCTATGGGTAAATCTAGCACATGTTTAATTTGCACAAGGAAATTGTGTGCTTGTAGTGAAAATTTTTATGCTGCAAATGGGGCAACCATTGTAAAGTGTTGGCACAAAGACCAAGAAATGTTTATGCTACAAATGGGGCAGCTATTGTGCTACTTGAAAGGGGTCAATTTAATATTGCAAAGGAAATATTTACACAGGTAAAAGAAGCTACTACACAAAACATCTTTGTTCAAATGCTTGGTGTGGGTAAATCTAGGGCATGTTTACTTTGCACAAGGACAATTTGCGCTTGCAATGAAAATGTATCAAAATTGTTTGAGGAAATTTTATTATGGCACTAACACCCAAATTTTATTATATGTAGCTCATGATAGAGCTTCCAAAATTTTGAGAAAATTATGACTTGGATCATGATTTTGAGCCTTTGTGAAAATTGGTTGGATTAGGGGTGTGATCTAGAAAACCATACCTTACAAATTTTATCATAAGCCCTTTAGCATTTTAATTTTGTGTTGACCTATTTTATCTAGTCACCAGTCACATAAGTTACAACTAAGGCTAGTGAATGTGTGTTATTACCAGTCCCCTTTGTCTAGGTTCGTCGATCACCCAATGCCTTTTACTTTTTAAAATTTTCTCGGGTTGGGAAAAATATTTTAGCAAAAGACTTATGATATAAGTCTTTTTCCTAAGGGTCATAATCTCATTGGCCTATTCATGGACTCACTTTAAGACTAACCTTTTTTGGCATGTGCAGAAATCCTGCCCATTGCACACTTCACAAAATTTAATTAATGCCCATCATAAACTTGCAAGGTACACATGGACTCCTCTACCACTATGAAGAGTATGGTAGATCCCATGGATAGAATTATTTGGCTCCCAGTCAGCAAGTTTTCATTGGCCAAAAATTGGCAAGTCATGGCTTCAGGAATTCAAACTTGATTGACTTAATCTGGGCTATTCGATTCTCCATTTCATTAGGAAATCAATGAACAAAATTCAAAACCAAAAAATATGAATGTGATAGTCATTTTCCTCTGTGAAGAGAGAGAAATAATGGCATGAGCTCTATAGGAGTGATCAATTTGATCCGAGTGTGTGCGAGGAATTAATTTCCTATCATCATTGAGAGTGATACATGGATTTTCATGTACCTAGCTAATTAACGGTGGTGATGTGGACGACAATGGTCAATCACCTGCTCGTTCATGCAACTTTCACTAGGCATTGATGATTAGCATGCCTAATTTTCTTATTAAATGAAGGTTGATGGCCTTTTTTTTCACCATTGCAATTGAGAGTTTAAATTTCTAAGTTTGTAAGAGGTGTGATTTGTGTTTGTGAAGCTACATTTTCAAAGAAGATGAGTAAGCCTGCTTCTTTTGTGTTACTCATGCAGAGGTCTCCACGACTCAAAGTCCAAGAATCTCACAATAATGTTCCTAGAAATGAATAAATCACACCATAAATTATTTCATCTCCAAAGGAAGAATGCAACAAGAGTGCTCGTGGTAAAAGGCCTACACCAATTTTTGTGAGAAGTAACTACATGCTAAGGAATTGAATTGTGTCTTAAGATACAATGGAGACTAAAGAAAAAAGAGCCTGTTGGGTTTGTAAGAGGGATAAGGAGGAAGGTAAGGTATGGATAAGCTACTTTGAGATGGCATAATTCTCTAATTGATGACACTGATAGCCCCTTGGAAAATCAAATAGAGACAGACTCAGGTTATCGCCGGTATCTCATGGTTCTAAATGAATTGGCAGACTCAAAGGAGGAGATGGTAACCATAGCCCCAATTTCAGTGAAGATGCCTAGTGGGCATACCTATTCTACTACTGGTAAGGACACTAAAGATGAAGAAGCAGTGGTCTCTCTCCCGGCCTTTGCCAAGACACCAAGTGGGTGTGTGTACTATGGTTCTGGTTCTAGTGTTGGTTATGGTTCTAGTTAATGGAGATAGTGTTTGGGTCTTAATTTTTTGTGTTATGATATCAATATTGTTGTGGTGGTTTTTCTTACACTCTCTACATATGATGGTTTTTTTCTTTTATAATAACTAAGAATGTCTTGAGTTAGTAGGATGGAAAATTTTTGGCTCGACAGGGGCATAGAATGTAAATGGCTTGTTTTCTATTAAAGGTAATTTTTGGTGGCATTGGTTGGCTCCTTTTTGGTGAAAATGTTATGAATTTTGTTTCCCTTGTTTAGAAAATGATTACTGGCAACTGTTTAGGGAATTTCTAAAATGAAATTGAAATGTGTGTTGAAATGAAATGGTTTTGAAATGTAATTGTAATGATCTCGATGCTTGTTTCTCCCTTAGTCTATAAAATGGATTTCAAGGCTCATTATAGGGGGTTCAATTTTAAGTTCGATAAATGGTCTGGGTAGAAGTTAAGTACAAGAAGAAGATACTATAGGAAAATTAATGAATAGAACATTGGAATTTTCTTGGGTATAGGTCTTGTATGTAGTAATCTTGAATTAGTTTTATATGAGCTACATATATCGAAACAAATCTTATCTCTAGAATGCATACTCTCCTTTGGTAATTTTTTTCAAGTATAAATGAAAATATTAAGGGTATTCTTGTTTATCTTCAAATGTTCAATTGAATGTATGTCCTTGTTTTGGCTTTGACTCAAAGAGTTAATTAAATTCTTGAAGAGGGTCATTAATTTGTGAGAATTTGCATAGGATCTGATAAGAAGTTACATTTTAGATATATCATGAGTTTTCAGATTGCAAGGCATTATGAAAATAGTCCATCATTGTTGGAATTAAATAGCTTGTGTATTAATAATTATTGCATATTTGACCCTGTATGCCCAATTGATGAAGCACTAGTCTATTTGTTAAGATTTCTTACAATTAAATGAATTGGTCATATGCCTGGCTATGGATTTAAAATGAGAACAAAACTCATTTAAAAAATTTTCAATTATGAAACATGAATTTGAAATATCCCCTTTTTCTTGGTAGATTGATAGTTATTTACTAAAAGGTTGGCCAAATCTTTGGTGAATTACATTCATTTGCAAATAGTAGGAAAAAATATATGCATAGAAGTGTTCTCCATCAAATAGATCATAATGAGCATAATAAGGAACATCCTCCTAGGTCTGACAAAGCCTAAAATGTAGGAGTAGAGACCTTAGAGTCTTTTGCTCATTATGTTGGCCACTCACCTTGAGGATTCTTGATCATAGGGGTTGGCTACTCTTTAGAGAATTCCAAGGGTGTGCTGGAAAAAACACCAACAACTCGAACACATTATGAAGTAGAACAGTGGAAAGATTGTAAAAGAACATTATTAAGAGTAGTATAGATTGTAATGAGCATTTCAAAGTTTTTTTTAATGTAATGAGGGTTTCAAATTACCTCTAAATTCACTACAGAGGGTGTCCCCAAATCCCACTAGAGAGGGCCTTGATGAATTCAAATTCATTGCAGAAAACTCTAAATTCCTTGCCCTCGCCTGCCTTTTCAGAAGTATCTAGGTCCTCTTTGAATCCTTATCTCCCATCCATGTAGCTACTATAACTGATCAAAAGGCCTCATGCCAGGCTAACAAATGAAGTGAGGTCAAGTGAGACAAATGAATCTACAATGAATGAAATGAATGAATCTACAATGAACATGAATAATCATGCCAATACATCACTCGCATGAATACATCACGCCAATAATTGGGTAAATTTTTTTAAATTTTTTTTTTCTAATTTGGATTTGATGACTAACTATTTAGTCATTTTTTATTTCTGTGAGTAAATAATTTTTTATTCAATGACCAAATTAGTCATTTATTTACTCATTTATAGTTGAGTTGCAAAAAATGAGCAGAATTTAGTCATTTTTAGATGTTGTGACTAAAATTTTTAGTCACCTAGTCATATATTTGCCAAATTCTACTAGTGTAACTTTAAATTATGTTAATATTCTCATTATGTCATTTATTTTGTACCTTGATTATAATTTCATGATCTTTACCTAACATTTGTAGGTACCATTATCTTATTATGTGCCTATATTAAAGGAAGCATAGGGGATATCTTGTCTTTCCCTTATTATGCATGCTTTAATAATTATCTCTTAATTAAATATTTTATGTATGATTATCATATAATTAAACATTTTAGTATATTTACATGCCTTATATAATGGTTGCATCTTTTTCCCACTCCTCTAGTTCCTTGCATCCTTTATAAGTAACTAATATGATGTTTAATATATGTCACTATGTTTCTTATTGTAAGTTATATTTTGTAATAATAAATCACATATATTCATTCCCATCACCAAGAGAGAATCTATCAATCCATTTATGTGGTCAAATTATTTTGCATATTTAGAGTGTTTATTAATTTCCTTAATAGAAAGAATTAGTAATCCTTCTGCTCTTCATTTTAACTATTTTTTAGGATTATTTCTTTTCAAGAAAAGTATAAATTTTACTTCATTTTTCAAAATATTTGATGAATTCTATTCATTTCATGTTATATTTTGCTTGAAAGGTTTCTAATAGAGTGCTCATATGAGAAGAATTCAAAAATGATTTTTTACTTTAAATGGATTTGTATCCTTTAATTTTTTGAAAAACATTTAATTTTACATGTTTATTATTTATTTTACGTTCGCATGCATTCACCTAGTGGTTTGCATGTACATCAAAATGGAGAAAAAATATAATGGTCAAAATTTCATGTACCCATTTTTTTCTTCTTATAGTTTGGGTCCTCTTTGCATAGGATATCATAAATGTAATAACTAGATTGCAAGTGGAATATTCTTGTGTGAATGTATCTCATCGCATCACCACATTTTGATCCCCAATTATTTAATCTTGATCCCTAGACCTACCATTCACCATTCTAGATCAAATCTACTAATGTGAACATGATCTGGGCCACTTGTGCATTCATAGATTTAAACTTCAAACTTTTAAAATTCAAATACTAATTTTAAGCATTATTAACCACTTCAATAGCCACTATAAATTGACCCAATAGATGTTTGAATTGATTTTTATGTTATGTTCATGTATTTTAAGAAATGAATTCATTTGCTTTGAAATCATGTTGGAGATCATTTAGGAGAATGCTAGGGTTATCCTAATGAATTTTTATGGAGCATTTATGAGAGAATTTTGGTAAAATTAATAGAGAACTACATCATACTAGGTATGTTACACATTTTGTTTTTGTCAATGATTTTGGTTCATCATTGTTGAATCAATTGAGGTATGGATCTAGCTAGGAAAACCATGGCCCTCATGATTTAGTAGAATTCCTAAAGGTTTTTGTAAGCATTGTAAGTTCATTACTATACTTAGTGTAGTGTAGGAAAAAGTATCCCTTTTCCACACTTAATTTGGGAATAATTATTAATAAATGAGCCTAATGTTGCCTTAATTTAGTGTTGTAATATGTTTTTCATATTCACATTAAGTTTAGGGCCCTTTTCAGCTAAAATGGACTTAATTGTGTCTTATTTAGGGTTTTTTAAGGTGTACCTATACACTTTAACACTGATCTATGGATTTATTAATTGATTGAGGTTAATTTCCTTAATTGGCCCCTTTAATTAAAATCCAAGCCTAATTATATGTAGATTCTAAGGGATAAAACCTAAAATTCATAAATTCCATTACACAACACTTAATTTTGGAAGATGTGTGTCCTAGGTAAGTGACCTAGGACCCATTTTCCATAGGGCGAATGGGTCCTCACTTAGTCCTAGGACCCTATTTTTTCATAATGTTTAACATTGTCCAATGTGTGTCCTAGGTAAGTGGCCTAGGACACATTTTCCTTATGACGAATGGGTCCTCACTTAGACCTAGGAAACCTCTTTGAAATATGTTTTTGGTGGTATTTTAGTGATTTAAAATCTACAATTCAATGTCATCTTGTGATATTTGAATTTCGGTCCAATTAATCTTAAGATATGTAGAAATATAAGGTTATTTCACTAAGTTTTAGCCTAAGAATCTAACCATTTTTTATGAGATAAAGCATTCATATTAAAAGCAAGAAGCAAGCAAGAGTGAAGTCTTGGAGCAACATTTTAGTGTTTTTGCAAGTCTTCAAGCTCATTTTGTTATCAAAGATCAAGAATTGTTAAAGAGGTGATGATAGATGTCTATGGAGAATCATGATGGATTCTAGGTTTTTGAAGAAGCTCTATGAGATTCAACCAAGCCTAATGACTTGTTTCCTAATTGATTCCATATTCTAGGGTCATTCTATTCTTAGCCTAATGAGAGGTGTTGGTGTTTCCAGTACACCCTTAGAATTATCTAAAGAGTAGCCAACTCCTATAATTAAGAACCCTTAAGATTAATGGCTAACATAGTAAGTAAAAGACTTTAAGATCTTTACTCCACTTTAGGCTCTGTGGGGTCTAGGAGGGTGTTCCTAATTACATTCATTTTGATCTATTTGATGGAGAATACTTCAATGCATAGATTAATTCCTGTAATTTGCAAATAAAAAAATCCACTAAAGATTTGGTTGATCTTTAAATAAATAATCCTTTATTTACCAGGAACAAGGAAGTATTTCAAATGCATGCTTTGTGATTGACAAATTTTAAATGAATTATATTCTCATTCTAAGTCCATGGTCGGGTAAATCGTCAACACATTCAATTGTAAATATTTCTAACAAAAAGACCAGTGTTTCATCAATTGGGAAATGGAGTTGAACATGCAATAACCAATAATGTACAAATTCTTTAACTTTGATAATAACAGACTATTTTCACAATGGCTTGCATTCTGAAAACTCACAATTCCTAAAACATGACTTCTTATCAGATCCTTTCCAAATTCTCATAAATCTGTAACACTATTCAAGCATTTAATTAACCCTTTGAGTTAAAACAAAAATAAGGACACACATTTAATTGACATTTGAAGACAAACAATAATAATCTTGATATTTTCATTTATGACTTTTAGAAACTTACTGTAGACATCTAAATTTGACCACTTCCATATGGTCAAAGACATCTCATTAATCATCCCTTTGCTCATCTACTTCATCCTCTTTTCTGGTATTAATTAAATCATTCATTTAATTAATATTTCATGTCCTACATAAGGTTTCCAAAGTATTTAATTTAATAAATACTTTTCCCCTCTTTCCTCTCTAAATTAAATAAATATATCACTTTATTTAATTTAGTCATATTACCTCTTGAAATTTTAAATTTATTTTAATTCCTCACTTTCTCTCTCATTGTCACATCCTCCAACTTTTGCAAGTTGGTCTCTAATCCCTCTTAACCATCTAACCCTCTTCTAATCATAATTAATTTATGGTTAAGATGTGCACACCCCTTATCATCATTAGGTCACATCCTCCATAATTTCCCACTTGCCTCTAATATGTCATTAATTTATCTAATCAGGTACTTGGACAACCTTAATCACTTAATTAGGTCAACCAAATCCCCATGTCATGTATGGAATGTGTCCTAAGTCAACCTTATTAAAGGATTTCTCCTTTTGGAGAAGGCACTCCATTACCCATGTGAATTTTTACATGGCCCCAGGCAACTTCTCGAAAGTATGGAGTGGTATATGTCGTTGGAAAGAGCACAAAAAACCAAGAATAGTGGCATTTGAACGAAGGAAAATAGGTATATAGTGTGCAAATTGTGGCCCTAGGAAGATAGAGGGTGAATAGATTAGTTGGAGGAAATTTTGGTTAAATAAAGGGAAAAAATTCCCTTGATTTTAAAAAGGTAAAGAGGATGGAAAAAGGTTATAAAAGGTAATTCTAAGAATTACCTCTCCTCATTTAGACAACTGTCAAGTGAGGAGGAGAGGGAGAAAAGGAGAAGGCGAGAGTGAAAGTGCACGATGCCGGAGTATGATAGCGACATCATCCACCGGGGGATGAGAGGTGACAATTCTTCAGCAAATGTGTCGTGCCACGCCAGATTAGCTCCAAACCCAACTTTGTGATTTTTGTCATTTCATTTAAGTTTTTCAAAAAATTGAAAATATGGGTATTGCTGGGGGGAGGGAGGAAAAATGGGTAGGAGGAAAAAAAATGGAATTTTTGGTTCAGTCGGGGATAGAAAATTTAGCCGAGTACACCCCAAAAGAGGGCCAAGTAGTGGGTGGGAAAAAAAACTAGAGGAGGGGGTAATTTGTTTGAATCCCATGGAGGAGCAAATTCGTCCGCGCCAGGGCAGGTTTTCCCACATACGGGGGTGGCTCCACCCGTGCCTGGGCGGGTCCGCCTGTGCTCGGGCGGGTCCACCCATGCAACTTGGGGACCTACCCGGGGCTCGGGAAAGTCCACTCACAGTCGGGTGGGTTAGCCTGGGAGCTAGGGTGAATCCACCCACAACTAGGCAGGAGCCCACCTAGGAGCTGGGACAGATCCGCCCCCAACTGGGTTGGAGCCCACTCAAGCCGGGGTGGGTCCACCCAGGCCAAGGCGAGTCCACCCAAGGACCAGGGCGGGTCCGCCTGACCCGGGCAGGTCCGCCCAAGCGAGGGTGGGTCCGCCTGAGCTGGGGCAAGTTTTCCCATGGACTAGGGTGGGTCTGCCCAAATCGGGGCAGGGTCGCGCGGGGTCTTGGGCGAGGCCGAGGGCTTGGTCAAGGGATCCGAGAGGACCGAGAAGAGGGGAAACATGAAAATAAGAGGGAAAAAGACATGGAGGGGAAATCCCAGGGCCAGCGGGGAAAATGAAGACAAAACGACGTAGGGAAAAAGGAGAAAATGACATAGTGGTCATGTCATGGATGCAGAATGTGAAGGGTTTGTGGACACAGGAGAGACGGTCTGAGGTATTAAGGAGATGCATAATGGCGATGATGGGCGTGGATCATTAGGCATTAGTAGAGGTAGGATTGTTCCCCATGTTATCCTATCCGACGATTAAGGCCCACAGGACCATGATGACAGCATTGATAGAGCGTTGGGACTAAGCAACATCAACATTTCATCTATCAAATGGGGGGATAACAGTGACTCTAGAGGAAGTATTATGGATTCTAAGGCTCCCCATAGTAGGGCTTGTGGTTAGCGAGTGTCAGGTAGAAGACAAGGCATTGGACAAGTCTATGTAGGTTGTGTTTGGTGATGATGAGGTACCGATTCAGTGGCAATAGCTGGACATGGATAGATGATTTTCTTGTAGGGTACCGACATTGTCGTTGTACCTAGTTGGGCTGATTAGTAGGATATTGGTGTCAGACCAGAGTGGTTGATTCTTGCATCTCAGGTTTGTTGAGGTGATCTATCACATCATTGAGGCCCGAGAAGGTCAGTTTGCATGGGGGACCTATATGCTAGCACAGGTGTACCGGGTTATGCACGTGATATGTTATTGAGAGGTGTTGAGTGTGACACATGTCACACTACTACAGGTGTGGGCCTGGGAGCACATCAAAGTGACCAGCCCAGTCGTGCTGAGAGCAGGAGAGCAGGATGATAGAGCAGTCATAGCTTGGGGATGGGGGATAGAGGCGGGAGTGATGCTACGATAATGGGATGTCAGAGATGTGGATGTGTGGAGGAGATGACTTGATGATGTGCAGGCAGAGATGATAGTATGGTGTCCATATATGCTACGAAAATTCAGGGACTAGAGGGATGATGAGGAGGCACACAAGGGTTACTTCTTTACTCGATGTTATATTATTGGGAGAGGTCTGCGTGTAGTGGAGTTGCACAGACTCGATCAGGTGACGAGGTAATTTGGAGTGAGGTAGGATATTCCCGCAGGGCGAGTGATTTTCTGATGATTGACACAAGAGTGGCCATGGGGGGATGAGTTGGAGGCACTAGAGTTTGTTCCATACCCAAGAAAGCAGGAGGGGCTAAGAGATGTAGGGACGACAGATAGATATGGTCAGTGGTTTAGGTGACATCCGCCTCCACGGATTACACCAGCAGTGCCAATTGAGGGGGCACTAGGTTTCGGGTTAGAGGATGAGAGATGACTGAGGGTAGAGAGAGAGGGATAGGGTCCACGAGGACTGCAAAGAGGAGGATAGGAGGTGGTCGAAGTAGCAGAGGAGCCAGTGAGGGTAGGTAGGAGGAGGAGATGACGGTGTAGAGCCTGAGGGGATGGAGCAGAGGAGGGAGAAGATGAGGCTAAGTTATGGCACAGTAGGATAGGGGATCGGAGGTCCAGAGAGAGAAGAGGCAGGAGGTGCGTGTATCCCTAGGAGGTCGGCACCAACATAGATAGGAGGAGGTCAAGGCCAATGGAGAGCAGGAGGGACAAGAGGAAGATGTTGCCATAGGAGGGTAGCAACGACAGAGGCAGGAGGAGGTCGAGGCCAGTAGAGAGTAGGTACGGGGAGCCCTCATGGTGATTGATGTGGATGAGATGGAAGTTTCGGCACCGAGTGAGGGGTATGAGCCACAAGAGATGGACATTGATGTGGAGGTACATGACATCCCACCACTATCGATAGCACCACCGAGAGGAGAGGATCCAACATTGGTATTGAGAGGGATCCTCGAGAGACTGTGACTTAGTGAGCAGCGATTACAACATGAAGAGGTGGAGTGGATCATATTAGAGGCAAAGATGAGTGAGCTACATGCATGATTCACCCAGAGCGAGAGGGACTACTCAAATCTGGCCACGATGGTGGCAGAGGTATAGAGGATATTGTTGAGAGAGAGGGATGAGGCATGAGATTAGGTGGTTGACCTATAAGTGGAAGTAGAGAGGTTGTGAGTAGATGTGGCTAGGGAACATGAGGAGGGGGATGTGGTGAGATGGGATAGAGACCGTTTGGTGGTGGAGGCGGCGATATGACAAGTTGTTGGAGGAGGGACAGGGCAAGAGCCATCAAAGATTGGGGCAGGAACTGTAGGAGATATAGAGGGTTTGCGAGGACAGCTAGAGCGGTTATGGAGAGAGAGAGTAGATCTGCACTAGGAGTGGGATGAGCTCAGAGACAAAGTACACTATTTAGAGCAGACAGTTGGGGATATGGGATTGATGCAACAGAGAGAGGAGGAGATGAAGGTGGAGATATGCATCTTGTAGACAAAGAGAGATGTGGCATAGACACAGGTATAGGTCATAGAGGCAGAGAGGGATGTGGTACAAGCACATACTCAGGTGTTACAAAATGAGAGGTAGGTGGCAGAGACAGAGGTTTAGTCTCTTCAAAGAGAGAGGGATGCAATGGTGTCATAGGTGTTAGGTCTTTGGTGAGAGTGAGATGCTACCGAGTTGAGACTTCAGGCACTTTAGAGGGATAGGGATGTAGCAAAGGCTTGGGCATAGGCCACACATAGGGAGAGAGATTTCGCAGAGGTAAGGATGCAGATGTTGTAGAGTGAGCGGGACACAACATAGGCTCAGCTGCAGGTAGCGCATGGTGAGGGGGGGGAGTCAGGGGCAAAGGTATAGGGGTTACATGCATAGTTACAGGCTGCACAGGCTGAGAGGGACAGGGTCACATAGTAGGTACAACAACTGATATTGGCATAGGAGGCATAGGGATAGGAGCATAGAGCTATTAGTGGAGATCGAGATAGGTATAGGCATGAGCAGAATTCTGCCAGACATCAGGTTGGGTAGAGAGATGATTATATGCAGGAGGCAAGTTACTGGAGGTGTGTGTATGAGCATGTCATTCCAGATCTGACATAGCACACAACGCACTACATCAGATAGGTATCCCAGATGCCAGTACCATCCCAGTCATTAGGGACATGTACAAGAGGGTATAGCGACTATCAATGGACTCCTTCTCCTTACAGTGGTTACCAGGGGACTCCTACCCATGAGTATTAGGGGACTCCTACGCATAGAGGGCCAGTGCCCGACTCTCCGCAGAGATCAGATGTGGGAAACTCACAATAGAGTAGTCAGAGAGCAGATGACAAGATACCAATTTTTTGACAAACACAAGATGGAGGTTTAGTACTTATCGAGAAAGATCAGAGGTTCTCTACATCTCTAGATTTTGTACCTTATTTTATGATATATGATGGATATGTGGTAGATTATGCTTGAGACTTTATGATGAGATGTACATTGTATTATTTTGATTATGATATGCGATAGCCCTTATTGACACTATGCATTATGTTTTTTGTGATGGATGATTCAGTTTATGTATGCACATGTATATGATATTTCATGCTTATGTGGATGGATGATTTGGTTTATGTATGCAAATGTATATGATATTTCATTGTTATGTGGATGGATTATTTGGTTTACATATGCACATGCTTATGTGGATGGATGATTATGCATGTGTTAATGTTGATAATTCAAGATGATATGAATATTTGGTATGAAATGTAATTATGATGTATCCAACAATATGTTTTTGCAGGTGGTAATGCATGTATTATGTGAATGTTAATATGGACATGTATGGGTTAAATGAAACTATGGTGCTTAATCTAAACAGTCTATGAACTATGAAATATGTTGAATCTATAATGTAACATGAAATATGAATGAAAGATGAGTTGCTATAATGCAAACCTAAGGGTCAGTAAGGACTTGCATGGGAATGTGGATAGGCGATAGGTGTACTGTGGGTATGATACTGCACCTGTCAAAAAACCATTAGTACCCTGAGAGGAAAATCAAGAGGGAAAAGAGGCAAAGTTTTGTAGAACCTAAATCACAAGTCATGGGTCATGAACCAGGCTGAAGGGTGCATGTAATGAAATGAAATGCACTCAAGAATGCAATTTTCCATCTTTGGAGCATTTATTTTTTCTATAGCATAAGATACCGAATACCCTGATATGTAAGACCAAGGCGAGTTGACATCCAATGCATGAAACAAACACAACAAAAAAAAGGATATCCCAACACCCCAAGGTCGCGATGACCTTGGTTGGGCTAGGTATTGGGATAACCACAAACACACAAGGATACCCCAGCGTAACACAAGACCTCGGGGATCTTGGTGGGTACTATGTGGGACATCCGAGAATACAACAAAGAAAAGATCAAGATATGCCCCTATATGGGTGAGTCAAAGAACACCATGATATGATGGATCAAGGTGACCATGACAAGTGATGATAGGGAGCTCAAATGACAAACAAAGTCCAAAAGCATCAAAAGATCACAATCAATTTCAAATTTCCTTTGCCATAGGATGAAGGGGATGGATGGGATTGATGTGGTATGCTAGGAAGGATGCATCTTGTTGAGACCGATGATGGATACTAAACAAGAATGACCCAGTTGACACAAGATATTTTTCATTAACTAGATCTCCTGACACTAGGGGATTTTGTTTGTGAAGAACGAGCCAGACAAGGACACAGATTGACACACCCTACAGACCTAGGGGCTTGGGGGTTGATCAAAGATAAAAGATTAGCCTTTCCTACATGAAAGCTTAGAGCCCTATTAGTTCAAGAAAAGACCATGGATAAAGCAGAAAGAGGATGATGAAGGCAGATGATGGATGACCAACACAGGAAGGTTAGAATACCCTGGGGGTAGATCAAATGATCAACCTTTCCTACATGACAATAGAGGGGCAACGTAGTTCGACAAAGGATGTGACATGATGAGATCTAGATGGAGACCGACACAATGGGGGGCTATATGAAGACACAAACCGACCGATGATTAGACGAATGACAGAAGCTTAGAGTGGGATACTGAAAAGCTCAAGATGAGGGATATCCAAGATGGATCGTCCAATGCTTAATCAAGAGAGATACCAAGTGGCCGAGGATGGGATGGGTGAGGATGATAGGGCAGATGAAAGCATAAAATAACTAGAATGTCAAGTAGATAATGATTATGCCCTCTACAGATGATGCCTCTTACCAGGTTTTCACCACCTATACTTATCCAAGGCGCCACTAAAAGTGGTTTTCACCATAGGATGAATTTATTTCTCTTTACTATTTTTGGATTTTTTATTTATTTTTTTGATTTTTTTGATTTTTGATTTTTTTGATTTTTTGATTTTTTGATTTTTTTTTTTTTGTTTTTTTGTTTTTTTGTTTTTTTGATTTTTTGTTTTTTTGATTGGTGAGGTTACCAAGCAGACTTAGGTGTAGAACCTCTTTAGATGAATGATATTGATAAGTTCTTCAAGGGGTTCTCCTTCAAGGGTAGCAAGCCTGCATGCCCCAGATCCATATTTAGCAGTTATGATGTAAGGACCCAACCAATTTTCCTCAAATTTTCCTTTTTTATCACGGTCCTGCTAGGTGTGCTGGTTCTCTTTAAGGATAAGATCACCAACTTGGAACTGTTGAGGACAAACCTTCTTATTGCAGTTACGCTTGAGGTGGTTTTGGTATGCTTGCAGATGATCATAGGCTTTGATTCTTCTTTCATCAAGTAACTCCAGTTGTGCAAGTCATGCAACACAAGCATCCTCCTTGCTGATAAGGTTCTTCAAAGAAATCCTTAGTGATGGGAGCTCAACTTCAATTGGAAAGATGGCTTCGGTGCCATACACTAAAGAATAGGGGGTGGTTCCTATAGGGGTGCGGATGGGGGTACGATATGCCCAGAGGGCGGGATGAATATGGAAGGTTCCAATCTCAACCAGTGTTATTGACAACCTTTTTTGAGGATGCAGATAAGGGTCTTGTTGGTTGCTTCTACCTAACCATTACCCTGGGGGTAATAAGGCATTGACCAATGATGTTGGATATGAAAGGTGTCATAGAGGTGCTTCATAGCCTGGTTTTTAAAAGGTCTTCCATTATCAAAGAGGATGGTGGATGGAATACTATATCTGCATAGAGGTGCTTCATAGCCTGGCTTTTAAAAGGTCTTCCATTATCAAAGAGGATGGTGGATGGAATACCATATCTGCAGAGAATATGGTAAAGGATGAATTTTGAAATTTGAGTACCGGTGATATGTGAGAGTGGCATTGCTTCCACCCACTTGGTGAATTACTTAGTGGCAGTAATTATGAATGTATGGCCATCGGAAGATGGTGGGTAAATCTTGCTAATCAAGTCAAAACCCCATTGAGAGAAGGGCCACGGTGCTAGAAGGGGCTGAAGGTCCTGTGCTGGAGCATGAATCAAATCTGCATGTTGTTGGCAAGGAAGGCATTTCTTCACGAATTCACAAGCATCATGCTCTAATGTAGGCCAATAATATCCAGCTCAGAGAATCCTTTTGGCCAAAGCCATACCATTTGAATGAGCCCCACAAACACCACTATGTACCTTTGTTAGTGCAGTATGGGCTTCAGTCTCATTCAAACATCTAAGGAAGATTCCATCATACCTGTGATGATAAAGTGTATCATTGACGATAATGTATCAGGAAGAGTGGTGAATGAAGGATTTGCATTGATTGTGTGTAAGATTTAGAGGGAGAATATTATCATGCAAATAGGCATATATGTCTTGGTACCATGGGGAAGTGGGACCCACAATGTTGCACACCATGTCAGTCTCAGGAATATCATACGCTGGGATTAAAGTTGTTCCACAAAGAACTTGCACTTTGTTCGATCTTTAGGCATGTCAATCAGGGAGCCAATGGTAGCCATTGCATCAGTTGCTTTGTTCTATGCTCTGGGAATTTGGTCAAATTGTATGAAGGTGAAATATTTCTTGAAATCATCCACCATGCACTTATAGGGTAATAGCTTATCATCTTTTGTTAGGAATTCATCATTAACCTACTTAATGACCAGCAATGAATCACCAAAGACCCTCAAGTGAGTTATGTGCCATTGCTTTGCAATTCAAAGGCCTGTGAGGAGGGATTTGTACTCAACTATGCTATTGGTACATGGGAATGATATCCTCATTGATTTTGGAATGTAATCACCTTGAGGGGTAACTAATAGAATTCTCGTGCCTGACCCATTATGAGTATATGAGCCGTCAAAATACAATATCCAGACAGGTGCTTCTGTAACTATGAAAACTTCTTCATCTAGAAATTTAGTGACTAGAGGGTAAGCATCCACTAATGGTGCCTCGACCAACTAATCAGCTATGACTTGTCCCTTTATGGCTTTGTGATCCACATACTCTATGAAAAATTCACTTAGGAGCATGACCCACTTAGCCATGCGACCAACTAGAGTGGTTCTGGATAACATATACTTTAGTGGATCAATTTTTGCTATTAATTTGACCGGATGGCTGAGCATGTAATGTCAGAGTTTTTGTGTGCTGAAGACTATTGCAAGGTAGGCTTTCTCCATGGGAGAGTAGTTTAATTCATAGCCAACCAGTGTTCAACTGATGTAGTAGACTGCTCTTTCTTTTGACGATTCATCATGTTGTACCAACAATGCCCCCAGTGCGACTGAAGTGGCAGAGATGTAAAGTAGGAGGGGTTTCCCTGGAATAGGTGGCAACAAGATTGGTGGATGAGCTAAGTATTCCTTGATCTTATCGAAACTTGTCTAACACTATTGGTTCCATCGGAAGGTGGAGTCTTTTTTCAAGAGATGGGTGAATGACTAACACTTATCTGCAAGTTGGGCTATGAACCAATGGATGGATTGCATCTTCCCTTGGAGACTTCTTAATTGTTTTAGATTGCGCGGGGGTGGTATGTCCAGAATAGCTTTCACCTTGATGGGATCAACCTCAATACCCCTTTGAGAGACTATGAAACCCAATAGATTTCCTGATGTAACACCAAAGAAACACTTTTTTGGATTTAGTCACAACTTGTAATGTTCCAACAGCTCAAAGATCTTTTTTAGGATGACAGGATGCTCTGCTCAGGTTTTGGATTTTCCTAGCAAGTCATCGACATAATCCTCCATGATAATATGAATGAGGTCATGGAATATGATAGTCATTGCCCTCTGATATGTCACCCCTGCATTCTTGAGACCAAAGGGCATAACATTGTAACAAAAAGTGCCCCAAGGTGTCATAAAAGAGGTCTTGTGTTGGTCTTCAGGTGCAATTCGGATCTGATTGTAACTAGAGAAACCATCCATAAGGGATAACATCTCATGTCCCATAGTCAGGTCGACCAGCATGTCAATATTGGGCAGCGGGAACTCATCTTTTGGATAGAATTTGTTAAGGTATTGGAAGTCTGTACAAATCCGAATGTCTCTGTTTGGTTTGGAAATAGGCACTATGTTTGAGATCCACTTAGAGTAGTCAATGGGTCTAATAAAACTAGCATCCAATAGTTTCTCCAATTCCTTCTTGACTAATAATGCTACTTGTGGATGCATCTTGTGGAGCTTCTGTTTGATAGGCTTGGCATTTGGGCGAACATCTAGATGATGAACTACTAAAGCAGGGTCTAAGCTTGGCATATCCAAGTATGACCAAGAAAATTTAATGATACCATCTTGGAGTAGCTGAATAATGACTGAATATTCTTGCTTTGAAAAAGATTTGGCCACATAGGTGATCTTAGGGTTTTCTGTAGTACCCAAATTAACTTCTTGAGTTTCTTCAATTAGGATGGATGACCTTGTGGATAATTGAGTTCCCACAAGGGGAAGATGAACATCTCCATCCTCCAGTGCGTCTTCAAGGTTTTCGCTATTGGATGTGTCATTTATTTTTACTTTTTCTAGGTCAGGAAGTGCCTCGAGGAGGTTTTAACTAGATGACCATTTTTTATTTTTCTTATTTTTATTTTTGCGACTAGAGCATTCATCCTCCCCCAATCCCATGAGGTTGGCATATGTATCCAAGGAGACATCGATAGGTGCACTGTCACGTAGGTCCCAATCAATAAGTTCGAGATGGTGAAGGGATAGGCTAATGGTAAAGACGGATAAGCAATCAAACATGGATGATAGATCTATGTGATCAACATCATCGTATGCACGTATGATAGATTCCTCCTCGAGTATGTCTTCCAAGGGACCATTGTCCACAATAACACTATTGGAAGTATTAGATGATGTTGTAGGGCCTTTCTGATTTTTGTCATATCCGAGGCCTATATTCCTTAGCATCTTTGATACATCAATAGGTTGCAACCACCCCTGCTCTTCCTTACCTAGGCCCCCTCCTTGGTAGTTATACTTTTCTATGAACTTAGCTGACCAAGGGTATACTTCTTCAAAATATTCCCTTAGAGGTGGATCCGGTTGGGGTTCTTCACGGTATACCCACTGATTGATATCTTCTTCTGGTGCATCTGTCTTTATACTAGGAGACCAGAAAGTGGTGGTGGGGATTTTTTTAACACTGAAGGTGATGGTCTTGTATTCTTTTGGAGTAGCCTGTGAAGGTTGGTCGTACATGTGTGGTGACGGTGGCATGGTGGCCACATTTAGGGTTGTATGCATTTCATATTCACCACACCCCTTGTCAATGATCTAGACTTTGGTGACTGAAGGATTAGTGGTGGGAGATGGAGTAGTTGTCATGGTGGATGGTGGATTGCAGGATGATGACTGGGATGCCCCCATTTCAACCCCAGGACAATAATCTAAATGGAGAAATGATGCTTCTAGAGTGCGAAAATATTCAAATGGTTGTGGGTCAACATAAATGGTGATCTCTTGTCCATTAATCAAGAATTTTAGGCACTAATGGTACGTGGAGGGGATGGATTGCATGGCATGGAGCCATGTGTTGGAGTTATGGACAGACACTGAGAGGGGGGGTGAATCAGTGTCAAAACTTTTTCAACTTTGACCAAAATTTTTAATTTTGATTTCCTTTTCTTTCAACAATAGAGTAGAGTAATCACTTTTGAAACCACAAAGATATGACAACATTAACTTAGTCTATTAGACAACTTATGAAAATATGATTTGAGTGAGATATCTTGCATTTTCCAAAATAGTTATGGCTGACATTGATTAACAATCAAAGCATCATGACAGTGCAGGTGCAACTCATAAGACTATGCAAATGATGATCAAAATTATTGAATCACTTCTTAAACAATTAATTTGAATGCAACTTTAATGACAAGAAAGGTATTGAGACAACAAACACCTTTAGCACTTCATAACTATTCTTGAGCAATGAAACAAATGAGAAATTTTAAGCTTCCTTTTGAATTAGACTCTTCAACAATGACTTGTGCAAGATATTTGAACTAAATAGTTGCAGATATGAAGGAACTATCATTCAAAAATGTTCAGACTGATAAAAATTATCACAATCAAGAAACAATATGACATAAAAACAAAGAGACCATAAGACAGGATTTTTCGAGTGGAAAACCCTCCTGAGGTAGAAAAACCACTCCTAAACTTCCTTACTAGCTTAATCTTCAAAAACCACTGTTAACAATGCATTATAGGCTAATTTCTAATCACCAACTCAAGGAGCACCAACCCCTCATTTTGAAACACCAATTTCAAGGATCACCAACCCCTCAAATTATTTTCAAAACAATAATAATATCAGAGGATCTCTCTGTTTTAAGTTAAGCACATGTTTCTCTATTTTCTCATCTACAGAATTACAACCAGCAGCTCTTTCAGTATTCACAACACTGCATTTTATACATATTTTCTAGTGTGTAGTCTTCAAAGAGATTCAAGGTCAAAGGAGAGCTGAAGCCTCCTTTCTATTTTTCAGGAAAAAGGATGCCAATAAAATAAATGTCTACAGCAGTAACGCCTGTCCAGTAGGCTGTCAATAAATTGTCAATCAAAGTTCCTTTTTTGAAACTGGAAATGACTTTCACAAAAACCAGATGCTTCATTAAAACAAGATACTCATTTGAAACTATTTTCAGAATACCTATATGCAGAGTCCATCAAGTTGTAACGAATGTAATGTGTTAGTAATGAAACTGGCAGATCTTTCACAAGAATCTGAAACACTCTTGCAAATTTTAGAATATGAAGCTGAATAATGATAATCTATAGATGATGGTAAAAATAAAGAGTAACAGCTGTCCATAAAGCTTTAATTTTTGTGCTGAATTAGGAGATTTCAAATTGTAACTGATAGATTTTCATCAAAACCACGACTGCTTCCCAATTCTCAGAGAATATTTTTCCATGTAACCGATCTGAGATTCAATGCCAACCAATGATGTCGGCCTGCAACTATATTTATAAATTTCCATGTTGGTCACAGTGACAAAGTTTGTTAATCATTCACCGAGACATCCAGATAGTCCTGCCGAAGGAAATTAAATTTCCAGTCATTCCCCTTAGTTATCGCTTTTTCCATGACCCATCAGAGTCAGGGAGAAGTCATAACGAATATCCTATGTTATATTGAGAGCCATGTAACATTCTTCTGGTCGATGAGACAAAATAGTTCTCTCACCGAAATGTAACCTTCATTCTCATGAGAGTCACCATGACAAATTGTTATCGGGGATTCATTTTGTAGATTTCATTATGTTTCACCAAAAGACTTTATCCATTATGAGTCGCTATGACAAAAACACACTCTCGCCGAGATGTATCCTTCATCCGCCTTCGCTAAGACAATGCATAGCTGGGGAGACACTATATAGATTGCTCTATGTTTCACCGATACTCCCATCCATCTCGTGTATTGCTGTGAGTAGACAAAATCGGTGAGACATCTTGTAGACAAGTCTTTGTTTTGCCGAGAGGCCCCGTGATCAAACTTGTCGCTATAACATATCGCTCTCGGGGAGACCTCATATAGATAATACTTCGTTATACCGAAAGTCACCCACCATCTTGTGTGTCACTGAAACATGTTAGATCCTATGCCAAAAAAGTCATGTTGTGTTCCATTGGTGAGACCGTAGGTCACTCAACGAGACCTCACACCGAAAATCCTAACTCTTACTGAGATGTATACCTTTATGTTGATGGTTGGTATAAGAGTTCAAACTCACCAAGACCTTTCTTCGTTGCACATGAGTCATACCAAAATGTTCCTTTTATTTTATGCATCGCCGAGACATATCAATGTTGGGAGACCTCTCAGAGAGCACACTATGTCATACCGAAAATCTTTATCCACTCTGAGTCGCTGAGATAATACCAACCTCTCGCTGAAAGCCCCTCATAAGTCTTAGTCAGAAAGACTTGACGGGTTTTCTATGACATTATATCGATGCCGCAACTCATTTTGATGTGTTCCCATTCAACCTCTGGTCTGTGAGACATAACAATCTCACTGTGATATCATACCGACAGTATAACTCCTGTCGATAGGGATCACCCTTTGTCGCTGAAACCATGGAGAAGTCCTACCGAAAGCTGCCTGTATGTAAAATCCAATCGACATGACATCAGAAACATCTTGCCGATAGGCAACACAAATGTTTATTAGAAAACTGGATTGGGGAGACTCTGGCATTCGCACGCCAATATGTTCTTTCTTGTGTTGGTTGGCAAGACACAAAGCGCTCGATGAAACATGTCGAATACCAAACTCCTGCCGAAATGTGTATCCTTTTCATTTGAAAAGATGAACCTTCACCTTGAACAGAACCACAAAAAGCCAAGATAATTAAACCATATATACAAAACTATACCAATATAGAGCATGAGAAACCAAACTGAAACTGATCATCAAAGAGAACCATCTGAAAGTGATTTTTTCATCAAGGACAAACCATATGATCACAATTGAGAACCAACAAACTCCCCCTTTGTCCTTGATGGAAAAACACAAATGACTCTCCCCCTTTTTTCCTTAATGACAAAGGATAGAAGAGAAGAATGTGCAATGCCAGGAAACACAATTGAGAAGCCAACCAAATACCATAAGAACCGGCTACAAATAGAGCAATAGTGTAGCAGAAATATTTGCAGGAGAGCAGTAAGATTGTAACATGCAATTATCATAGCAAAAATAACAATATGTCCTTTTCAAGAATCTCGTTCCATATCATCAACGCCAAAGCTAAGGTACCAAAATATTATAATGTAACAATCCAAGTTGATACCTAAAGATTGAAGACCTATTACTTGAACATACCACCTTCTTTGTCATGTTTTATCAAGGTACATTCAAGATCACCTACTCCACATTCAATTTGATTAACTTCAATATACCAATACCAGAGTTTGAGCACAAACAACCAACCTCTTCTCAACACAAGTAACCTTAGTCACTATCCATGACAATACACAGCAAAGACTAATGATACTGGTTATTCTTCTTCAAATGACACACATCATTTTACTCTTTTCATACACAAAAAATATATTAGCATCAGATTTGTACAGCCATCCCTTCTCTTAAGAAATCACCATAGCTTTCAACATGTTTGAACTTCCTTAAGGCACTCAAACATAAAAATTTAGCACTACAAAAGACAAAACTTCAAGACAAATCAGGTGCAATGATTAGTACATTATAACTCAGGTAACTCCACCAACACAACATCAACTTGAACAATAGAAACAATCCCTCAACCTATGTATAGTCTTTACAGACTTCCTCTCTTCATACTGTGCAAAAAGAGAACACACAATCTCTTTTCATTCAGCACAAACACAGGTAGAGTATACATCATTTGTAAAAAATGCAGTATATAGACTTAGCACTAACCCTCCTTATGCAGTCAAAACACAAAGACCAAGAAGACCTTTTTGAAACATTATAAATTCTTCCATTTGTAGGGTCGCGATATATAAAATATATTTCAGCAAATGCTTCTATCAGATTGCTGAACACACATACTCAGAATTAGTCACTCATCCACTCACACTAAATTGCTGATAGCATTCACAATACCTCATTCTAGACTCCATAGGGTTAAATATATTAGCATAATAGACTCCCCCTGAGTCTTTACTTCTTCTCAAGACCTGGAAGGCAACACTTGTGCAAGGAGTGCACAAAGAGTTTTCTCAGAAGCATCTTTATTGCTCTTCTTATCATCTTGATTGAGCTTTCTTCTCCACTCCAATGAAGACTTTTTCACTTGTTTGCTTAAATCACTTGTATTTCTATTGAATCTCCATTGTTGTACTTTATGCCCAATGTTATTACATCTAAAACAAATGACTTTGTGATTATTCTAAGAAATAGAAGACTTCCTACAGATATTTCCAGCATTGTTCCCTACATTATTATCACTTGTATTTATTCTACAGTATCTTCTCAAGTGACCAAAATTGTTATAGTTGTAACACACCACATCCTCATTTCTAGGGACATTAGAATGATTCTTATTTGACCATCTTATGCAATCAATTGCATTATGACCATAGTCATTACAAACATAACAAAATCCTTGGAAAGAATGATTATACCTGAATGAATGATCATGCCAAGGATGTGAAGATCTGAAGACATTTTTCCTTTCTTTATGAATACCTTTAGATTGTCTTCTAGTGTCAATGTTATCCTTTGATGCAGCAATACTGTAACCAAGATCAACCTTCATTCTTGGTGTTTGCTTGGCTATAAACTTCTTTCCATCTGAAGTAGTAAACATTGTTTCATGTTTAGATTTGTCTGCAGAGCTTTGTCCAACCTCATATCCCACTCCTGTAGGATCTTTAGAATGCTTTTGCCTACCCAACATCTCATTCAATATATTAGTACTATGATTAATTTTTTGAATTTTACTAGATTGAGCCTTGACAATTTCAAGCTCTTTTCTTAAAGCAACTACCTCTTCTTCAAGTTTTAGACAAACAATCTTTTTAATCTCCAAATCAGAACTCACAACGTCTGCTATCCTCTTATACTCTTCAATTTCAATTTTTTGACTTATAATCATATTATCCTTAAGAGTTAGTTCTTTTAACAAGGAATCATTATCTGAACATTTCTTTAAATAATCAATCTCATTTTCTAGTTTATTACACAATTCATCCTTGTCTTTTAACTTGACTTCCAAACTCTCTTCTTGCTGAAGTTTTCTTGTTAAAAACTAGTCTTCTTTTCTAAGCTGCTTAATAGTATCTAAGGAACATAGGAGTTCACCTTCCAAATCAACCTCACTTTCTGGTTCATCATATTCCTGTTTAGAGTTAACTTCACCCAAAGATTGATCTACTTTTACACAAGTTTCTTGACCATTTAAATATTCATTAATGATCTCCTTGGAATTCTTTTCAAAACTATGAAGGTTTACACCTTCTTCACTCTTAGATGTTTCACAACTTATTTCAGTATCCAAAGATATCTCCTCTTGTAACTCACTATTCTGATTCATTTCAGTCAACTTGTCCCAAACTTCCTTAGCACTGCTGTAATGAATGACTTTTGTAATAACTTCATTTGGCAAGTTATTAAAAATAGCATTTATAGCTCTAGTATTGAATTCAAGTGCTTTCTTCTCCTCAAGAGTGGAAGGAGATGTTGCAGATGTAGTACAACCCTTTTCAACTACTGCCCACACTTCAGACCCTAAAGAAAGTAAGTATGCTTCCATCCTATGTTTCCATATAATAAAGTTTGTACCTTTGAACTGAGGAGTTCCAAATCTAGGATACTCTACCATTTCAGAGCTACTGTTTATGAGTTCTTCCTCGTTATTCCTTATACTAGATTCTGGTTGAACATGATGAATATTATTTTGCTGAGAACATCTTTTTCCCTTATTCCTTCTGTTATATCCCATACTAACCAAAGTACTCCAAGAAACTAGGAACAATCCTAGGTGGTTTAGACCTATCAGAGGACCCTACGCTCTGATACCAATTGTTGGAGTTATGCACTAACACTGAGAGGGGGGGTGAATCAATGTCAAAACTTTTTCAACTTCAACCAAGATTTTTAATTCTGATTTCCTTTTCTTTCAACAATAGAGTAGAGTAATCACTTTTGAAAGCACAAAGATATGACAACATTAACTCAATCTATTAGACAACTTATGAAAATATGATTTGAGTGAGATATCTTGCATTTGCAAAATAGTTATGGCTGACATTGATTAACAATAAAAGCATGATGACAGTGCAGGTGCAACTCATAAGACTATGCAAATGATGATCAACATTATTGACTCACTTCTTAAACAATTGATTTGAATTTTGCTTGAAAGACAAGAAAGGTATTGAGACAAAAAAAACCTTTAGAACTTTATAACTATTCTTGAGCAATGAAACAAATGAGAAATTTTAAGCTTCCTTTTGAATTAGACTCTTCAACAATGACTTGTGCAAGATATTTGAACTAAATATTTGCATAAATGAAGGAAATATCATTGAACAATGTTCAGACTGATAAAAATTATCACAATCAAGAAACAATATGACATCAAAACAAAGAGACCATAAGACAAAGGATTTTCCGAGTGGAAAACCCTCCTGGGGTAGAAAAACCACTCCTAAACTGCCTTACTGGCTTAATATTCAAAAAACACTGTTAACAATGCCTTATAGGCTAATTTCTGAGCACCAACTCAAGGAGCACCAACCCCTCATTTTGAAACACCAATTTCAAGGAGCACCAACCCCTCAAATTATTTGCAGAACAATAATAATATCAGAGGATCTCTCTATTTTTAGTTAAGCACATGTTTCTCTATTTTCTCGTCTACATAATTACAACTAGTAGCTCTTTCAGTATTCACAACACTGCGTTTTATACATCTTTTCTAGTGTGTAGTCTTCAAACAGATTCAAGGTCAAAGGAGAGTTGAAACCTCCTTTCTATTTTCAGGAAAAAGGATGATGGTAAAATAAATGTATGTAGCAGTAATGCCTGTCTAGTAGGCTGTCAATAAACTGTCAATCAAAGTTCCTTTTTTGAAACTGTAAATGCCTTTCAAAAAAACCAGATGCTTCATTAAAACAAAATACTCATTTGAAACTATTTTCAGAATACCCATATGTAGAGTCCATCAATTTGTAATGAATGTAATGTGTCAGTAATGAAACTGGCAGATCTTTCACAAGAATCTGAGACACTCTTGCAAATTTTAGAATATGAAGCTGAATAATGATAATTTGTAGATGATGGTAAAAATCAAGAGTAACGCCTGTCCATAAAGCTTTAATTTTTGCACTGAATCAGGAGATTTCAAATTGTAACTGATATATTTTCATCGAAACCACGACTGCTTCCCAATTCTCAGAGAATATTTTTCCATGTAACCGATCTGAGATTTGATGCCAACCAATGATGTCAGCCTACAACTATATTTAGAAATTTCCATGTTGGCCACAGTGACAGAGTGTTTTAATCATTCACTGAGACATTCAGATAGTCCTGTCGAAGGCAATTAAATCGCCAGTCATTCCCCTTAGTTATCGCTTTCGCCATGATGCATCAGAGTCGGGGAGAAGTCATAACGAATATCCTATGTTATGCTGAGAGCCATGTAACATTCTTCTAGTCGATGAGACAAAATAGTTCTCTCACCAAAATGTAACCTTCATTCTCATGAGAGTCATCGTGACAAATTGTTATTGAGGAGACATTTTGTAGATTTCATTATGTTTCACTGAAAGACTTTATCCATTATGAGTCGCTATGACAAAAACACACTCTCATCAAGATGTATCCTTCAGCCGCCTTCGCTAAGACAATGCATAGTTAGGGAGACACTATATAGATTGCTCTATGTTTCACCGATACTCCCATCCATCTTGTGTATCACTGTGACTAGAAAAAATCGGTGAGACATCTTGTAGACAAGTCTTTGTTTTTCCGAGAGCCCCCATGATCAAACTTGTCACCGTAACATATCACTCTCAGGAAGACCTCATATAGATAATACTTCGTTATACCGAAAGTCACCCACCATCTTGTGTGTTGCTGAGACAGGTCAGATCCTATGCCGAAAAAGTCCTTTTGTGTTCCATCGGCAAGACCGGAGGTCACTCACCAAGACCTCAGGCTGAAAACCCTAACTCTTACTGAGATGTATACCTTTATGTTGATGGTCGGTATAAGAATTCAAACTCGCGAAGACCTATTTTCGTTGCACATGAGTCATACCGAAATGTTCCTTTTGTTTTATGCATCGCCGAGACATATCAATGTCGAGGAGACCTCTCAGAGAGCACACTATGTCATACCGAAAATATTTATCCACTCTGAGTCATTGAGACAATACCAACCTCTCGTTGAAAGCCCCTCATAAGACTTAGTTGGCAAGACCTGATGGGTTCGCTATGACATTATATCGATGCCACAACTCATGCCGATGTGTTCCCATTCAACCTCCGGTTGGTGAGACATAACAATCTCGTTGTGACCTCATACCGATGGTATACCTCCTGCCGATAGGGATCACCCTCTGTCATCAAAACCATGGAGAAGTCCTACCATGCCTGTACATAAAATCCAATCGACATAACATCAGAAACGTCTTTCTGATAGGCAACATAGACATTTATCAGAAAAATGGATCGAGGAGACCCTGGCATTCTCACGTCGATATGTTCTTTCTTGTGTCAGTCGGCGAGACACAAAGCGCTTGATGAAACAACATGTCGAAGACCAAACTCCTGCCGAAATGTGTATCCTTTTCATTTAAAAAGATGAACCTTCACCTTGAATAGAACCACAAAAATCCAAGACAATTAAACCATATATACAAAATTGTACCAAGATAGAGCATGAGAAACCAAACTGAAACTGATCATCAAAGAGAACCATCTGAAAGGGATTTTGTCATCAAGGACAAAGCATATGATCACAACTGAGAACCAAGACCATGGGCGGCCGAGGAGGAGATTATATGGTAAGTCCAGATCAAGGACATGACAAGTAGTATACTAAACTATAGGTCTAATCTGAATAGGAAGACTAATAATCCCTTCAGAATTTCTTTCCACATTATCATAAGCCTTGATTGTGATGATTTGATTACTCAAATTTGCTTGAGTGTACCCCACCTATTTTATGAATTTTAGAGTGCATAGATTGAGGGTAGAGCCATTATCTACTAGGACCCTTTTTATTTTATGACAGGAAACCAATACTTCAATGTACAAGGGACAGTTGTGATTGGCATCAATATTTGGCATATCATTCTGGTTGAAGTGTAGCTGACAAGAAAAATCTAGGTGTCCCACTAAAGCTTGGAATCGTGTGGGATCGATGTCATTAGGTACATGGGTTTCCTGTAAGGATCTATTGATAATTTCTTGATGTATGGGAGAAGACTTAAGCAAATCCAAGATTGAGATCTGACCAGGGGTCTTTCCTAAGTGATCAAGAATGTTGTACTAAGAGTTTACAGGATTTGATTGAGCAGATATGGAGGCTATCGGGATAGTAATGTAGGATCGTCATGTAGTAATAGCACATTGAGGATCTTTAGCTTTAACATGTATCATAGACACACAGGGTTCTACCTACTCAATGTAATGGACAATGCCATCATAATTGAGGGGTACATTTTTATAGCTTATATTATTTGTGTTGTCTTGGGGATTGTTGCTGGAGGTGCTTGCACCTTGATTATGGTTAGGGAAGGAATTTTGGTATATCTACAATTGAGCATTAGACGACGAAACTTGACTAGTGTCGACTTTGATATCTCCTCAATCGATAAGATCTTGGACATAGTTTTTGAGACCTTGACACTTATTCAAAGTGTGTCTTTTGATTTTATGGAATTCACAATATTCATTCTCCCTAAACCAGGCAGGTTTAGGCTTGGATTCATCAAGTGGTTTGGTGACAGGGTACGTAATCAGATAGTTGACCTATAACAACTTATTGAAGATGACACTCAAGGGTTCTCCCAATTGAGCATGCTGGCATTTTTTCATTCCCTTGACTATTCTAGTTTGACTGTTGAGGAGGACAAGATGCCCCATGTGGCATGGATATGGAATTAGGTACAGATGGTTGTTGTCTCTGGGATGTATTGGCCACCTAAACATGTTTAGTGTCAGTGACACCATCATTCACTGTGCTTTCGTTCTTGTTCCAAAAGCGAGACTTATCACTGGATGGCCTTTCTCTGTCATGGTGGTGTATCTTGATGTACCCTTTGGCAATAAGGGTGCGTTTGAGGATGGATCACTTTTCCACTATCTCAATGAATGTGGTGACACAGTGTAACCTAAAATTATGAGTCATGTCAGGATGAGAGTTCTCCATGAAGAGGGTGCCATATATTTTTCTTTGAGAGGGGTTTTAATTTGGCTTGCTAGTGCACGCCACCTCTGAAGGTAGCTAGCAAAGGTTTCACCTTCCTATTGTTTCTCTTTGAGGAGATCCAAGGTATCAGTGTCCTCCAAATTGAAGGAGAAGTAAGAAACATATTTTTCTAAAATGTTTGCAAAGGATTTTATGGACCCTCATTCTAGACCCATGAACCATTCTAGGGCATTGCCAGTCAGACTCCGTGGAAACAAACACAAGAGATAGTTGTCGTTGTGCATAACTTCCTGACACTAGGAGTAAAACTCTTACAAATGGGCCTTAGGATCTTTGTTTCCCTTGTATCTGTTGAATTTTGGTATTTCAAAATGTTTAGGGAAGGGGATCAATGAGATGGAGGGATCAAATGGATAGGGACATATATCTTCAAATTTGAACAATTTTTTGCCAGTCCCAGCTTGAAGATCTTTCAGATCGGCTTTGATTTCTAATAGATCTGAGTTGATCGGTGGTGTGAGAGCCAAAGATGGGTTAGATGGATATGGATGATAGGACGATGAAGGATCTTGTTGAGACAATGTCTAAAGGTTAAGGTATGGATTTTGATAGTGAGATGATGATATCCCTTGCTGGTATGCTGAGGGATTTTCTTGGTGTTGGGATTGTTGCTGCGAGATATAGTACAAATTCGTTTGATAAAAGTGTGCAATGGGATGCTAAGGAACTTGATTGTGATGTTGCAGATTGGCCTAATGGTACTAGAGGTACTACTGCAACTATTGGGAGGCCACATAATGTGGTTGTTGGTTAGGATAATAATAATAATGTTGGGGAGGTTGTTGATGTGCTGTGAGGTGTTGTGTGGGCCAAGATGGGATGTTGTATTGTGATTAGACTTGCGGATGTAAAATGGATGTGAGGAATAGGGATATGGTTTGGGCGGGAAGTCAGGACGAATTGCCTTGCGATTGGTGTGGTGGTTGTTGTGAGGAGATCAATGGGTTATGTGGAGGTTGCTGCTGATGAGGTGGTTGAGATAATGTAGAGGTGTTCTGCAACAGAGGTTGTTGGGTACCAAAGGGGAAATTCAGTTGGGGTGTACCTTGTGGCAATAATGGAGGTGGTATGTTAGATTGGGGAGGTTGTTGAGATGTGTACGAAGGTGATGGTAGGTTTGTGGCCCCAGGAGGTGGAGGCAATGCGGTAAAAGGGGTGCCCCCAACATTGATGGGAGGTTGATTTGAAAGGGGTGGTGTTAGCATTAATGGTGGTGATTGTGGAACGTTTTGTGGCATATCTTAGGCAAAAGGATCATTGGGATCAACTGCTTGAGGAGCTCCCATGACCAAGATTATGAGCTGTGGGGGATTGTTAACGTGATACAGAACGACGTCAAATTTAGGTTGATGCTAACCTTCCACTGGAGGAACATTGGGGACGTGCAAACTACCTGGTATGTTTTGTGAGCCTTGGGGTATGTTAGATGTGGAGCTTTCATACTTGGATAGGTCAACACCTGATGGAGGCTTGACACCTTTTCCAATTAGGTGGGCCAAGATTTCTTCCCCATGTTTTTCGAGAAGGTGATATGTCATTTGCACATTGATAGGGTTACTAAAGTGTTCCTCAAATGTAAGTTCGGGTTGGTTGACCATGTTCTCATCCTTGGGTGGTGATGTGTTTTGACCATCAATATTGGATTGTGATGATGTACCATTATGAGGATCTTGAGGGATATTCGTACCATTATTGGGATCTTGTGAGACATTAGCTGGGTTGTTGGGATCTTGAGGGATGTTTGGTTGGGAATTTTGGGCTTGTTGCTCAGCGATTTTCCTTGTCTGCGACCGAGTCTGAATGGGCATGCAAGATGATATGATGGAATAGGATTCTAGGATGACCTTGGTAATAAAAGGATTGATTTGATTCGATGATTGATTAGCCCACAAGGATGTGGCTCAATAGGATTGATTTGGATGATTGATTCGATCGAACTAGATTTGTTTGATGAGATCAGATTGGGTTAATTGGTAGACAATTGGTCAACCTAGATTAGATGATGTAAGGATTTGATTTGGATCGATGATCAATTAATAGGATTGGATGGTAGGATGAATGATAATGATTAGAATCTGAAACCGAGTTAAAGAGTGATCCTTGGTAACACTAGGTGTTGATAAATCGACTAAAAGGTGGATGTATGATAATGGCACCAAATCCAACTTGAGATAGAAGTGGATTGATTGGGCCAACAAGGATGACCGACTTAGGATGGATGACAATCCTAAGTCAGTTGTGATAGATGACAATTAGAGACGAACAACTAGGTCAATTTGGACAACTGCTTTAACAAAGTTTAACAAAATACCGATGATCTGAAATGGGGAAATGATAACTAGAACGTGGGTTTGAAATGGGTAAATGAGGACTCTGAATGGGTGAATGGATGCTCAAATTAAGGGGATGAATGTTTAGGATGGTGAATGGACTCTCGAAATAGGTATATGAATGATCAAAACGGTAGAACGAGTGCTCAAAACAGTGAAACAGGTGTCCTGAATGATGAAACAAATGATAAAAATGACTAGTGAAGGGTCAGGTCCACTCTTGGGATGGGTTAGGTACACCTGTGGAGGGCAAGTCCACTCGTCAAGAGGGCAGGTTCGCCTGTCGAGAGGGCAAGTCCGCCTATCAAACAAAAGTTGGTCAAATTTGGCTAAAATAGGTTGAAAAAGGTTGGTTCAAAGGTCAAGTCCACCCCTAGATGGGTCAAGTCTACCCCTGGAGGTTAGGTTTTCTTGTCGGGAGGGCAGGTCTGCCTGTCGGGAGGGCAGATCCACCTGTTAGAAAAAAGTTGGTCAAATTTGGCTAAAATAGGCTAAAAAATTTTGGTTCAAAAGTCAAGTCCACCCCTGGATGGGTCAGGTCCGCCCCTAGAGGTTAGGTCCACCTGTTGGGAGGGTAGGTTTGCCTGCTAGACAAGAGCTAGTAAAAATTAGCTAAAATAGGCCTAAATGGGTTGGTTCAAAGGTCAAGTCTACCCCTAGATGGGTCAGGTCCGCACCTAGAGGTCAGGTCCGCCCCTCGATAGGTTTAAATTTGACTTTTGAAAAGATGACTAAGGAAAAGGACCCAAAAATCAACAAACATCAATCAAAAGGATATGGTTGAACAAAGAATTACTAGTTTTGTGCAAAGAAGACAATTCAGACAACACAATCCTAAGATTAGTAGAAATGGGTATGGCTAACAAATTCTTCTATTCTAGGATGAACATGGTTGCTAAGGAGTCCTCAATATACACCTGGTACGTGAGGCCCAAACCGTGAACACCAACCCATTACAAGCTCGAGTTGGGAACCTTAGTGAGATACTAGAGGCTCAGACCAACTCTTCACGTCATCCTGATGCTTCGCCAATTACAATGTGGTTGGATTGAGGTACAATTTTTACTCTCCCTCTTTTATATACCCTGCTAGTATGCATAGTTGGAATCATCCCTTGGGGTGATGAAATCCCCAAGCAGGTCCCACTAAGAAAAGGAAAAAGAGGGTGTCTCAAAAGGAATTGGTAAGCTATAATTTCTCGTCACCCAGGATCACCAAATGGCGCAAGGGGATTGGATACGTCAAATAGCTTACCAACAAGTATGACAAATAAGATTAATTGACACCCCTAGTTAAACTATGTGTCTAAGTTATACAAAACAACAAGTAATGGTTGATAAATAACTAACCCTATAAGAAAAATTGTTAGTGAATCTTATCTTTGTTCCTCACCAAATGTTGATTAGATGCTTGCACAGACTCAAATAAGACATGTTAGGGGGTTAGAAACACTTAAAACAACCAAAAGGAGTGCTAAAAACTAATATTTCACTTTCTGGAAAAAGCTACCCAAGTCAAGTCCACCTGTCTGGAGGGCAAGTCTGCCTATCTAGAGGGCAGGTCCACCTGTCTAGAGGTCAGGTCCGCCCCTCTATGAAAAATCTACAAAAATCAACTTCTGGAGTCTGTCGAGGGCAGGTTCGCCTATCCGGGGGGAAGGTCCTCCTGTCTGTCAAGTCAGGTCCACCTGTCTGGAGGTCAGGTCCGCCCCTCTATGAAAACTCTGCAAAAATAAACTTTTGGAGTCTGTGGAGGGTAGATTCACCCCTGGGCAAGGTCGGGTCCACCCCTGGAGGTTAGGTCCAGCTGCCTGTCAGGTTAGGTCTGCCCCTCAAGGTCAGGTCCACCCCTGGATGGTCGGGTCCGCCCCTCTGCATGTCGGGTCCACCCCTCTGCAACCCGCACCTACAAAAAGTGAAAATAATAGCAAATGTGAAAGATACAGACCCGTTTGTTAGTCCCACCAGTCGTGCTAGAAATGTGAACAGGCAAAAATACGTGTTAGAAAATGAGAAGAAAACAAAAGAGTGCAACCAACAAATATAAACACCCTACACCTCAAGATTGGGCAAATGAATAACTTAACAAAACAAAATAGAACATTTTACCTTGTTGAGTTGTCCTTTGGTTGACCCTTTGATCTTCAATGTTGTATGCTCCTTTTATGGCAAGAGATGCAAGTGTGGATTGTAAGATGGATGGAAAATGGGTGAAAGTGGATGCAAATGCAAGTATTTTGGCTAAGTATGGCTCAAATGAAAAATTTGCAAGAGTTTGGCTAGCACAATGATCTCCCCCCTAATGAGAGAAAAGAGGGGGTATTTATAGAGAATTTTGAATTCTCTAGAGAAATGGATGGTTGAGATTAAACCAACAAGGCCAATATGTAGGGCTATGGTGAGTTGAAAACTCACAAGCCCTCACATCTTGACATGTGGCATGTGAAGTGGCTTGAAAAGGATGATGTGGAAATGAGTTGGAAGGAGAGTACATGAAATGGAGGTACTACATAGTACCTTGAGATTTGGACAAGATTTCCTCATAAAGGAAGTCTTTGTCCCCATGTGGGTGAAAGGACATGTGAAGAATTAAAAATTCCTCAAATATCCACATGGGAATGAGAGAAATAATTTAAAATTCTTTGGAATGCATTGGGGGATTAAATGTGAATTAAATATTCACATTGGGAATGGAGTGACTTCTCCAAAAGGAGAAAGCCTTTAATAAGGTTGACTTAGGACACATTCCATAAATGACATGGGGATTAGGTTGACCTAATTAAGTGATTAAGGTTGTGCAAGTACCTGATTAGATAAATTAATGACATATTAGAGGTAAGTGGAAAATTATGGAGGATGTGACCCTAATGATGATTAGAGGTGTGCACATCTTAACCATAAATTAATTATGATTAGAAGAGGGTTAGATGGTTAAGAGGGATTAGAGACCAACTTGCAAAAGTTGGAGGATGTGACAATGTGAGAGAAAGTGAGGAATTAAAAATAAATTTAAAATTCTAAGAGGTAATATGACTAAATTAAATAAAGTGATATATTTATTTAATTTAGAGAGGAAAGAGGGGAAAAGTATTTATTAAATTAAATACTTTGGAAACCTTATGGAGGACATGAAATATTAATTAAATGAATGATTTAATTAATACCGACAAAGAGGATGAAGTAGATGAGCAAAGGGATGATTAAGGAGACATCTTTGACCATATGGAAGTGGTCAAATTTAGATGTCTACATTTTTCCCCTCTTCAAAACACTATTAGGATAATAGGGTTTCAAAGAAAATAAAATACAGATGACTCTATAGAGAAAGCGACCAAAAAAGAGATGCCCCAACATGAGAGAGTTTGTATGAGCTGCCCGAACGGAGGGGAATTAAAGGGGATGCCTTAGTCTCACAAGAGAAGGTTTATGGTGGAAGATTGGGCACCGCATTCCACATCCACATCCACATTGAACAAAATTCTTCATAATATTAATCTCGGGTGTCCACGGTTAGTATGAAGACAAAAAGAATAGCAACATATGCAAGGAACAAAAGAAAACCAACATAGCAATTTTATCATCACCACAAAAATTGAAAACCCAAACATTATTTTCATTGTCGGGAACCAAAACAAGCACCAACACCAGCGCCACAATACACATGCCCACTGCGTGTCCTTACAGGAGGTGGAGAAGAGACTTCCACTCCTTCCTCATCTGTATCGTTACCAGGCACAGAGCCATCATGCATGCTCATAGTTTTTACCGATATCGGTGGGACCAATAGTACTCCCACCCTCAAGGATGCTAGTTGATTCAATATCACAAGATACCTCTGATAATTTTTTTCAATCACACTATCCAAAGGGTTATCAATGATGTAAATTGAGGAGTTCTTTCTTCCATAGGAACCTCAACCATACCTTATTTTTCTTCACACTCCTCATACAAACCCTACAAACTCCTTGCCTTTGGTCTCTATCATTTCTATAGTCACACCTTGGTCTCTCAACCTACTGCTACATCTAGCAGGAACAAATGAGGACTTTTGACTAGGGGCCTTCTCCTTCAGAGTTAGAATTTGTTCAGGTACATTCTACTCATGTTCTGGGACATTTCCATGAGGTTTTTACATGTTGAACCTTGAGGAACTTCTCACCGGTAACTCAAAAGTAACTAGATTGCTCATATTCTTTGTTAGGCCACTTCACAAACTTACACCAAGTCACTATTCACTCTACACAAAATAAGAAAGTTGTAGCACCTGATTGTAATGGTGAAAATGACAACCATTCAATCTTCATTTATCAAGCAACTCTGATGAATTTTGATCATCAATTTTGACATCACACATGTGAGCAAGCAATTAATCATTGGTGTCCATTTCATCACCATTAATTACCCAAGTACTTGGAAAGCTATGTATCATTCTCAATGATGACAGAGAATTAATTCCTCACATGCACCAGGACCCAATTGATCGATCCTAAAGATCATACACCATTAATGCTCATTGCTTGTAGAGAAAAATGGCTATCACATGTGTGTCTCTAATTTTTTGAATGTTGGTCGTTGATCCCCTGATGAGGTGGCAAATTGAATGATTCACAATGAGTTAATCAGTTTTGAATCCTGTGAGGCCATCGCTCACCAATCCTTGGCCAATGAAATGTGTCCAATCTAGGAGCCACATCATTTGTTTTTGGGCCCCACCTCTTGCTCTGGGCGGGTGGAAAAGCCATGTGTCACGAGCTTGCAGACCACACAATTTTTAACAAGCCTTCACCTTCTCTTTGTGAGCAAGCGAGGTAAAGCTAAGATTATTCCTAGCAATGGATCACTGCTATCAAATTACATCATCGTACAATAGGATCAATAGTGGAAATAGGGCCCCATCATCTGTATTAGGACATGTTTCCTTATCTCATAGACCTCATGGCTTTGAACAAGCAACCGACTTAATCTAGTGAGCCAGTGGGGAATGACTCAGGTTAATTCTCGAGATCTAGTGGTTCCTCAACCTACACATGAAACAAAGTTAGTTTTAAGAGCGGGCCCATTGCTAGGACGATGATAGTTGGACCCTTAGTTAAATACTTAATTTAATTCTTTTGCAATAAAATATTTTTCCAGGCTTTAGGAATTTTGAAGTCTAAAAGTGTGCAGGGTGACCGACATCCCTAGACAAAAGGGGTTGGTAATGACATGGATTAAAGGGCTTAAGTAATGACTTAAGCTACCAGTTCCTAGCCATAGAAAGTCTACATAAAATTATAATTCTTGAAGGGCTTTAAGATAGATTTTTATACAAAGAGGGTTCATAGACCAAAATCCTAACTCCAGCCTTGAACACAAAGCTCACAATCATGGTTCAACCAGGAAATGCTCAAAATCTACAAAAATTTTGGAGGCTCTATTAGTGGATCATGCTTGGGGACATATACCCCTAGTGGGTATAGCAAGGATCTAGATCTTAGGTTGGAGCAAACTAGGGTAGAAGTACAAAAATCCAGGAGCTTGCCTAGAAGAGGAAAGTAGACACAACTGAGCAAACACACCAAACCAAACCTATGTACAACATTTACAAGGTTATACAATGCAATTTATCTTTCAAAATCCTCTTTCATTCAATTGGCTTCAACTCTCAAACTAGAGGCCCATGGCCCCCAAGAACTTAGGACTAATTTTTTCCTTTGTAAAAAACTTTTTCCTACTCTACTTTTAATGGATTAACATGTATATTATGCATTTTTGAGCAACCAACATCATCATGATTGACACCATCAATTCTACTTGCTATGAAACTACCTTGTTGATCAACCTATTCTAGCATAGACTTGTCAAATTGAATTGGAAAAGTCAAACATTCATACTCTACTTGACCAGGGGTGTGGACACCACATTGAATTTGATTTGAAATCCCTCATAAACACTTTTTTGCATGTTGGGCCAATAGTCTTCTAATGTTTTAGAGAGAAGAGATACAAATTTAGGGGAACCTTCATTTTTCTCTACATGAGTGTTCTCTTCATTACATGGAAACAGTTTCATGATAAGCTTCAGGAGATGTGGGGTGCCTCCAAAAAAAATTGAACTATAGATTTTTGGCACCTAAAGACTCTCTAACTCTTCTAGGGTTTTTCACCTAAAAGGAGAGAGGTAGGCCAAAAATGTTAAGGGTTCATTCAAATTATGTTATGTGCAATGTTGTCTAAGCTAAATGAAGTAAAATAAATGAAATTGAGTGATTTAAATGAATGATTATGAATGCAAAACTAAGATAGATGCTAGGTTTGAAAACATAGTATTTTTTACAAAAAGCTTGAAAGAATGAATAAAAATGCAAATTAAACTAAATAGAAGGTTGTTTCTCAAAATGAGTGCACCTAGAAAACTGGAGAAGACTTGAAAACAATCTAGAAAACTGATAAAACTTGAATTTGAGCTAACTGGGACTCATTCGCCACCTTGGTTGAATTAGTCCCAGGTTAACACTTTTTTGCATAGAACCTATTTTCTGACAGTTGGGAAATTGGATCTACATTTGACTCAAATCTACATCACAAGAGGGACTCATTCGCCATGCATGGAAAATCAGTCCACTTTCAGATTTCTACAACTTGAAGATTTTGTTCTGCACTTTGACACCTATACAACAATTTCTGATAGAAATCTGATTTGAGATTTCAAAAAATTCCTGCAAAACAACTTAAAATTGTTTTTCTAATGGGGGGTTTTCCTCTGTCAAACCCCTAGTTGAGTAATTAAACCTTGAATAGAGAAAAATCTGCATAAACCCTAGCCTTAGATGTGTTAAATACTAGGAAAAGTTGAAATATGACAAAGTTCCTATTCTATTACTCTATAATAAGACATGTAAGAATGATTTATATGATGCAATATCTCAACCCTAGAAACCTTACAACACATGAGAAATAGGAACGAAATGACATGCAAATGATAAACAAACAAAATGCAAACCATAATATGAAGTTAGAGTGAAAAAGGAAGATGGAATCAATATGAAACCAAGTCCTTAGGTGTGATTTGGTGGCTAGTTGCACCTCTTCACCCTATATTTCTTGATGATTCACCATACGCATCCATCATCAACCCTTTGCAATGTTGGATCTTGACAAGAGAAGTGAGCATCAAAACTTGCAAAAACCCTAGTTTTCTGCCCTAAAACTTCAACTTTTTCTAATGAAACTTGTTGTGGAAGACTTGACTTTATGGATTGCTCTTGAGGAATGATAAAAAGATAAGAAAATATGATAAAAAGGGTATGTGTAGGATCATGATGGGCCAAAAAGTGGCAATATGATGGCTATGTGGGTGATGACTTTTTTTTACCCAAAATTGATGAAACAAAAAGGGTTTTTAAAGGAGATTCTCAACTTTCCACCAATATAAATTATGCTTTACTTTGAATTTAATAAGTAATTATTAGTCATTTTCTATTCAAATTAAAACTAAAATCCTGATTGATAGGTTTATTGAAAACATCTATAGCTTTCAAATAGTATCACATTTTTTGAATCCAAAACATGCATCACATTCTATGCTTCACATATTATAGGATTAAAAAAAGAAAAATTGAATTTGATGAAGTTTTGACCAAGTTAAGGTGGTCATACATACGAGTTTTTAATATTTTTTAAAACTTGTAATAAAAAATTCATAATTAATAATTTACTTGGAAACAAATTACAAAAAAATATGCATCACATCAAGATATAAGTCCTCTACTTATATCTAAAATCTTATAAAAAAATATTATCATTTTATTGTGGTTAGGGTGGTTAGACATACACCTACTTCTTATTTTTTCCCTAAAATTTAAGTACTACTACATTGAAATTTAAAATTTTTGCCAAATAGATTTTTTTTTCTTTAATCAAACCTAGTAGTTTAGAAACTACATTCAATTTTCTATAGATTCTATTCTTACTTATTTTTGAAATAATATAGATAACTTATTCAAATTTTTATGTCAAGTTGCCTAACTCTGATTTTTTTGAATTTTTTGCCACTTAAGGGCCTATTTTTTCCATGATGATCCTGCACATACCCAAAAGATGTGTGAAATGACTTGAAATGAATATTTATAAGCAACAACACCTTATTTTCCCATTATTTAGACATAAGAGGTCGACAAGCACTAGAATTAAAGTTAAATTGATAAAATTCCTGCTTAAATTTGAATTTTCCCTCAAAGGGGACTCATTCACCACCCTTGGCGAATGGGTCTCACCAGAGAGGACTCATTCACCCAAGGTAGAAAATGGGTCCCGCTATTGCTATTTGAAGGTGGGTTTTTGGGGTATGATATAATTAAATGTGTTTTTTTGGGTTTTATATGATTTCTAAGGTAAAACAAGCCTCTAGATAAAAAATAATGGGTCGAAGGTGCCTATAAATGCTATTTTGAAGGGGAAATTATGTGAAGGGACTCAAAAGTGGGTCCAATTATGCATGAAATTGTCTCTTTTCTGAAGAGAGTCCAATTTTATACAGCACATTTATCCCCCACTTTAGCACCCATATGACTCTATGTGCATATGTAAGCTAAAGGAATCTAAACAATACACTTTATTACATAAAAGGATACTCATTCAAATGATGAGAGAATGAAGCCCCCAGTGTAGTTATTTGCACAACCACAACATTAGGAACCACATCCTACAACACACATTCATTAATTTCCCAAAAATCCTTTTATCTAACTCCTAGGAATCCAATTTGAGGGTAGATGTATGCCCCCCTTGATTTTGCTTGCTTTACAAAGGTGGAATCAAGGTAGCAATCTAGCCACATCGAACAAGAAACACCATATCGTAGGAAATTTTCAAGTACCATGCTACATAATGATAGATGAGTGATGATGTCACATGCGAAATCATGATTCCAACGCATCAAACAATGTCAAAAATAGATTACCCTAGCTCCTATTATGTTGATTTGAAGAATGTCCACGTTATGAGTTCCTAAAAAGATGATAACCTTATGTTAATGTGTAAACATAAAAAGAGATGAAAAGTGATTAAAAGAAAGAGAAGAAAGTAACTTGTCACTTACTATTCATTTTACCTTCATGTAGATTGAGAGTGATGTGTAAGAGAAGAACATGTCGAGCAGACGAGATTACACACCGTTGTGGCTGGATGATCTTTGTGAGCAGGTGGCACACATTGAGCTGTATCATGAGGTGAGTCAATTCTACAACTTTCACCTTGTGATTTTGTAATAATTTAATTATTTTAATGCATGGATAGGTTAATTTAGGGTTCTTGGAAAACAATTTTGCAAAGTGTCCCCTTGTTTTGTAACATGTCCCTTTTTTTCACAAAATGTCATGTTTCTTCGCAAAGGCTCTCATTTATTTGTGAAATGTCCTAAAAGGGTTCTAAAGTGTTTAGGGCCATTAGAAAAGCACACTAGATGAACTTTAGCACACTTACATGATGAAAATTTTGAGAATTGAAGATATTAGATGAAATTTAGAGTATTTTGTGATGATTTTGATAGGTTCCTACCAAGTCATGACATTGGCTACAAGGAAGACAACTCACATTTCTTAGGGATCATGTGCCAACACTATCAGTGGCAAAGGTAGAGCATTTACAATCAGTGGGTATATATTGGGCATATCTGATGCATCCTATGAGATACCATGTCACCATGCTAATAGCTCTGTGTGAGCATTGGGATGCTGATACTTGTACTTTTCATCTTCCGACTAGGGAAATGACTATCACTCTTGAGGACATAAATTTCATTCTCTGAGTTCCCATTCAGGGAGAGGGGGTATATTTCTAGGGGGATTTGTCATTCTAGGAGAAGAAGAGAGATATGCAGTATTGTTTATGTGGACTTGTACATGATGAGATGGTTAGAGCATGGATCGAGCTTCCCATGCTATTGTATTCAGTAGCTCCTATGGTCAGATAGATTATGATGAATATAGTGGAACTAGCTCTCAATCTAGATGGATGAGTGACACACTTGGATGGAGGACTGGTACACTTGATACGAGGGATGTATGAGCAAAGGACAATCTATGCTTAGGGCCGCTGCATTTTAGCACACTTGTATTATGATCTTGGTAGGCTTGTATTTCAAGAGATCGACAGTATGGTCCATTGTACGCTTCTATAGGTGTGGTGACTTGAGAATATCACATGTACTAGGCCTGTTAGATACCCTTGTACTATAGCTACAAGATATCCACAAGCATTCAACTATCCTTTGTGACGCTTGTGGTAGTATGGGGATTTACACTTTTGGAGGGTGAGATTTGACCAGTTGGAGGAGGATGAGATCCTTTGGAGACCTTATCTACTCAGTTTACAATGGCCAGATCCCACAAGATAGCTATAGAGGATGCAAATGGATAGGTGTCTAGTGGGGAGGCATGACTATGTGGTATGACCTTTCTATTACAGGTGAGTCATGTGACAGTTTGGATAAGTGCAGACACCACTAAGGGTGTTCCCCTTCATTAGAGAATCAGTGCAGAGTGCCTGGAGGCCAGGTGATACTATTCAGTTGACTATAGATCATGTTCATGAGAGTGATTTCAATGATTCAGATCATGAACAACCACCAGCATCCAATGTTGATGATGTCAGTAGCATAGACCAGCACGAGTGGTGGTCATATGCATGAATAGCTCCTGTTTTCCCCGTGGATTTCCCTATAAGTGATGTGGGACCAGCACCAGATGAGGGTGATGAGCCAGAGGATAGAGTAGAGGAGGTATAGTATAGGCCAATGAATATTTTTACAAATTCGATCAATGAGGAGTACCAATCTGAGGCCGATCCTAATTATGAGGACCAGGATGGAGGAGAGGAGGAGGAGGAGGAGGATTATGAGGATGATGAGTTTTATGAGAAGGATCCACCTTTGTGAGGGAGTGATGAGGTAGCTATTGAGGATTGGTATGAGAATGGAGAGTCCTCACATACTTACAAGACCAGATCATGAGTAGTAGCTGCATCAGACATTAGTAGCGAGAGTCAGAGAGAGGATGAGGTTGACATTCCTTATCCGTCTGGAGACATAGATGATGATATTTAATTTTACGCATGTCCTTTAGTGATTTATGTTGTATATTTGTATATATATATCATGATGATGTGTTACTGATTGTGTACATTGTCTATCTTGGAGGAGCGACGAGAGATTGGCAAGAGTTCTATTGTCAGGCTACCACAAAGATAGTGTCTACATCCATTGATGAGGAGGAGATGGATCCTGACTATGTGCCCATTTCAATCATGGAGGAAGAGCCAGAGTCACTCAGACCCTTCGTGAGGCTACAGGAAGCATATGAGAGCATGAGGAGACGACTGTATAGAGCTAAGAGTGCACTACAATCAACAAAGACCTCAATAGAGGTAGAGAGATTGAATGCAAAGTTGGCACAGACACAAGCAGAGAGGGATCAGATGGAAGAGGAGCGACTTGTAGCTTTTGGTCAAGTACAACATCTGGAGTATGCACTTAGACTCAGCAGCTCACCATCACAGTCACACATGACCATCTCATGATAATCAGGGACCAGATCACAAGCACTAGATCCTAAGCGGTCTAGCTCTCACAGTTCATTATGACTCTGTATATGATAGTTTGAGATGTCTATAAAACTTTAATATATATAGACATGCACATTTGATATTATGATGATGTATCTCTTTTATGTGAATGTTAAATGCTATGTGATTAATTAAATGACTTATATTAAAAGTATTTAATTAATAGCTACATGATTTAATAGGATTAATGTGATCTAGTGTAAAACATATTTTCATTTTAGCATAGATACAACATTGATAGTGGGAAAATAATATGTTAAATTAAATACACTGATAAGGATCTAATTTAACACAACAAAAATGGGAATAGTATGAAGCCTAAAGCAATTATAAAATGAACCTAAATAATTACCTTAGTGTTCAAGAAAAACACAAAATTAGTTGTCAAGAACAGAAGCAATGTGAAAGTTATATAGAATAACATCAAATAACTTTAAACAACACCATTGTATCAATCATACTATTCAAAGGGGTTAGAGATAATACCAATGCAAATGTGTGGCATTAATGGGTTCCTTAAGGGGTGTTTCATCAAGTTTCCTTAAGAGACAAGCACCAAACCCATAATTGGTATCAACTATGTAACATCCCAACCAATTAGGGCTGAACTTATCTTTATCTTCATTGTCAACACTAGTAATGTGTTGATTTTCAATAAGAACAAAATCTCCCTTACAAAACGATCGAGGGATCACATGAATGTTGTGCTTGTGTTGTAATTTTTTAATGTGGGCTTGGATATGTTCGAGAGTGTTAATGTGTTGTTCATCAAGCATCTCAAGTTGATGTAATCATTGATCTTTATAAGTTTCATCGTCAATAAGATCTTGGAGAGCAACTTGCAAAGTAGGAATTTCTAACTCCAAGGGCATAATCGCATTGGTTCCATAAACAAGTCTATAAGGGGTATTTTCCTATGGATGATCAAACATTAGTTCTATAATCCCAAAGTGCATAAGATATGTGTGTATGCTAGTCTTTACAATGCTTGGTGACAGTTTTCTCAAGGATTTGTTTGAGAAACTTAATAGTATTTCCAGCTTGTCCATTGGATTGCAGATAATACAATGTAAAAAGCAATGTTGAATGTTGAAAGTTTCAAGAAATTTTTGAACTTCGTTATTATTAAATGGAGTTCCATTGTTTGAAATGATTGCGGAAGGGAGTCCAAAGCGAGCAATTATGTGGTCTAAGATGAAATCACAAATTTCTTCAGTAGTTGTAGAATGGAGGGGAATAAATTCCACCCATTTCATAAAATAATCTATTGCGGTTATGATAAATGTATGTCTAGTAGAAGAAGGCGGTGAAATTTTTCCAATAAGATCCAACACTATACTAAAAATGACCAAATGGGAACATTGGCATGAAGCTCAGCAACAAGAACGTGAATCAAATTTCTATGCTCTTGGCATTTGTGACATCGTTTAACATAGGTGAAGCAATCCATCTCCATATGTCTCCAATATCCATATGTCTCCAATAGTAACCCATATGAATAAATTTTTGGACTAACAAACGACCTCCAAAATGACCTCCATAGGCACCAACATGAGCCTATTCAAGCGCTAAAGGAATTTTAGAATCTTTAAAACATCGTAATAGGAGACCATTGAAAGATCTTCTATACAATGAATTTGCAAGGATTACATATTTAGCTGCAATTTTAAGTAAACATTTTCGAGTATTCATTGTGGTAGGTTTGGGAATGGTACCATCTTTCAAGTACTTGTATATTGTATCATACCATTCACATGAAGCATCTTGAGTTATCTCCAAAATGTCTTCTAACGGAGTATCAATTGGAGGTTTCATGATGGGTTGGATAACAAAGGTGAAATATGTGGAAGGATCAAGGGGGGATATGAGAGAAGTTGCACTCACCATTGCATCCACATGTTGATTATATTTGTGTAGGATGTTATCAATGGTGAACGAGTCAAATTTTTCTAATAGTCTCATTATAAGATCCTTGTATTTTGATAATTTGTCATGTTTAGTTTGATATGTACCATTGATTTTTTTTATGACCAATTGTGAATCACCAAAGATCATGATATGTTTAGCATTTAGAGATAAAGCAGCTTGCAAACTTGTGATCAATGCCTCATACTCAGCTGTATTATTTGTACATAGGAAATTTAATCGATAGAATAACGGAATAGGTTTTCTGTTAGGTGGAATTAGCACCACTCCAGCACTGGAACTTATTCCACACTTACATCCATCGAAAAATAACTCCCATTGTTTTATATCAGTGGTTAAGACATGATCATCGGGAAAGGAATCAAGAGTAGGTAAAGCAAAAGGAGAAGGAGTGTCAGCTAAGTGATTGGTTAAGGCTTGGCCTTTGATTTCTTTTTGTGAAACAAATTTAAGGTCAAACTCAGTTAACAACATCACCCACTTAGCTAAACATCCAGAGAGATCAGTTTTGTTGAAAAGATATTTAAGAGGATCAAATTTTGTGATGACTTGTATTTCAACATTTACTAAATAATGTCACAACTTACTAGTAGCAAATATAAGAGCCAATTTTTTTTTTTCAATTCGGGAATATTGTGTTTTGTAATCAATTATGGTTTGGTTAATGTAATAAATAGGGTGTTATTTACCATGATCGTTGTGTTGAGCTAGCAATGTTGCAAGAGCATGGGAAGATGCAGCGATGTACAAGATAAACGGTCTATGTGGCACAGTGTTAGAGCCTTTTTTGGTTGTCTTTCAGGTTCTGGTTGTGTGCCCTTGTTTTTCATGATATAACTTTAGCTCTGGGGTGTGTTTCATTTTGGCACGTGGGTTAAATGGGCTCCCACAAGGGTTGAGCCCAGCGTGCTAGTTTTCATCTCCCCGTTGGGGCGGCCTGTGTTAGGGTTTTTCCTGGTTTTTCTCTTCCCCATTTTTGGGCCTTTTTATTTGGTTCCCCTTTCTCTTTTGCTTTCCCTGGCTTCTCTTTTGTCTTTTCAGAGGCAGAATGGATGCTTGAATGGAACTAGAACTTTTCCAAATTCTGAAGTTCTAATTCCTGTTCACACATCCGTCCTGGTTCCGATTCTGCGTGCTTGGAGTTTCTTTTCCTTTCTGCCCTACGTCGGTCGTTGGTCATTTTCCTGGCTCCGCTCGCTTTGTTTTCCTTTTGCTTTTGGCAGGGGCGAAACCAAGTCAAGGGTTTGTCTTGGAACTTTTTGTGAGGTTCCTGTTTTCCTTTTGTCTCCACCTCCAGGGATTTTTGGTCTTGTTTTGGTTCCGGCTCCATATCCGATGTCTTTTGCGGAGGTGGGGGCGGGATCATTTTGGGTTCTTTTTCCTTTATGGCCGCTTGTTCTTTTCCTTTGGTGACTGATCTGGCCAGTGTGCATCTCACTTAAGTTCCTCCCCAAGCCTTGTCTCTCGTTTGTCACCGGCCCCTTGCTACCACTTTCACCGGCCCCACGTTGCCTCTGGCGTGACTTTTGGCTCTCGGGGTAACCTCTTGGCGACCCCTGCTTGTCTCCCCGAGGCCTTATCTTCTCGACCTGTGTTCACTGTGTTAGGGAGATGTCTCCCCGACCCCTTCGTGTCTCACCGACGAGCTTTCCTTTCGGTGTGATGGTTGCCGTTTAGGGTAAGGTCTTCCCGACTCCCCTTGGTCTCCCTGAAGTCCTTTTTATCACCCCCCTTTTTTACTCTTCGGTGTGACTTCCCTTCGGCATAGGTTTCCTATTGTTTCCCCGACCTGTTGTGTGTTCTTTGCTTGGATAAGTTTGAGTTGCCTATCGGCAAGACTTATCATATATCACATCAACTGTAATTTATTTGCAGGTGGTTGTCGGCATGACCTTGGTTTTGTTTTGGTGATCGAGTGTGGGTTCTATCGGCAAAGGGCTTGAGGCATCGATGTATGTCATAGTGAATCTATTGTGTCTTGCCAACGGTATTTTGTGTTTTGCTTTCGGCGTGGGTTATACCTTTCGTTGAAAGGTCTTGGCGATGTCAGCTTGTTATGCCAACTGGCGTTTCAGGGTTCTTCAATATGGCTAATGTTGCTTCGCTATAGTGTCTCAGCGAAATCAATGTGTCTTGTCAATGGGGTTCAGTACGTGGCTTTCAATGTAACCCGATAGAATCTCTATGATGTCTCCCCGATGGTCCGATCCTACGGTGACAGTGTCAAATGAAAAGTTCTTTTCGATGAGAAAAACCTTAAGCTGCAGCGACATGAAAAATGCGAGGGGACTTTCGGGGAAAGGAAATGACATCTACAGGAGGTCTCCTTGAGAGCGATAAGCTATAGCGACTGTGAACAAAATGAAAGGATTGCTTTGGTGTGAGGTGTCCCCCTATCTCGACAAATGGAAAGAACATAAAGGAAATACATTTCGATGAAGCATTTTGAACCTATATGACATCTCAACAACAACGGCTAATGGAGATTTTAAAGGCGGTCATCTGATCATGGACGATCAACAGTCGAGTTTCAAGCTAAGCCACGGTCAGGGTTTCTGCTATGTTCGCACTAGAAGCCTGGTGCATTCATGGCGATAGAGAGTTGGTCGCTGGCTCCGCCGAACCAACATTCATGGTGACGCGGCTCTGATACAAGGATGGCATGGCTTGAGTATGGATGTGTAGATTTTGCGGCAGATTTAACATCGATTGCTTGGCTTCTTTCGTTCGGGAGTGTCTTTCCTGCAGCAACCCGACCAATGACATTTATGAGGCCAGAGAAGTAGTTGAAGAACATGGCGATTAGGGTTTGGCATGGTGCTGATGCGGCTCTGAGTTGGATGGCATTTCCAAAGCTATTTAAAAGGAACTTCTGAATCATTTGTAGGGGTCTGGGGCCAGAAGTTAGAACAAAAATCTGAAGAGAAGAGCACTAAGTCACAGAGTCAGGTTTTTACCAGATTTTGAGGTTTAGGGTTACAGTCTGTAAATTGTGAGGTCTTGGACACATGTATGAATCTGAATGTATAGATTGAGATCTTTAAGTCTCTCCTTTGTATTGTGCATATGGATTGTTAATGAAAGTTGATCAAGGATCACTTATTTAATCATTTTAATGTAACGTTTTACTGTCTGTTCTGGTTGTTGCTCTTATTCAAGGAATAAGTTAAATGCTTTAATCATATCAGAGATTCATATGTATGATAGGAGGATTTGATAAGTAGTCTTATAGATCTGATCACTAGTTGTGAGACTAATAAGGTTAATCTTGCAAAGACTTTAATGTCCAGAGTAATGGTTCCTTCTATTTGCAGATTATTGTGACTCCTAGCCCAATGGATATGGCACTAATCTGATATATGCTATTTGTCTTTAGGGTTCTAGTCTTCTTGCTCAAGATCAATCATTTTATTTAATCAATCTTGTTTGATGTCTTGCCCTACCTCCTGGTTGCTGCAAGTATTGTGTTACTGGGAATCTAGCCATATTTGAGGTTCTCAATACTTGGCATCAGGAGTCATCTGCTATAAAAAGCAATGTCTAGTCTTATTTGAGGCATTGTGTGGGTATACCCGCCCTGGTTCTGTAGAGCCTAAAGTGCAGAAGATCTCAGTCTTTGACTGAATCTTGTCAGTTGGTCCAGGTCCTCCAAGCTGCCCTTGACTGGAGATGGCTACTCCATAGGTAGAATAGGAGACCAACCTAGTTGCTCATTAAAAACAACCAACACACAGTAGGCTGTAAAATAGGTGGAGTGGCTAGGTATTCCTTTAAACTCTCAAAATCCTATTTACAATCCTCATCCCAATCAAAAGGGACACCATTTTTAAGGAGATGTGTGAAAGGTAATGTGCAATCGGGTAAAGATGCAACAAAATGATAGATAGTTTGAATTCGATCTTGTTATGTGCGCAATTGAGAAATATTCCTAGGAGGTGGTATGTTAATGATTGCATCAATTTTCTTTGTGTCTACCTCAATGCCTCTATGAGATATGACAAATCCAAAACTTTTGCCACTATCTATGCCAAAGACACTTTTTTGGATTCAAGTGCATATTGTATTGTTGTATGCGTTCGAAGATTTTACGAAGGACGTTTACATTGTCTTGTCATGTTAACGATTTACAAGGATATCATCAACATAATCTTCCAAAATTTTGTGAATGTAATCAAGAAATATTAATTTCATTGTAGGTTGATAAGTTGTGTCAGAATTCTTTAGACCAAAGGACATCACAACCTAACAAAATGGTCCCCAAATAGTTGTAAAGGTAGTTTTGTATTGATCTTGAGGATTAATAAGGATTTGATTATAACCAGAAAATCCATCCATGAATGACACAAAGCATGTCTAGCAGTTGAATCCACGATCATATCTATATTAGGAAGTAGAAAATCATCTTTTAAAGAGGCTTTATTCAAGTCTTGAAAATCCGTGCATATCCTAATACGATTATCAGGTTTTGCAACTACGACAATATTTGAGATCTAAGGAGAATAATCTATAGGTCTACTAAGCCTGCATCAATGGGTTTTTTGAGCTCCTCTTTAACATGCAAGGCTATGTTAGCATGCATTTTTCTGATCTTTTGACGAACAGGTTTAGCATTTGCAACAAGGACTATGCATCACAATTTTTGGGTCAATTCCTGGCATATCAGAATATTTCCAAGCAAATATTTTAGGAAAATCCTGAAGTAAAGTGGTAGTATCTTATTGTTCTTCATCATAAAGGCACTTCCAAATCTTAATAACTTTATCTTTATCATTAATTTCCATTGGTACATCAATTGTATCTCCTAAAGGGAGTGCATTGGATTTAGGACCTTCAAATTCATAGACCTCTTCAGTGATATCACTTGCTTCTTGCTTGGTAACTGTCATGGTACAAGGAATGTGTTTCATGTAAGCAAGTGAGGATGGGGTATCATAAACACCTAACATTTGTTTCAAAGCCTCATTTCTATCAGCATACTTCCATGAAGGTGGTAAAGTTATATTGAGCAAATCAAGATGTTTGAATGTGAGTTTGTGTTTTGGTTGACATGTTATAATGTTAATGTTCAAAGATGGTCATTGAGTGGCTTTGGTCATTTTAGAAAAATAATATCCCAATCTGATTTTCATCTCTTGCATATTAGGTTCAATAGGGACATGAATACCTTGCTCATGTTTTCCACACACTTTTCCGGTATAGCCTAATTTTTTTACAAATTTATATCCTTTTCCATAAACTCTTTCCATTTCGTGCAGAGTAGGCGGGGATTGATAATCTATCTCATCAAAATTTGTTGTGTATGTTGCATTGTCATCCAAATTATAGGACATAGATGTTTGAGAATATTTTTCAGAATTTTGAGTGGACATGATTGTTGGTTGATCTTGTTTCTCATCTTTCTTTTGTGTATGTATTCGCCCATAAACGAGGGTGTGAACTCTAAGGATCCCAAATCATCACCAAATAATTTAGAGACTATTTTCGTATCATTTTTCTTAATTTCAAGTGGGCCTATGTTGGATGTTGGAATTAATGTTTTCAAAGGACTTGTAACCCATTTTTCAAGGTGCAAGAAACCTTCAAGCTCAGGGTCTATTTCAACTTGATAGATGTGATTGTTATAGACATATTTCATGATATGATGAAGGGTTGAAGGTATTGCATTCATCTCATGAATCCATGGTTAGCCTAATAGAAGATTATATGAAAGATCATAAGGCATGACATGGATAGGAGTTTCAAAGTAGCCACCCCAATCATAATAGGGAAATTAATTATCCAAAGAGGTTTCTTTGTTGTATTATCAAATCCTCGAACAGAGACATAATCAGGTATTATTTGTGACCTATCAACATCTAATCGATCAAGGAGACTCACACTACACACATTAAGGGTAGAACCATTATCTATGAGAGTGTGTTTGATACCTATGCGATTAAATTGAGAAATTATCATAAAAGCATCATGTTGTTTACACAAATCCAAAGGAGGGATCTCATGTTGATGGAAGGTAATGCCAAGATTCCTTTTGTGGATGAGAGATGCCACATCATTCAGAGTGGTACCAGGAGGAATTGTGATTTGTTTTAAGGTGGTTTGAAGAATGTTGTGATAATTTGGTGAGTTTTGAAGGAAATCCCAAAGGGAAATATTGGCAGGAGTATTCTTTAATTCTTCAACAAGATCATACTCCTTTATGTGTGGGCTATAGTGAGGAGCACTAGGTGGATTGGGTAAAGGTAAAGAGGGTGGGATTGGTTGAGGTGGTTGCAGGTTATTTCAGATGATATATGTATGAGCAATAGTATCACCACTAGATTGTTGCGATACATTGGTTTTAGGTGGGTAAAGGGTGTACCATGGTCGGTTAGAGGGGTGAAGTTTATGTGAGGATGGGTAAAGGATAAGTTTAGGTTGAATTACATTAACATCCTTGATTTTAGAGGTCTCACAACAAACCAAAGTGGATGAGTTGGGTGAGATGAAGTCTTGAAGAGACTCATCTATCAAATGAAAATCATCATAACTAAAAGGTTTGAGGGGTAAATTATCGTCAACTAGTTTAAGATGTTTAAGAGAAGAATTAGAGGTTGTAACATTCAGTATCGTGAGTTGGTCACCACAAACCTTAGTGGATGGCTTATGCGAGATGAAGTCTTGGAGGGCTTCATCTAACAAATCAAAGTCTTCACAAGCAAACGGTTTGAGGGGGACTTTATTAGTAAGGGGTTTAGGTTTCTCATTGGAAGCATTAGAGGATGAAGTGAATGAGAGGAAGTCCTGAAGAACCTCATCCAACTTGTCAACATCATCACTACTAAGAGGCTTGGATGAGATGTTATTTCAAATTTGAATCATGTGTTTGAATGGATGGTTTGATGTTTTAGTTTTTGTGGACCTTTATGTATCGATGAATCTAATCTAAAAGAACTAGGAATGAATATGGAAAAGGAAATTTTCAAAGATCTAAAACTATCCATGAATGCCATGAAAAGAAGTGAAATTTATGTTAAGGAAACATAAATAACTGAACTGTAACAAAAAGGTAATTACATAAAACATAAAGACGCAATGCAGGAAATTGAAATCTGGAAATGCTAATGTAGAATGTAGAGGGACTAATTCGCCCTAGCTGGTGAATGAGTCCCAAGAGATGAATTTTTTAAGAATTCTATTTTTTTTGTGTTTTCTAGAGATTTTCAAGTCTGTACAATGCAGAGATAGAATGATAATGAAGAATATTGAAATGATTGAATGAAATGTAATGATGGAATCTAAAGAATGCTTTCACTAATGCAATGTTTAAGAAACATTAAGATGTAAAACAATGTAATATGATGAAGCAATGAAGACCTAAGATGCAAATAGAAATGAAAATTAGAATGATGTTATGCTCAAAAGTTGGGTTCACCAAAATTAACCGTAGATGTTTGGCACCACAAGACTCTTTAACTCTTCTAGGGATTTTCACCTAAAAGGAGAGAGGTAGGCCAAAAATGCTAAGGGTTCATTCAAATTATGTTATGTGCAATGTTTTCTAATCTAAAAAAGGAAAATAAATACAATTGAATGATTTAAATGAATGATTATGAATGCAAAACTAAGATCTATGCTATGTTTGAAAACATAGTGTTGTTTACAAAAAGCTTGAAAGAATGAATAAAAATGCAAATTAAACTAAACGTGAGGTTGTTTCTCAAAATGAGTGCACCTGGAAAATTGGAGAAGACTTGAAAATAATTTGGAAAACTGATAAAACTTGAATTTGAGCTGATTGGGACTCATTCGCCACCTTGGGCGAATTAGTCCCAAGTTAGGACTTTTCTGCACAAAACTTATTTTCTAACAATTGGGAACTTGGATCTGCATCTGACTCAAATTTGTATCTCATGAGGGACTCATTCACCATGCATGGTGAATCAGTCCACTTTCAGATTTCTACAACTTCAAGATTTTGTTCTGCACTTTGACACCTGTACAGCAATTTCGGATGGAAATTCGATTTGGAATCTTAGAAAATTCCTGCAAAATATCTTAAAAGTGTTTTTCTAATGGGGGGTTTTCCTTGGTCAAACCCCTAGTTGGGAAATTAAACCTTGAATAGAGAAAAATCTACATAAACCCTAGCCTTAGATGTGTCAAAGACTAGGAAAAGCTAAAATATGACAAAGATCCTATTGTATTGCTCTAGAACAAGACATGTAAGAATGAATTATATGATTCAATATCTTAACACTAGAAACCTTACAACACATAAAAAATAGGAATGAAATGACATGCAAATGATAAAAAAAAAATACAAACCTTAATCTGAAGTTAGAGTGAAAATGGAAGATGGAATCAATATGAAACCAAGTCCTTAGGTGTGATTTGGTGGCTAGTTGCACCTCTTCACCCTAGATTTATTCATGATTCACCATAGGCATCCATCATCAACCCTTTGCAATGTTGGATCTTGACAAGAGAAGTGAACTTCAAGACCTAGGAAAAACCCTAGTTTCCTGACCTAAAAATTTGACTTTTGCTAATGAAACTTGTTGTGGAAGACTTGACTTTATGGATTTCTCTTGAGGAATGATAAAAAGATAAGAAAAGATGATAAAAACATGTCGGAAATGACTTGAAATGAGTATTTATAAGCTACAACACCTTATTTTCCTATTATTTAGACCTAAGAGGCTGACATTCACTGGAAATAAAGTTAAATTGATCAAATTCATGCTTAAATTGGAATTTTCCCTCAAAGGGAAATCATTCTCCACCCTTGGAAAATGGGTCCCACCAAAGGGAACTCATTCACCCAAGGTGGTGAATGGGTCCTACTACTACTGTTTGAAGGTGGGTTTTCGGGGTATGATATAATTAAATGTTGTTTGTCAGGTTTTATATGATTTCTAAGGTAAAACGGGCCTCTAGATAAAAAATAATGGGTCTAAGAGGCCTATAGATGTTATTTTGAAGGGGAAATTATGTGAAGGGACTCAAAAGTGGGTCCAATTATGTGTGAAATTCTCTTTTCTCAAGAGAGTCCAATTTTCTATGGAACAAATTTTAGTGCACATTCATATTGATTAATATCATACTTCATGTTATTTCCACCCCTAGGTTCCTCTCCATGCAAATCAAAGAATCCTACAATGTCAACATAATCTGAAGACCCATCAGATCATTTCTCCTTATCAACATGCATTAATACTACTTCAGGACCAATGTACCCATATGAGTGCACAACATGATCATTTAATAATAGGTCCTTTCTTCATACATGTGTATGTTATTCATATTATCATGTATGGTTGACAATTCAACCACTATTTCAAGCACACAACCAGGTATCATAGGAACATGGGCATGTTCATCTGCATCTCCCTCAATACTAGTACTATATTCAGGATCGTTATCTTGTTCATTGACATCTTCATATTCAAATTCTTCACCCTGTGAACAACTATCATATTTAATTATAATAAAATTTGAGTTACACTCTTGGTAATCATTAGATACAATCTGCTCATTCACTTGTGGGAAAGCAACTTCACCAATACTTGTACCACTACATCTTTCATGTGATGGGGTAGTTGTTGAATCAAGGTTACCTTCCTCAAGGATAGAGTCAAAAACCTTAGTGTCAGGCTGATCTTCATTTCTTGCTATCTCATTTGTCCCATATCTAATGTATTCACAAGTGGTACTTTCCAAGCACTCATCAATATTTTCAACAAAGAGTGGATTACTCCTACACTAGTAAGGATCATCATTTATCACCTCACACATTGGTGAGGGTTCATCATATAAGGGATTCTACCACACCTTCATTGTTGTCACATATACCACTGCTTTCTCAATATGAGGGTCCCAATCCCTAGGATCATCAGCACATTCAAAGTCAGTGTAGTCACTTGAAGAGAAGAGAGACATTTTCAACACCCTCTTCATCATTTGTATTCAAAATTATTGATCCACATTCTGAGAACTCTTCACATGAAGAAATTATTTTACTCCCAAGTAGGTGCACCCTTTCAAGGCTATGAACATGCCCTCTACTTGAAGTGAGAGATTCCATCTCCATTTCATAAGAAAAATTATAGTCAACAGAGGATTAACCAAGTTCAATTTCATTACCTTGGTCACTAATTTGTGCATCATTTTCCCTAATCAAATTAGGATGTGGGGCTTCCCCCTGCACCCCTTGTATTTTCTTACAATCGAGGACATTCGAAGGATGAAAGTCATGCACCATTTCCTTGTCTTCATGTTGTGTATCTTCATCTATGTTACTTGTGAAATGACAATAGTCATCAACTAGCTATTCACATTCTGATACATCCTCTTGACCTGATTGCACCGACCTTGGATCCTCCTCATCATGGTATCCACCGGTGACACTCTAAGGTAATACTTGTCATGTGTATTCATTATTAGCTTCCTCTAAAACCCTTATCCAATCAATTACTTGTCTTAAATTGTGAGGCTTCAATTCCTTCTATAAAGTACTCAATCATGATTAATACATTTCACAAAACAAATCAATACATATTGACTCTTTTGGTTTGGCATTTTTTGGTATCTCTAATAAGGTATCCACAAACCTGGAAAATAGATCATAAGGTGATTCCCCTTGATACCTTTTCATCTCATGTAAGCTCTTGGCTAAGAATACCTAATCAACTTTGCTTTGATCATGGGAGCTTTTCACTTGAGTCTTACCATGAGTTTCATATTGTGACAGTGGAGAAGTTGGAATAATAGAATCCTTTTCACCTTGGCATAAATTTCTACAAGTTGATCCACTAGTTGTATTTGTATGAAATGTGCTAGGATGACCAGCATTGGTAATTGAATATACCTTCATCATGGAGTACTTAAATTTTTTTTCAACATCTATGGTGGATTGATATGATTGATGCAATGTTGTAGGCTCTTTGTCTCTTAGGAGGTAACTCATATTTTTATCAAATGCACCCAAGTACACCACTAAAAACTCTGCATCATTTGGTCTTATGCTCTCAAGGATCTCTCTTATAATCTTTGATAATCTAAGATTAAAAGAGGGAACTAGATCATCCTCTTCCTTCTCCATACTCATGAATTTTTGTCTAATTAGGATTGAATCAATCCTTTCTCCAAACTATTCCATGAACAATATTTAAAACTCATCCCATGAATGTATGGAAGAAGTTGGAAAATAAGAGAACCAATATCTTGCATCTCCTCTTAAGGACCGAAAAAATAATTTCATGACAACATCTTCAAAGTCCAATTCATAGTCTCCCATCGTATCAACAAACTCTTGCAGATGGTTGCTTATTGATTCATCTTTTGCACCATTAAATTTTGGTATCCTATCTCTGATCTTAGGTGGTACAACATTTTGATAACCAAAAATATTATCAAAACTAATGGCTTTGTACCTCTTGACATTGAAATTCCCTTGACACAACAAAGCATTATGCATGGTTACATTCATATCTACACCAGAATGTGCAGCTTGAAAATATATCCTCACTCCTTGAAAGAGGATCATAAATTTGCTTTGCAATTATACAATTTTATACAAATTCATTTTAACAATTACAACCCTAAGCCTCTAAAATTCACATCTCCTATGAATTTTTCTTAAGATCTTATAATAGAACATGCTTCTTTATGACAATGCACTAATTTCAATTCACATTCATAAGGAATGCTAAATTACCACTATTATTCCCTCATCTATTGCTAATTCACTTAATAGGGAATCATTTACATCTCGAGCACATAAAATTTCTCATAATTTTCTTTCCAAAATGATCAAAATTTCTTCAATTCTATGAGAATACCTAGAATTTTGCAACAACCGCCTATCTTTTGCCTTGAAATCTACATATGGAGCTTTGATATATGCTTTATCATGTTCTTTAGTTAGAGTCACAACCTCCTATTATAGAGGATTAAACTTCAAATAGAATGAAGTTTCCTCAAGAATAAAACATGTTATGGTTTTACTTCCATAGCGGAGTCACTTTCAAATCCTTTGAACTTTGTTGCAATCAAATCTTCTACCGAGTTCAAGAATTTGTCAATATCTAAACACAATGTTCAAAATTACCACACCATTTGACTTTGTGATACATGGATCTACATTTGGAGAAAGGAAATATCCCCAAAAAAGTTTCCATTTTGTTGGTGTTTCTAGTACACCCTTAGAATTTTCTAAAGAGTAGCTAACTCCTATAATCAAGAAACCTTAAGATGAATGACCAACATAATGAGTAAATGACTTTGAGATCTTTACTCCACTTTAGGCTCTGTCGGGCCTAGGAGGGTGTTCCTAATTATGTTCATTTTGATCTATTTGATGGAGAACACTTCAATGCACAGATTAATTCCTGTAATTTGCAAATAAACATAATCCACAAAATATTTGGCTAATCTTTAAGTAAATAATCCTTTATTTACTAGGAACAAGAAATTATTTCAAATACATGCATCATGATTGACATATTTTAAATGAATTGTATTATCACTCTAATTCCATGGTCGAATAAATCATCAACACATTCAATTGTAAATATTTCTAACAAAGATACCAATGTTTCATCAATTGGGAAATGGAGTCGAACATGCAATAACCAATAATTCACAAATTCTTTAACTTTGATAATAATGGACTATTTTCACAATGCCTTGCATTTTGAAAACTCATAATTCCTAAAACATGACTTCTTATTAGATCCTTTGCAAATTCTCACAAATCTATAACCCTATTCAAGAATTTAATTAACCCTTTGAGTTAAAGAAAAAATAAGGACACACATTCAATTGACATTTGAAGACAAATGATAACAGTCTTGATATTTTCATTTATGGCTTGTAGAAACTTACAACGGGAGAGTAAATGTTTTAGGGGAAAGATTTATTTTGATATTAGTAATTTGCATAAAAATACTTTAAGACCATTACATATAAGATTCAAAACCAAGACGATTCAATTATTCTATTCATTAGTGTTCTTTCTACACCTAATTTCTACCAAGACTGTATACTGGACTCAAAATTTTAGAACCCCCATAATGAGCCTTGAAATCCCTTTTATAAGCTAAGGTAGTGACAAGCATCAGGCTCATTACAGTTACATTTTACCAATATTTCATTTCAACACAAATTCAATTTCACTTCAAAAATTCCCCGAATAGTTGTATGTAATCATTTACTGGGCATGGGGAAGCAAAATTCTATAACCGCCACAAAAATAAAATGTCGATGCCACCAAAAATTTCCTTTAACCACCAACTAGGCACCACATTCCACATCCACATCAAACAAAATTCTTCATAATATTAATCTTGGGCATGCAAAGTCAACATGAAGACAAAAAAATAGCAACATATGCAAGGAACATAAGAAAACCGCCACAACAATTTTATCATCACCATAAAAATTGAAAACCCAAACACCATTTTCATTACTCGGAACTAGAACAAGCAACAAAACTAGTGCCACAATACACAAGCCCACTATGCGTCCTTGCAGGAGGAGGAGAAGAGACTTCCACTCCTTCCTCACATAATGAAAATGGTGTTTGGGATTTCAATTTTGGTGGTGTTTGGGTTATCAAAGGTATCTTGTGATAATGAAAACCCAAACACCATTTTCATTATACGCCCACTATGATACCCTATTTTCCTTTTCACTCCTTGTACAAACCCTACGGACGCCTTGCCTTTGGCCTCTGCCATTGCTATAGTCGCGCCTTGGTTTCTCAACCTACTGCTGCATCTAGTAGGACCAAATGAGGACTTTTGACTAGGGGCCTTCTCCTTTCCCTTCTCCTTCAAAGTTGGAATTTGTTTAGGTACATTCTACACATATTTTAGGACATTTCCATTAGGTTTTTGCATGTTGAACCTCGAGGACCTTCTCACTATTAACTCAAAAGTAATCAATTGTCTTGCTCATCTTCTTCATTAGGCCACTTCACAAACTTACACCAAGACACTCTTTACTCTTTGCAAAAACTAAGATAATTGTAGCACATGATTGTAATGGTGAAAATGACAACCATTCAATCCACATTTATCAAGCAACTTTGATGATATTTGATCATCAATTTTGACATCACACATGTTAGCAAGCAATTAATCACTGGCATCCATTTCATCACTATTAATTACCCAAGTACATGGAAATTTGCGTATCATTCTCAATGATGATAGGGAATTAATTCCTCACATGCACTAGGACCCAATTGATTGATCCTAAAGAGCATATTCCATTAATGCTCACTGCTTACAGAGAAATATAGCTATCACATGCATGTATTTGATTTTTTGAATGTTGGTCGTCGATCCCCTGATGAGGTGGCGAATCAAACGATTCACAATGAGTCAACTGGGTTTGAATCTTATGAGGTCGTTGCTCACCAATCCTTAGCTAATGAGATGTGTCCAATATGGGAGCCACATCATTCATTTGTGGGCCCCACCTCTTGCTATGGGTTGGTGTAAAAAGCCATGTGTTGCGAGCTCGCAAACTACACAGTTTTTAACAAGCCTTCACCTTCTCTTTGCGAGAAAGAGGGATATGGCTGAGATTATTCTCAACAAATAATCACTACCGTCAAATTGCATTGTCATAAAACATGCTCAATAGTGGAAAAAAGGCCCCATCATCCATATTAGGACATGCGTCCTTATCTCGGAGACCTCACAACTTTTAACAAGTGAGCAACTTAATCTAGTGAGCCAGTGGGGAATGACTCAGATTGATTCTTGAGATCTAGTGGTTCCTCAACCTACATGTGAAACTAAGTTAGTTTTAAGAGCGAGACCATTGCTAGGCCAATGATAGTTGGACCCTCAGTTAAAGACTTAATTCAATTCTTTTGCAATGAAATATTTTTCTAGGTTTTAGGAAATTTCAAGTCTAAAAGTGCACAAAGTGACCGACATCCCTAGAAAAAAGGGGTTGGTAATGACATGTATTAAAGGGCTCAAGTAATAAATTAAGCTATTGTTGACTAACTGTAGCAAGTCAACATAAAATTAGAATGATCAAAGGGTTTTAAGATAGATTATTATACAAAGATGGTTCATAGACCAAAACCCTAACCCCAACCTTGAACACAAAGCTCACAATCATGGTTCGACTGGAAAATGCTGAAAATCTGCAAAAAAAATTGGAGGCTCTATCAAGAGGTATATTCAAATTTATGGATTATTAAGGGTATTTTAGTTATCCTAAAGTAGGTCTTGTGCATTCTTCATGGTTTATTTGCATTGTTAGAATTCCTAATTTTAGAAACACTTAAGGTTATGATCACACACACAATTCATGCTTAAAATTTATATTCATCATCAAGGTTTAATTACCAAACTTGGGGTTTGACGAAGGAAGAGGTTTAACCAAGGAAGACCCCTATCCACCAATAAAAATCATTTTTTTTGTTGCATATTTTTAATAGATCTAGATTTGATCATTGGAATTTCAAGTTACAAGAAGGAATTGTAGGTCTAGAGCTTTAAGTTTAGATTTAGAGTTTTCTGGAAGAGCCTGCTACGACCCATTCACCATTGGGTGAATGAGTCCCTGTTAGGGTTACATAGGAAGCAAAATTTCACACTTCATAAGCTTCAAGTTAATATTTATATTCTCTCAAAAAATCATACCAAAGCCCAATCACCAGAGGGTGAATGAGTCCCTATTAGAGTTGCAAAAACAACAAGTTTTGACAAGTGCACAACATTTATTACCATTAGTTTTTTAAGAAATTTTATTGATTCCTTTTGTTTTATGTAAAATATCTTGGATGCACTTTGTAGATCTAAATTTGGAGTTGTATTACTATTTCAAATCTTTCTCCCCAAAGTGTTATTTGACCTAGACCCCCATCCTATCAAAAAGGGAAATTAGTAGATTCTCATCTTGGGTTGACTCACCAAAGGGTTGTTAGTCAATGTTTGATGTGGATCTCATTTCCTAATGAATTGAGAGAAGTAGGACCATTTTTACCTCTTTGGATCCACTTTTCCATTTTGGGAAGCCCTAGGAACCCTCCCATCTCCATACATTTCATTTTTGGTGAACTTGACCTTGTACAATAACATTTCTAAAAATTGGAGTCCTTTTAACCCTATATCTTATTTTTACAATAGATTGAATTAGATTTACATTAGTTGCATTACATTTAGGGTCCTTTAATTTTTTTGTTAGTGAACATTTCATTTAGGGTTAAACTTTCATGTTTGCAGTGCTTAAAATCACTAAAAATTAGAAATATTACATTAGATCTGAGTTTATTTCACAATGTTAGCATTGAAATCATCATTAAATCATTTAGATTCATATTGCACATTAGAATTAGTCACATTTTTCATCATTCAAACTTCCAAACTTGCATTTAGAAGCATAAAATTTGGAAAATCTATTATAAAACTATTTATTATAGATAAGAAATAGAAAACACATAGGATTAACTCAGAAATACGAAAGTCAAATTTAAAATATCCTAATTTGGTACCCATTTTCCCTAGGGAAAATGAGTCCCTATACAAAAAATTTCAACGAATTTTTTTAGTGGTTTTTAGTCTTTAATCTCCATTTCTATTTATGTTATCAAACTTGAGAATTATCTTTCTAAAATATTTAATTTTTGCATTGAATTTGTCATTCATTTAGTTAGATTTTACAAAAAATGGGAAAATAATTCCTTGCATATTTCAGTTAAAATTAGCATTAGATTTTTGCATTTTCAGCATTATTGCATCATTAGATAGATTAGTTTACATTGTTCAATCATTAGAAAATGAAAACAAAAACCAAAAACATCAAAAGAAACAAACAAAGACCATTAGAGAAAGCATAGTTATTTGATTATGTCAAATCTATTTTTTCAAGTTAGCCTATCCCTTAATCCCTTTAGTAGTGATGACTTTGATATGTTAGATGAAACCCTTGAGGATTTCATCTCACAAGGTCCATCCACTAAGGCTTATCATGAAAAACTGAAACATAAAGATGTTAATGCAATAACACCTCAACTTATCATTTATCCTCCCTTGCAACAACCTCAAGTCCCAAAAAAACCCATGCTTATCCTAGAACCACCTAAAAATAGTGTTTCACAGTAAACGAGTTACAATGTCGTTGCTCACACATACAATACAAGGAACAATAGACAACAACAAACCACTCATATTTCATTCTCTTTGCCTCAACCTATCCTGCCTAGTGCCCCTCGTTTACCCTTGAATAATGGAATGGAATATGATCTTTTTGAACAACATAAGAATACAATTGCTAATCTATATCCCTATATGATTTGATTCAAGCTTCACCAAATTACCATAGTATGCTTAAAACAACCTTACAACTAGTTATGGATCTTTCTAATACAAATTCAAACGATGTGGCAATACTAGTTCAAGGAATGAATGAGATTAACTTAGATATTTTTTTCACCAAAGAGAGTTACCTTCCTTGGAAGTTCAAAAATGACATGAAGCATTCATGATAATACCCATCGTTAATAAAATTGGGATAAATAAAACTCTTGTTGACAATGGTTTAGCGCTTAATTTGTGTAGTGTGAGCCTTTTGGAGAAGATGGATATGGATAAGAGAGACATTGTCCCCTATTCTTTGTCTATTAATTGGTTTGACAACATAGGAATTTTTTTTCTTGGAATCATCACATTACCTATTACAATCAGGAAAGTGACATTACAAACTTTGGTCCATGTTATGCCTCATGATCTTTCTTACAATCTCCTCTTAAGGAGACCATGGATTCATGAAATGAATTTTGTACCTTCAACCCCTCACCATGTAATGAGGTATGTCTATAACAACAAAGTTTACACAACCAAGGTTGACCCTGAACTTGGAAGTTGTTTGCATGCTGAGAAAGAAATACAAAGTCTTGTGAAAATATTGATACCAAGTACAAAAGTAGAAATCACAAAAGAAGGAGAACAAGAGAATAACATTGAGAAAGTCACTAAGTTATTAGGAGATGATTTGGATTCCTTAGATTTCACACCAACATTCATCAGAGAATACAAAATTACAACGAAAGAAACTGAGAAGAAAAAAGACCCAATGGTAATGTCAACACAAATTTCAAAAGAAACCTCACAAGCATCTACTTCATCTACTCTAGAAGAAGACACAAGTTATACAACGAACTTTGATGAGATAGACTACCAACAACCACCAAATACAAAATAGATGGAGAAAATTTACGGAATATTTTATGAGCTCGTGAAACAACTCTATTACAGTGGAAAAGTATGTGGAAGAAAAGAACAAGGCATTCATGTTCCTATAGAGCCTAACACACAAGAAATAAAAAGTGGTCTTGGATATTGTCCTTCTAAGATAACAAAAGCAATGCAAAGACCCTCACTCAATATCAATATTGTCATGTGTAGCTCCCCTAAGCCAACTCTCACTTTGAAGCATCCTAAATTGATTGATACAACATGTGAAGAATCATTAGAATAATTTTTAATATGATTAAGCTTTCAAATAAATGTTAGGAGTTTATGAAAATTTATTTACTTACCCTAAGAAAAAATGAGTCACATGTGCTATGATTAGTGCTAAGACAATGAATGAAGAGAAATAAATTAATGAGATTAGCAATGAAAAACATAAATACATTCCTAAAATTCTGAAACAAAATGCACTTCCTTTAGGAGATACAATCAACATACCAATGGATACAACTAATGAATAAAGAGTGATTCAAATAGGAAAATTCCTTGATGAAGATGACTAAAAAGATCATGCAACATTACTATATGAGTTTCATGAAATTGTTGCTTGGACTTATCAAGATATGTTAGGTATCAATGCTAAGATAGTAACACATAACATAGTTCTTGAGGAAAATTCTAAATCAATAAGAAAAAAGATGTGAAAGATGAATCCTAAGATATATTTATTGGACAAAGTTGAAATTGAAAAACTTCTTGAAGCTAGTTTTATATGACCTATCAATTATTCTCCTTGGATCTCAAACATTGTTATAGTCACAAAACCTTATAATTGTATTAGGATGTGTATGGATTTTCGTGATTTGAATAAATCATCTTTAAAGGATGATTTTCACCTTACTAATATTGACATGGTAGTAGATTCGACTGTGGGACATGCTTTGTTGTCATTCATGGATGAATTTTCTAGATATAATCAAATCTTTATCAATCCTCAAGATCAATACAAGAAAAAATTTACTATAGCTTAGGGAACATTTTGTTGGGTGGTTATGCCTTTTGGATTATAAAATGTGGGCACAACATATCAAAGAGCTATCACATTGATATTTCATGATTACATACACAAGATTTTGGAAGATTATGTTGATGATATTCTAGCAAAATATTTGACTCGAAAAGACAATGTTAATATCCTTCAAAAAATATTTGAAAGAATGCAAAAATATAATATGAGATTGAATCCGAAAAAGTGTGCATTTGGAGTGAATAGTGGAAAAAATTTGGGCTTTATAGTATCTCACAAAGGCATTGAGGTGGAAACGAAGAAAATTGATACTATTGTTAGCATGCCACCTCCTAAATACATTTCTTAATTTCATACTTTACAAGGAATAATTCAAGCTATCCATCATTTTGTAGCATCTTTAGCATACTAAACATTGCCCTTTATGTAACTCCTTAAGAAAGAGGTTAATTTTAAGTGGAATGAATATTGTAAACATGCATTTTATAGTTTGAAATATTATCTTGCTACTCCACCTATTTTACAACCTGCTATGCAAGAAAAACCATTTATCCTTTATACAACAACATCATCCCATGCTTTTGCAACATTTTTGGCTCAACAGGATGACAGTGGTAGAGAACATCTCATTTATTACATTAACCAAACCTTGGTTGATTATGATACATGATATAAAATAATAGAAAAATAATGTTTGGCTCTCATATTTGCTACTAGTAAATTGAGACACTACTTATTAAATGAAAAAATTCATGTGATGACGAAGTTTGATCCTATAAAACACCTTTTTTCTAAAATAGATTTATCGGGACTCTTAGCTAAGTGGGTTATGTTGTTAACTAATTTTGATCTTAAATTTTTCTCTCAAAAGGAAATCAAAGGACAAGCCTTGACCAACCAATTAGCTAATGCTCCCTCTCCCTTAGTGTTACCTAGCATGGACTCATTCCCTCATGAAAATGTGTTGACTATTCAAAAAGAAAAAGAAACATGGGAACTGTACTTTAATGGCTCTAAGTGTTAAAATGGCTCCAGGGCATGGGTTATATTAATTCGGGTTATATTAATTCCCCATTTAGGTAAGCCTATTACCTTATCTTTCTATTTAAACTTCCTATGTACAAATAACACTATAGATTATGAAGCTTTAATTGTTGGTATACACGTAGTAGCATTAGAAGTCAAACACATTTTTATATTTGATGATTACCTATTAGTCATTCAACAAATAAAGGGTTCATATCAAGAAAAACATGATAATCTCATCTAATATAAACACCTCATGATGACATTATTAGATAAATTTGAATCATATACAATCAACAACATACTGCAAAAGGATAATTAGTATGTAGATGCAATGGCAGGTATTGCTTCCCTTGTGTCTCTTGAAGATCCTTTTGTTGATTTTATATTTATAGTTCAAATGATCCCTAAACCATAAATAGATGATAAAAGCAAAGAAGTTTTATTAACCAATATTGAAAACTCTAGCAAATGGTACACAATGATATTCAACTATTTAAAAGATGGTACTTTTCTTGAGCCTAAAACGAAGAACACTCAAGCTCATCTTTGAAAATTCGCATCTAAGTACATAATCCTTACAAACGTGTTATACATAAGATCAATTAATGGTATTTTACTTAGATGTATCTTGCTTGTGGGGGAAATTTTGGACGAAGATCGTTAGTTCAAAAATTAACTTTGTATAGGATAATATTCGAGACATATGGAATAATATTTTTTTACCTACGTTTATAAATGTCATAAATTTTAGGAGCACAACAATTTGATTCATGCTCCTACTGTCGAGCTTCCTTCCCAAGTTCCTATTTGGTCATTATCGATTTGGGGTTTGGATCTTATTGGAAAAATATCACCACCCTCTTCCATTGGACATATGTTTATAATAACCACAACTGATTATTTTCCAAAATGGCTAGAAGCTATTCCTCTTTGTTCCATGATATCTAATGCAATATGTCATTTCATATTGGAACACACTATTTCTTACTTTGGTATCCCTTCTGCATTGATTTCAATAATGGAACTCCATTTAAGAACAATGATGTGAATAAATCCTTGGAAACCTTTCATATTCAACATCACTTTTCGATGCCATATTACCCTCAATCAAATGGTCAAGTGGAATCAACCAATAAGACTCTTGAGAAAATTCTTTGAAAAACAATAAGCATAGCAAAGATTGGACTACTCAACTAACTTATGCATTGTGGGCCTACCATTCAAGTAATAGAATATCTATTGGAAATACTCCCTATAACCTTTTTTATGGTGCTAAAGCAATAATTCCCTTGGAGGTAGATATTTCTTCATTGTGAATTTCTCTTAAAGGGATTAATGACAATACTACTTATAAAAAGCAATGATTGCATTAGCTTGAAATGCTTGATGAATAGTGTATCAATGCTCTTGAGCATCTCCAATCTTATTCTAAAAGAATGCAATGTAGTTATAATGATAATTTCATCCCTCATGCATTTAATAAAGGTGACTTGGTGTTATACAAAAATCAATGTAATGTCAATGCTCTTCTGAAGGAAAAAGGAAAATTCAGCCCTAATTGGGTAGGATCTTATGTAATCAAAGAAAGTTATGGGTCTAGAGTCTAAACTTTAACATAAATGGATGGTACACCTCTAAAAGAACCCATTAATGTCACGTATTTGTGTCGGTATTACACATAGCATCCCCTCTTTTGAATAGTGTGTTAAAGGAGTGTTGTTAGATTAGGAAAATGGTGTTCTAATTTATCTTACATTGCTTCATTCTTTGAAAAATTATAATAGTGTGTCTTAGAGTCTAAAGTGATTGTTCAATTAGTTTGAATTATTACTTTATTTTCCATACTATTCAAAATAAAATATTTTTTGTTATGTTAATTTAGATCCTTATATGCATTTAATGTAATTAGATCATAGGTGCATTTATGTTAACATAGCATACTTCATCACAATGTACTATCTAATATAAACTAAAAATGTTTTAATTAGATCACATAAACATTAAATCATGGAGATATTTATTAGACATTCTCACAAAGGATATTTTATAAATCACATTGACATTTAATTCAACATAAGATCATAAAAACATCAATGCTCATATATTATATATATCATCAAAAGTTCAACTAAATATATCACTGAATACAATGCTAGTAAGGTCTATGACTACTAGACTCCTCAAGTGTTGGTGGTACTCATGGATGTCACAATATAATAGAATATGATTGTGACCTACTCATTGATTCTTGTAGGCCCTCTACTAGTCCAACTGCTCTCAACTCTCGTATTAGTGCCTCGACACACTCTTGACCTATCCGCTCTTTGTTTGCATGCACCCTAGAAAGCTCCTCCTGTAGCCTCGACACCTATACTCATAGGAAATCCTTTTTCCTACTATTAGTAGGACCTTGAGATGCTTAAACTACTGAAAGCTTTGCTAGAAGCCGGTTGGCATGAGTGGTGGCACTCGCGTATGTTGTGCCTAATCTTACTACTAACTCAAAGAGGTCTACATGTTGCCCCATAGAAGGTGGGGGTCTGTTATCTCAATGGTTACTCATTGGTAGAGCTCACACCCTTGATGTGGACCCTACAAGATAGGAGTTATAATAGGTATCAGTACACATCATCATATATATAAAGCATATACATAAAGATAAAAACATAATACATGAGCATAAATATCAAATCATCACCTAGATCTCCAATCCACCAATCAAGGTATAACTGTACAATTGTGGTTCCCCTCTATGTGGGAAGTGTCGATGGCCAACTACCACTAGCCCCTCAATGCTCATGAGTGTGGATATCTAATGTGGATGTTGCATGTGATATAGTGACCCTGGTAGGGGGTGCATATCTCCTCTCAGGGGAAACTTAATCATCCTTTGTCTCATCAGTATCCTCCCTCATAGACTAGGGATCCTCCTCCTCATCCTCATCCATACCTAGAAATATGTCAGGCATAGTGTTATCATCATTTGTATCTTGATCAAACTAATCATCATGCTTATCATCTCTATGACCTAGAAGAGGTCTAGCACATCCTGTAGGGTAGTGCATGGGAAATACATGGTCCAGTTGTGCTCCAACCCACCACTTGTCATAGGCTCGAGTAGTGACTATGTCATCAACATCAAAGATTGGGGGCACATTGTGGTCCTTGTCCTCTGAACCATTAATGTATAAATCCTTAATCATAAGACAATGAATGTCCCCAAGTCTAGGAACACTCTGTGTTGATCATAAGTATCTAGGTCAATCTCGTAGTGGTACCTAAACATGTCCAAAAAGGTGCATGACATGATCATAGTAGAATGGTCTCACTATGCAATTGTGTCTTCGTAAAACAAATCAGCCATGCTACTTCTTGACTAGCTTGTGTTTGTCATTTGTCCACTGTGGAATCCTAAGATATTCTCTTTAGGAGATATCATCCTCATCCAATCGATAAATCTAATTCACCAGTGTAGTAAATCTCCCTCTTACCTGTTAGGGTTAGAGATGGCAGATCTAACAATTAAATGCAGATTTAAATAATAAACAGAGAAACTAAAACATACACAGAATAAATCATAACACAAAGATTTAACGTGGTTCACCCAATCTGGGCTACATCCAGCAAACCGTAGCCATCCAACACTTTTATTATCCAGTGAAAAACCCTGTTACAATCTTGTGAATAATCACATTTTTCATCATACTGTAACCCCCATTCCAACCCCCTTTTAACAAGCTTTGAGAAGCTTCCAGAATTAGGGTTTTACAAAGTCATTTTTCCTTTTTTGCTGACGACGCGAAAAAAAATAGCA